>CM032808.1:9112106-9664606 GCA_019155185.1 Beaufortia kweichowensis
ATAATATTAGATGTCATAATATTAAATATAAGCAAATTTTTTAATCTGGCCACATACTGTAAATAAATCAGACCAACAGGCATATTTTTCTCTCTCTCTCTCTCTCTCTCTCTCTCGCTCTCTCTCTCTCTCTCTCGCGCTACTGTACCGTAACCAAAAGCTTCTTTCAAGAAAAGACTTGTGACTTCAGGTGTCTAGCTGTGCATTCAGGGACACCGTTAGTTTCACTCTGTGGTTTTCCTGCATCGTCCCTAATCCGCAGAGAACAATCATTAGCAATTTATGTCGAGCTTTATGAATGGTTATGACTGTAGACTACATAAACTGTGCCATAAAAAGTTCGGCTAGAGTTGTTTCCTGCATTAATGACCATTTAATGGTTCTCCTCCCACCTTCTCCAATTTGTATTCTACTCATGGGGTGCAGTATGTGTATGAGCTTTTCAGCCCCTCCCATCGCTTCCCTCATCCCTTTGCTAAATCCCACCCCCCTCTCTTTCTCTAACGGTCCGCTTGCCTGCTGAATGGCAGCCTGATTTTTTCACTCAAGCCCATTTAGCTGTGGAATTCCACTTTGCCAGTGAACCAAATCGCTGTCTCCGCTGTCTTTCCCTCTGGACCGTCCTGTGAATATACAAGATGGTTTGTGTCACCGCAGTGTCCTGCGCTCTCAGATGCTAAAATGCTGCAGAATGGACCGCCTGCAGATGCCTGACGTTCTGTGAACCCTCTGCTCCAGATGTCATTGGTTCCTGCCTTTGTGCTTCTTAATATCACTTTAATTAGTCCTCGTTTTTATCATCTGAAACAGAAGTCGTTTAACGTGAATATCTGTACTAGGGAATATAAATGCATGAGTATATTAAATCCATTTGTCTAGAAGGTATAATTTACACTTATTTTGTATTCACAGTAAAATGCATTCATATTTAGGGAGAAATTTAAGTATTTAAATGTAAATATTAAGGAAAATGTTATGATATTTCTTAAAATCTGTTCATTTTCTTGCATATAGAGATGGTGCTGCACAGCCAACTGAAATAGTTCAGGTGTTCAGTATGAATCTGCTCTGATTCAGTCTCTCACATTTTGCAGCTGAATTTACTCTTTAGAATTTAGTAAAAGCAGTTTTCACAGTCAGGTAAAAGATTATGAGTTGGGCTCAGATGGCACACTCTTGTACCGCCCACAGTCTGTTTACTAGCCTCTTGATACATATTACACACAAAACTGAAAACCCCCCCAGATATGAATATGTACCTGTGTGCCAAGAAATAAGAAAACACTGTGTTGACGTTAAAAGCGCATATGATGGATAAACTAATCACAGGATTTTGCGGGGTAGGCACAAACATTCTAGATATTCTCGAGGACAGCTGGATATTCCACTTTGTTTTCTGTCAGGAAAATTCTGTCAATGCTTATTACTTTTAGACAGACAGGTCTGATACAGTTTACATACATTTTCTGCTGTGTATAACCGTGCAGGGAGATTGCACCATATTTTAAATAGATTTTTCTGTGTCAGTTTATTATTGTGGTATCACCTACAGTATCAACAAAATAGTGATTGGTCTTTCTGTGTCTAAATTTATCCTTCAACTCGAACGTTTGGCTATGTTACAGTAAATTTTAACATGTTTTAAATCCGTTATCACAGTGGACGTATAGTATATAAAGGTTTTTGGGAACATGGATTAAGGTCCATTTACAACCATTTGGTCTACAGTATCTCCTGCTGGCTGTTTCACAGTCTGATATACAAATTAACTGATATACACATCAAAAGTATAAGCCATCTCTCCCGTGTATGACCTCTCCGCTTCTGTGGTCTCACCTCCCTCCTATATATATCAAAGACATTGAACATCAGGAGATTTTTTTCCTCGTGTGTCTTTGATATTTGCGAGTTGCAGCTGCAACTGAAACATTTGGCAAATGTAGTTTTTTTCTTTTTATTATTGAATTGAGCTAGTAATTGTTTTATGTTGCTCGGTTGCCAGACGAATATATTTTACCCTTCATTTGTTACAGAGTGACTGACGTACAGAATAACTAACCACATAACTAAACGCAGCTTGTGTGGTTAAAACGTAATTAAACGCATTCACTCCATCAGTGAAAAATGAGTTTCTTTTGTGAGCATGTGGAGTTGACCAAGTGAAGCAGGCTACATACAGATGTAATAATTTATATGCAAATCATCGCAAGAATTTCCGGTAATGAGATGACATTGTGCAAAAGAACAAAAATGACCCCAATGAAAAAAAATCAAGGCTCTTGTCGGCGAGTATTTAATTAATGCAATCAAAGGACTGGAAGGTAGATCAGTTGGGTGATGAATATGCTGTTGCATCACACTGGACCTGGAGTAAAAAAAGTCATTTTTTTCTTCTCGGTGGAACGTTAGGTAAAGGTTGTGTTGCTTGAAGCTTAAGGGCATTCGCGATTTCATTTCAATGCATTTTGTACCCCTTGTCCTCGTTTTTTTTCCTTTTCATGTTAATAATGTAGGAAAGATTCATCCATGGTGACCTTGCTTTTGCTATGTATGCCGTCTCCCAGTTTAGTCTCCTTGTTCAAAGATGTGAAGCTCAGCAGTGAGTTTGATGACAATGCCTTGTGGGCAAACTGTAAATCGTGGACATACGGAGTGTAGGAATAGAATACACGTAAGAAATCTGTCTTTGTGTTGTTCAGGTTATAGAGCTTTGTGTGTTGTATGTCTGAAATTTATTATACCCCCCTTCCTCACATCCCATAATTTCGTTTGATGTTATTTTTCTATATACACGTGCCAAGCGCTCTCAGGAGCCTTCAAGATATAATTTAAATCTGTTACAGACGTGAAATTGAGATTATTTTGAATATTTACCCCATACGTCTTTTCTCATCTATCATCTTCTGTTCTGACACAAGCTGTTTGGATAATTTTGTATGCCTGCATGTCTAGCCGCGATACCGCTCTCCTGTGAGACTCCGATGATCTTGGATATCATGCTCACAGTTGTTCCTTTGTTTTTACTAAGAAGTGTTGACTCATTATCTCCTGCATGCAAAGTATGAAGTCTGTGGATAGAAATGGACAGCAGTGGAAAGAATGGTTGCCTGGGGCTGCTATCGGCGCTTCTAAAGCTCCTTGTGCTTTTACAACCCTGTGAAGCAGACCATTCTTCATCATTATCAGTGGTTGTTAAGAGGCAAGCTCATCTGTATGCCCCTCATTCCACTCATGGCTTGCTCACACAGCACACATTGACATTCAAGTCCAAGTGTGGCTCAACTACAAAAACACAGCCCAGTGATACGAGACCAAAACCATAGATTTCAGACCTTTGGTATGTGATATAGTCTGTTATTCTTTAAGAGACGTGCCTTGTTTAGGCTGCTTTCAAATGTAATGCTTACATTAGCGATGGTTGGAAGCTACTATGTTTCAGACAGGACTGGTCGAGCATTGGCACTCACAGACAGTTGCCACTCAATGCTGGTAAAGTAGTAAAATGGTACTTTGGTCTGATTACAGAAAAAGCATTCTGACTGCTAAGGCCTTTAGCAGGAGTCTATAGTGCTGTTTTATTCCAATCACGATAAATGATTTATTCCCCAACAGACGTGCTTTGCTGTAAAGCGGAACTATAACCGGACACTTGAGAAGCTGGCATGACGCACATACTAGATGGCAGGCTTTCTGCATAGGTAGCGACTCAGCAAAGTGACGTCGACCAGAACAGAGGCTTTATTCTTTTGCTGTGTGATGTTACTTTAAAACTGCGATGGCCCAAAAATGAACTAATTAGATGGTAATGAAGCTGTCAAAATATGAATTGTGCAATGACCCCGAAATCTCATTGCCTTATATAACTCAAAATATCAAGTAAAGAATTTAAAAGATATAACAAAAACATTTTAAATAAAACTTTTTTTTAACAGGTGTCAAAAACGATAGCCGTTGTTAGAAATGAAAAGTATTTGGTGAATCTTGTCTGTAGTTACAGTAATATGATGATGTGGTATCCATTCAAAATCAAAAATAAAAATGTTGTCATGATTTATGACATGATTTAGTCATGCGCATCATAACCTGTATGTGACTTATTTTTCTGTGGAACACAAAAGAAGATATTTTGAGAAATGTCTTTGTGGTTTTGTGTCCATACAATGGAAGTCAATGAGGGCCAGTGTTGTTTGGTTACCAACGTTCTTCACAATATCTTCTTTTGTGTTCTGCAGAAGAAAGAAAGTCATACAGGTTTGAAATGACATGAGGGTAAGTTAATGATGAAAGAGTTTTAGAATGAACTATCCCTTTAAGACCAGATGATTAAATGTAGAAAAGCTAAAGTATTTGTTTGGCAATGACACTTGTTTTGTGTTTATGACTTTTAAAACATATAAACTTTTGCATTTGGTAGCAATTTATCCAGAGCATTTTACAGTGCATTCAAGCTGTATATTTGATCAGTTTTTGTGTTCCCAGTAAATCAAACCCACAACATTTGCATTGCTAACTTTTAGGACCACTGTACCGTATATACAAGCTCAGTCTGGTTAAACAGTATATATAACATTATTTTATTTTATCGCTATTCTCACTACCATCATGTGATGATGCATGTGTTCTTCCTGCGTCTGGGAACTTCCTGTGTGTGTGACTGAACGCTGACAGAATGCACACGGCTCAGCCATACTGTGCTGTCTCTGATTGATAGAGTGTGAGGCGGAGCAGCCTCCCATCTAACAGATTCATGAGTCAATCACATGCCCGCAAATAACTCTGGCCAGCAGCGTTTCTGCAGGAAAAAGCGCCTGCAGGAGGTGACACCCTGCACGGGATGAAATAAAGGCAGGCCTGCCCTGCAGACAGAAATCCCATGAGCCCTGTCGGAGCTGCCATTGTGCTCTTTTAAAGGTGAATTTAAAGCCTGACCTCAGGAACAGTAAAGGTTAAGTAGAATCCGCTGCGAGGCCATATACCATGTGTTGTATATGTGTGTGTGGGTAAGATGCACAGTGTCATAACACCCCACCCTCCCATCCCATATGAAATACACTCAACCCTTCCACCAGTAGAGGGAGGGGAAAAATCACACCGCATCAATATCGAACGGAGGAGAGATTGTATTTTAAAATTCAATTTACTGAAGCAGAATGAGGTGAAAACGTGTCGGCCGGCTTTCGCTGACCCGATAAGCGGGTGGCAGCCTTGCTGGTGGAATGAGGTCACCCTTTGATGGGGCGGGGCGGGCGGAGGGGCGTGGTACCTGCCCCGGGCCTGTGCGCGATCCGCAGCACTGCTACTGGAAAGCGTTCTCATATTTTATTAGTTCACTTCTGCCAAATGAGCAAACATATTGCCTCTGGTATGAGAGTGAAAAATAGGTAAAAGGGGTCATATCATGAAAAATCTCATTTTGCTTGATCTTGTGAGAATAAAAGAGTTCAGTGCTATGAAAGAAAACTGTGACGTTCAAACCTTAAATCGTTTCTCTTTTCTAATCGTTGGAAAAAAAATGCTTTTGAACACATGACTGCTCACATTTACACATTATTGACCGCTGTTTATACATTATTTAGCAATAATGGCCAATCAGAGTGAGGTATGTGGAGAAAATAGGATAGGTGCTATAACACAGTGTGTGCAAAATGTGGGAAATTCTCTTAAACCTTGTGCTGTTTCTGGCTACGTGTAGCATCTGTTTTCTGAATGTCCTTTCTAAGGTGCAACTGTAGATGCCAGCTACTGAAGGTTACTTTTAACAAGATGCTTAATCATTTTTGTATGATCTCTGTTTGAGTGGCACATTTCAACATTGTTTGGTGAACTATGTCAAGCAGGCTTTGCAAAATGGCTTGAAGGTTGGGACGGTTAGAAAACAACATTATTCTGAACTCGCAGATGACAAGGAAGGTGCTGTAAAGTGCTAAATGTCATTTTAGACTTTTAGACTAAAAAAGAGCATCTGTGTAAGCGTCTTGACCTGATAACTGTCACTGTACATATTGAGCATGCACATGAAAATGCAAAACAATCCAAACAATTTCTTAAATTTTAGATACTCAATATTATTGAGATATTAGATATTATTAGATATTAGATAATATTTAAATTTTATTTTTAACATTTTTAAATCTTTTTAAATTTTTTGATTTTTTTACATTTTTAATTTTTAGATTTTTATGAAAACATTAACATTATTTATTTATTATTCATTTTTAGTTATTTATTTTTAAGTCTTAGACCTTTTGTCGTAATAAGATTAGAATGTAATTATGAAAAATTAAGTAAATAAGTGTTCCGCTTGTGAAACGGTGACAGTTAATAGGTTAAAAGGAGAGCAGCAAAAGCGTTTAATTCTATTCGTCAAGGCTAGGAAATAGTTATTAAATAAATTAGTTGATACATTTTCTAAACTTAAACATTATAAGCAGACCTCAAGGGAATAAATTAAATATGACCTTAGTGAAGTCGTTAGGAAGCACAAGAAATATATTCCAATGGAGGTTTTGGATTGTATTTTTAAATTCACCGCATAAGGGGGAAGATGACATGTGTGAGCTGGATTTATGAGGAGGGATGGAGGGAACTTTGATCTCTTTCACACACTAAGACAGGTGTACCTCCCAACCAGACAGGTCCTGTCACCCACCATATCTGCCCTTTTCAACATGCAGACACACACCATCACATGGATGTACTAATGGAGGGATCAGGATTCAGGGTGCGAGGGTCTGCGGTACACCATTGGTCATCATTTCCAAACAGCATGAATCACAGCTCAGAAGCGAATGGCAAAAATAAAGACGGCTCCCCCAGTGACTCCCTCCCACCAGACACAACCACACAAGGCAAAGCACCTTACATCGAAAATGTCGGCCAGCTATTTTCTGTGATTGTTTTACGGCACACGGCTTCGGCCCGGGCTCGTATATTTCCTGTGGTAAGAAGCACGGGCTCCTATTGACACGAGGCTGCAAATAAACACAGTATATTGTGACCTCTTGACTTTATGTCCTGCTGCATTCAACAGCCTGATAAATAAAATATTTGATTTAGCTTTACTGCTTCTGTTTAAGGGATTCTGTCCTCTGAATCAAATTCCACTTCTGCCGGTGCTAAAAGCTGCCATAGCTGTGCCCGCCAGAGTCGGTAAGTAGGGTGACGGTTTCCCAACATATTATTTATAGCTCTGTTTGCTCAGACACTGCGTCCTGCACACGTGGAAGAGAGAAAAAGCCAGACTCGCTCCCAAAGTGCTCGCTGAATGTCAGAGACATGTTTAACTTGTCTCACTGATTTCCCGTTAAAGGGGCAGCGCAACATTACGCTTTCACCGTATAGTTTGAGATTTGTGAAATTGAGATTGAGCTTGAGATTGAGAAAATATGTTAGAATTGCTGGAAATCTTGTTTTTGTTGTTTATTTTTCTCAAAGAGCACACAGTTGTTTTATTGTGTTGTCACAGGAGAACAAGGCCATGGCCAGATCGTATGGAACGTTGGTGGGTGTTTTATGATATGCGACACCAAGGCTGGCGATACTTTACAAAGGAATGACATTTTTAAAATATGACAAACCCTGAGAGCAATTGTTTTTTGCAAGAAATCATGTGATGTCTGGTATCATCTGACTTGATATACATGTCTTTAGTAGCGCAACATTTACGGTATAAGAACATGCCGTCTGCCGTTGAAATTGAAATACTGGGATATCAGGGTTTATTTAAATACTGGGTTTATTTCACACCACCATAGACTACAGTATGTAGCAGATACTGTAAGGTGTAGAGGGGGAGGATTGGTTGAAGCTCGTGTCAAGATTCAGTGAAGGCTATAGACAGAAGAGTAACAGCATCAGTTCAGTCTTTGATGAGTCTGTTGGAAGTGAGTAATGGGGAAGGAATCCAGGCACTGAACAAGATGCAAAATTTACACAAACATCAATAGCACATGAGTTGTGAGAAAATAATGCTTCAAAGTCAATGCGAAAGATTAGAGGCATAAAACCTGTCACATTGAGTCAAGTCAAGAAAAACAGCTCAGAGATATCAGTCTAAAGACTCTTGAGCATAAAGACTCTCGAGTATGACTTTTAGCATTAAATTATGTCTACATTTCAAAGCCTTGAATATACCTGGCAAGCGATAGTATTTACTGGTATTTACTCTTTCCATTTCGCAACATTTTCTCAATTACACATTCTGCTTTAGATATTATATGAAAATGTTGATCATTATTGCCTTTTGAACTTGTTTCTGTGGCTGTTTTTGAAGTTTTATTTAACATAGATCTGCAAAAGACTTAGGGCACTTTCTCAAATGATTTTGAATGTGCTAATAATATAAAGGGATACATAATCATGTAGTTACTGGTAAAAGATGCCTTTTTTTCCTGATAACAATAACATTAATAACCAAGTATATATTTTTTATTCAAATGTCTCTTCATAAAATTAGTCGATCGAGGAATGACTCGCTGTGGTCGTTAGGAAGTTTTTTATATCTCTAAGTCTCGACGTTTTTCAAATTTATGACTCAAGTCTGAGTCAAAATTGTGTCACTAGTTTGGAGCTGATCTCAGTACAGTGATTAATGAGCCCAGAAAATGATGTGCCACTAATCAGGCTGCATTTTAAACTCCTGTGGCGCTAGAGGTTTGTCACAACAAACTTTGGTTGATGTGCTTGAACATGACCCTGTCTTATTTTACAGTGTTTTGTTAGGTAATGTTAGGATAATGCTGTGCACTTAAATGTCAAATGGAAACCAGCAGTTATGTTTAATCTTCTACTTCAGTACAAGGCTATTATTGGTTATCAATTTTTCTCCTCTGAGAAGAACAGCTATAATGTATAACCACAATAATAAGTGAGCAGTCAACAAAATGTGAACCTCGTACCAGACCTACAGTATATGCACCATAATATGTGGTAATGTCACAGCCTTAGTATTTTGATGATATGATTACAAATAGATATACAGAACTACTGCAAAATGAACATTAATGAATTATTACGTGACACTGTGTTGCCTTTCTTTTTATACACACTCCTGCTCTCCACATGTACAATCCTACTGTCTCAGAATTCAAACGTCAAATTTCATTATATAGCTCGTATTGATTGATTACGATATTGATTGTGGCCTGAAACAGTCTGAAATTTAACATCTTCCCAACTTTGACTCAAAAAAGATAAAATATGATGTATGTTGTCAATAATACTGAATCATCTGTAGCAAAGATGCACGAAACCACCCATCAAGCGAACAGAGTAGACATTGTTGATTGAAAGTTAAATAAAATGGAGATCAGTTTTATTGACATCTCTGTTTTGATTTTTTTCATGTTGAGATAAATATATACTGATTGATGTGTGTAGCGTATTCATAGCGTTAGCCTGTGGTGTTCTCCAGAACAGCCCCAGCAGGCTGTTATCAAAACCATATCACAGTACTCTCTCTCTCTCTCTCTCTCTCTCTCTCTCTCTCTCTCTCTCTCTCTCTCTCTCTCTCTCTCTCTCTCTCTCTCTCTCTCTCTCTCTCTCTCTCTCTCTCTCTCTCTCTCTCTCTCTCTCTCTCTCTCTCTCTCTCTCTCTCTCTCTCTCTCTCTCTCTCTCTCTCTCTCGAGTTATTGCACCTTGTCTGATCTGATGTTCCTAAACCTTTATCTTGCATTACACTACAGTACATCAGTACAACAGCAAGTTGATGTGTTTCGTATAATAATAGTGTATTTAAATATAACAATTATTATAGTAATTCATGTTGAAACAGTAAGAATTGTGTGTGTGGTTAATAGAAATTTAATCAATCATAAAATAACCACCAAATCACCAAATATCATTCCATAATTTTGCTGTTTGCTGATTTTGATATTGAAAAAATAATTCAGTAATTTATTGTATTATTGTGTATTGTTTAATTATGTATTCTGTCATTATGGCCTGTTGTGAGAGGGAAAGCAATACGAAAAATGCAGATATAGAGTATCTCACTGAATCTTTTATCTACATGCATCACACACACACACATATGCACTTCCTCAGAGAGATGCTTATGAAGTGGAAGGTGATGTGTTCAACCCTTCTGGTGTATTTTTTCTTATTATATCATTTTGTGATCTTAACAAAGTGTCAATAGTGCAATGTTTGGTGCATTTTATATAAAACTGCTAAAATGCACTCAGAAAAACAACAACACCTGCTTTTATCTTCTGTTACTATTGTCATATATTGTTATTTTTATTCAATTTTTTGTTCAAGTGTTTTCTATGATAAACATAAATATCTCTGAAAAGCATTTGTTGGTAATTTGTGTCAACATCTGAACATCGTGATGCTTTGGTGAACTGATGCATTATGTTAGTTATATTTAGTAATATATAGAGTATATTTCTGAGAGATAAACTGTAATGTTGTTTTCTCTCCTTGGAGAATATTCTTTTACAGACCCACCATCACGTTCTATACACATAGGCATTTCAAGGCCAAAGTTTCTTGATAGAAACTCTATGCAGAATAAATCACATATACAGTATGTGTCACGTGTGAAAACACACACACACACACACACACACATACTGTACAAAATGACTAATACTGTTCTTACTGTAGTGGTACAGCCAGTTGTTACTGTAAAGAGTTATTTTTATCTGATCTAACCCTTAAAAATGTCTTTAGTTGGTGTAGCTTTTCACATCACCTGTATAAAGCTGGAATAGGAAAAAAACAATGTAATCTATCATATTCAAAGTGATTCAGTAATTATATTTTTGTAATACTTATGGAACAGATTGAACGTTATTTCAATAAGTCTTCAAGGATTTTGCAATCTCTTTACTGGAAAATATAAAGAGACGTCTGGCGAACTCCATTATCTCAAGTCAGGTAGATGTATTTCACTCTGTCACATTGCATCAAGTGCAATGTGATGACACTGTTATTAATGATTACATAACATGTATATGTGATTTAATCCTTGATATACCTCACAGTAGCTTTGCTGACATTATACAGTAATGACAGGATTGAGAGGGAAGATAATTTATTAATATTTCAGTCAATCACAACAGATCGGCAATGACTTGTTTATGCAGTTTAATCAAAGGCTTGGCAACACACAACTCATACAGGTGTGAGTTTTAGAGGTTACTGTGGTTACTTGTTGAATACCAATGCAAGTAAATCTCAAAGTTGTTTTTAAAGCACTGATAAAAGATAAACATGTCTGCTTATTGTTTATCACTGACATAACATGTTTTCACTAATGATTTGCTTTCCCGCAGCTCAACTGGTAGAGCGTGGTGCTAGCAACGGCAAGGTCAAGGGTTCATATCCCAGGGAATGATTGCACGGATAAAATGTAAATAGTAAGTTGCTTTGGATAAAAGCATCCAGCGAATGAATGCGTGTTGAAGTAGTCTTTTTGAGAGGTTAGCACACTGACACACAAAGAAAATGAAACAAAAATATGCAAAATATGTCTGCTTTTAATCTTCAAACCACAGGCAGCGAAATATGACATGCAGTAAAATAAACACTGACTGGAAACGCTTCACGCTAATATGCCTAGCTGCTATCATTAAGCTGGAGCTGTTGACAAAGCAGCAGACTTGTTGCGGTTTGTCACAACTCAGACCTTTAAACAAAAATAGAATAACACAAGAGTCCAAAGCTGTGATTCAGATTCCTCCCGTTTCTGCGACACCAGCGCAGAGCGTATTATGCTCATATTCAAAGTGACCTTTTGATGGAGATTAACATGGCGTACCTCCACAGCTAATTCAGTTAGTCATTCTGACAAGCCATTGATCATCAGGGAGAACTGAGCTATTGAGACGTCACGCTGTAGCGTGCGTAGCAAACATCATAGAGTGGGTTTTCTGTGATGGGTAGGAAAAGAGGGCAGGGACGCTATGAAGGGAGGGCGGCAATAGTTAGCATTAAAGGAGAGAGAGAGAGAGAGAGAGATCTCAAAATGGCTTCCCTTTTTACAGCTTCATCAAATCTGTCAAAGACCTACAGGCTTTTACTGTTTTCTTCTCATACAGATTTGTCTGTCATCATTCATAAAGATTCCCACATTTCATATATTTACATCCGTCCCTTCATAATCGAGTTTCTATAGCGGCGCTCGAACGCTCTGAATAGTAACGTCGTTGAAGGTGCAAACGTTGTAAATATATCACATGTTATGCCATGAATTTTCTCACTTTGCACGTGTCAGCGGTTTACTCTCTGTGGTGTTGAGCGGCAGCGAATGTATGGCAGCAGAAGCAAAATAGAGCCTTTATCTTCTCTTCACTCTCGCTCGCCCGCTCGAACCCCCCCTGCAAGCACGCACCACCACCCTTTTCTTGCGCCGTCAGCTCTATTAAATCTGTGTAAAAGTGCGTGGAGCAGGAAATGCACGTTTATCTTTACAAATTACGCTCTTTGCATTAAGCATTTCATCTTCTGATGAATTATCTCCAAAGCGAACTGCTGCCTGCACTAATTTTTTTGGCTACGCAATTTGCACGGGATGTAACGCTAGCTCAATTAAATTCTTTTCAGCCTTTCACGGCCGCCACGATTGTCGCGCTCACAAAATAGAAAAACTGAATGAAAGGGAAATTGGAAAAAATAGACATGCGTCCAAACGAGATATTTCATAAAGATGGACGAAAACTGCCAATATTGTCTAACCACAGTCATTTTGTGGAAAAGACTGTTTGCTGAATGCAAAGTTTTATTTCGATGAGTTGTCGGAGGCGATGTCATTCAAGCTGAAGTGTGTTATTTCTGTGCCTATAGCGTTGTCTAAAAAATTGCAGAAATAATGATTGTTTTCAGTCAGGTTTATTCTGACCACTTCCCCACCTGCCATTGTTCTGACAAACAGACAATACCATTCCATAAAACTCATTTGATTGGCTGAGGCAATGAGTATGTATATATTCCCCCTTATAATGTGATTTAGGTAATATTTTGATTAACCTGCCTTGTGTAAACACAATACTTTAATCAAGATCATCCGTATTCTGTAAGTTCGTAATCGTAGCAAGCATAATCACGGTAAATGATATGGCGTATGCTGGTTTAATTGCAATGAATGGCCATGTAAACACTATAATCGCATCTACATGTGTGCATCTCTTCCGTTATACACTGATGATGTGTCTCGCACCTGCGGTGATGTGCAGATTCATAAATGTGAGTTTTTCCTATACTCTTTCTCCTAATCAGTTAGAAATTTCTAAATTGAAGTTTACTAAAAGTTTAAAAGTTCTCAGGGGTTAGACCAAGTATAATTATGTTTTTCAGGTAACAATTGCACAACAGAGCCACAACGTTTATGGTTTTTGGGAAAATCAATGGTTGACTTCAGCTTAACCATATGATTCATGTTTAGAATTAGCTATGGCTTATTTATTTTATGAGCCATTTTTTAAGCACTACTGGTATTGACTAAACTAATGAGCTAGTGCCGATAGGAGATGAGCTATAAGAACAGGACGTGAGTATGGAATCCAACGTCCCCTCGCCCAGCTTGGCAGACAGACAGCAGAAGAAAAAGAAAAGCGATGCTCCCTGGTGATGTTTTGTCAAAGCCTCTAGCAGCCCATTAGGTAATTGGTGTTTGGGGTCCATGCACTCCATTTCTCTGTTCTTGAAACGGTATTGTAAAGGAGGGCCATAGGACGCAGGGGCCAATCGGGTCGAGAGGGTCCGAGGCATGTGGAGACCACACACAGCCTCCTCAGGGGCCGTGCTGCTGTTTGAAGTTAAGAGCAAGAAATAACAGCATGAATCACAGGGAGTTGAGGTTGCTGCTTTGTGCTGTTTTATCCAGAACGCTGGCATTTTTTTTGTTAACCTCCTTGTGACGGGTAACCGTCTAAAACTGTGCCTTTACAACTTTTTCCATTAAGTGCTTATGTGTGTGTGTTATCCATTCATACGTTGTTTTTGCAGTGCTTGAATTAGTACGGTGTTGTGGATTTGTGGACTTTTATTTATAATACAAATTAACCCTTTAAATGCCATAATATAAAAAATAAAAGTCCTACTCCCAAATCTGTGCCTGTAATGTGCTTTTCCAAGCATTTGGTATGTGTGCCCACACGCTTTGTAGGTTATGTGTGACTGTGGGGTGTGTGTGTGAGGTGTTGCACCATATGGGTAGCCCAGCACCTGATCCTGTGTTTATGCATGCTTAACATTACAGACTTCCATCTCGCCTATTTTCATTTTCATACTGCATCAGTCATTGCTTGAAAGTCTTACGGTGATCAAGTTCATTTAAAACCGAAGCGTTTTGATAGCGCCACAGTGTTTACACTTTGCAAAGAAGTCATCCGGCTTGCTTATTGTTTTCTCTGCATATTAAACTGAGATATGAGAAAGTATTGTAACATTAATATAAAGCCACACTTTAGCAACTTTAAATTTCTTCGTAATTTCTTCTACAGACTAACAACTAATTAAATACTGATAAAATAATTCCACTAATGTGATAATAACAGAAATATACCCGCACTGTGATTTGCTATTTTCATTTTCTGTAATTCAATGCAATAGTTGCCATTATGATCCGTTTTATATAAATGCTATCATTAGGTTATAATTACACTCTCTTTGGTCTAATGTAGATTTGCACCTTTGCTCCTGAAGTCATAACCTCCTGGGATGGAGATGCTCTGGGGAAGTGATCTGACTAAATATGATTAATAGAATGGTACCTGGTCCAGGAGGATAGGATGAAATGTGGAGGTCATAGTGATATTCACTGTGTTAATCTGCAGAAGCAGGCTTTTGTTGACTCACTTTCTCTTTGTGACACCTTCCTCCTTTTCTCTGCGTGATACTTTTCTTCTTTTCTGTACCCACAATTTACTTGAGATTCAAGTCTTACTTCTTCATGTACATACTTTAGATAATGTGACCTGTACTGTCAAAAATGGCTGCTGTTTTACAGTAAAAACCTATTAGTTAAGTGTTACTGTACATACATAAGGAACATTACTTATTTGTACTGTAACTTACATCACATTTAAATACATTTTAAATAGTTACAGTAGTTTTAAATGGAATTTGGAAGTACACAACAAATAGTAGTTAAACAGGCTGGTATATTAATATTTTATTAGTTCAAGTAGGTTGGCATATTACCATTATACTAGTTAATGAAGTATACGGTAATGAACTGTAAAATATACAGGCATCAGAATATCATCCAAGCGTTGTTATCATGTTTTAAGAGTGCAGTACATTTTCACTTATGTTTTGCAGAACAGTCTCATCGTTTTTTAAGATTTTTTACGATACCACATAATTTACCAAAATAGTGAGCATAATATGATGACATAACCATTGATGTCACACCTACGTCTCCTGACCAATTGTTGTGCGGAATCTTACCATTGTTGTTGTTGTGCGCACAATCGGAGGGTGTGGTTCTGTCCTTTAGTTAAAGGAAAATCACAGGGGCATTACACTGTATTCCCACAGCACTGGCTCTGCAGTGGTGGCTCACTGAGTCTGGACCTAATTAAGCTTTTTGAAGTAAATACTCCTCACTGTTGCATCCTAACTCCTGCTGCGGCTCAGCGAGAGAGCTCAGGGCTTCTGCGCTTTGTCCCCAGGCTTAGGAGTGGGAGGTAGCTCACACTTTCATTAGATTCTCATTTGCTGATGTCCCCCATGAGCCCGCGCTCCGCCTGCCATTGGAAGGGCTGTTTTATGGTTAATTAAGACAGACGTATCTAATACAACAACTGTTTATTAAAAAATGTCAGACGTCTAGAGATTAGCTCTCTATATGAAAGTATCTTCATCCTCACGTTCGGTTTGCACTCACGGTTTGTTTATGGGTCTGGTGTAATGTCAAGATTTTCAGCACTTCACTCTTCGCCGCACATCCTCGTGCCTTCTGGAAAACGTTAATTACTGTTAAACACTCGTCAAGAATTAAAGGGAAAAATGGATTCAGCCAATTAACTTTTGCTCAATAACAGGCAGGTTCATTAGGAGAGGGAAAACTTGGAGTTTGGAGAAGCACTGGTAGATATGTCAAGCCTTCTGAGATTATGAAAAGCTCTTCATGTCTGTGCCTGGAGAGGATTATTCTAGTAATACAGTTGTTATGGTAATGACGATGAGCTCACGCTATAATAAAGACCTCTGGGCTTCCAACCTGCGGCAAGGTGTGCTTCTAACTGATGTGCTGCCATTTTAGTTTTTCTGTGTGCCATGCGTGTGTGTGTGTTTTGTGGAGGCAGGCATGTAAACATCTGCCAAGTCGGTGCGTCTGTGCTTATCTTATTCATGTTGATTTATTCTGATCCCGTCTGATTGGCTAAAGTGCATTTGAATCTAAATTGCAACAGAAACGCGTGTTAAATCAAAAGGGACCTCTAGACATAAGACGTCTCAGCTGGTAAATGTTTGACACATTGAATGTGCTCATTTATCTCTATTCACTTTGCATTGAATATGTAGGAACGCTCTTTATTTTGCGCACGGCCCCGATGGTCTAATTTGTTTAGCCGCTGCATTCTGAAAGGCTGCCTGCACCTCAGTGCAGTGAACCAAATATGCCGTTTCTTTTGGGACATGTATTTTTTAAAAGCAGCTCCCCTAAGATTATACAGATTATACAACAACTGGTGAACTAACAGTGTGAAATATGAAGACTTTTTACTCTAACTGAGGTGTGTTGTTATAGTAGGATGGCAATATTTCTTCGTCTTGCTCTCCTTTTATACTTTCTCTCTCTCTTTCTCGTGCACTTTCTCGGTTAAAACATCTTAGCTGGGCATTCCTCACAGATGAGGGCCTCTGGCACTCAATGGATGGGGAGGCATGGCCCCTTTATTAACCTCTCCTTTTAGCAAAGCCAGTCTCTTCACACCAAGCCACTTCTCCTTATCGAACACACAGCACACTGGAGATTAAGGGCACAATGAAAAACAGACAGGCAGAATGGATGTGATCAACATGGGGCTGAATTAAGAGAGATAGAGAGAGTCATTATTGGAGTTTCAGGGTCTTTTAGATGTCATGATGTATATATAGACTGCATATATTCATGATATTATGAGCAGAAGTTTCATTAACTATTTATAACTTTTGATGTCTAATATGATGGAAAATTAATAGTATGATGGTAAATGTAAATTTGCATAATATCTTGGGCTATATCAAGGTTTTGAGTCATAAGTTTAACTAGACAAATTACTTATTACTTATTACAATTACTTATTTTAAAGCAGCAGTTTTGTTGGTTTTAACCACCTAGTTCAAGCTAAATTGTTGTAAATCAAAATTATTTCTGTGAATTTTATTCTTTACTATTATTAAAACTGTTAATGTTTTTAAAAAAAGTCAATGTTTTTATAATAGCTCCTGGTTTAAAACCAGTAAATCACTCTGGCGTCAACTACACGTATAATGAAAAGGTCAAATTTAACCCAGGATTTATTTTACCCAGGAGTATTTTTTTGTATAAAAATCAGGTTGGGGCATGTTGTCACATGTTAATATTAAACTATTTAAAAATCTGTTAACTGAAGTTTCAGAATTTCTGTATGTTAACCTTTGTTTACACGTTTGTTTTTTCATGATCAGTTGCTTGGTAGTAATTTCACTGTTTACATTTTGCAAAAAATTTAATGGCAGGTTCATATTGTGACAACTTACCCCATACCGTGCGACAACATGCTGTGCTACTGTCGAATATTGTCGCAAAAGGTTGTCATGTAAATGACCTGTATAATTTTTCCCCAGGCCATAACAGTGGAAGTGTTAGAAAAGCATTTTGTTTCCAAGAATTTAAAGGTATGCGTCTTTACAAATATTGGCTTAGAAAAATACACCTCCCTGTGACACATTCATAGGAATATAAAGTGTGACAACTAGCTCTGAATTCCCTTGTTATACATTCATAAACGGACCGTGGCATGGTATGTTGTTTTGAATATTAAAATTAACATGGTGATGTTTTTCTCGTTAATGTTTCTCATTAACAAGAGAGTCTGAATGATGAAACTAAAATTTTTAGAAAGTGCTTCAGAAAAGCAAAGCAGACGTACACATCAAAGCGAATATCCCTCTTTATTCTTTAGTACACCAAGGGATCTTCCAGCTTCTGTTTGGCATCTTTTGTGTCATATTACCCACACGCTGTGTTTGTAATCTCTGTGCTAAACTAACAAGCCCAATAAAACAGTGGTTACTCTGCATCGGCGCATAATTAAACTAATGATTGCTTAACAAACAAAATACAGCTAGAATCCAATGAAGATGATAGATGCGTAGACTTTAAATATGTAATTACATCTCACATCATGTTACAGTTAAAAGAGGTTGTTTTTATTGTTGTTTTGAGCTGAGAGTTGTTTGCTGACTGCTGGGCTTTCGGGAAGCCAGAACGCGAGAACAGTTAACCGGTATAGATTTAAACACGGCTGTTTTCTCATTTGTATTCCTGACACTGGCTCTCGCACATTCACTCGCATACATACGCCGCACACTCGCTGCCTTATTTGACTCCCTGTTTCTGTCAGTTGATTAGCCTCTCGGCTGTAAAATACACAAAAAAATCTCAGATCGCAGCTCTCTCACATGCACAAACATCACAAGCTACTTTTCTGTTGTTGTTAACAACAACAAAATACCCAAAAAACTAAAAACTGTCATTATGCAAAGCATATTCCAGGGGATTTACTCTCTTTAAAAGTCTTTGATACCCCCATTTGCATTCTGCATGCTAAAATAGGTAGAAATTATCATCATTTGTTCAGAAATGAAAGTGTTTCTGTGAATTCCCTGTTTACCTCTAAACATTGCTCTGTGTGAATAACAGTCAAATGTATTCGGCAGAAAACAACACAGAGCTGAACAGCCCCTGTCACACGGCATGTGCATCACCTTGCCCCTCAGGGAGACGTGCCTTTAAATACAGGGAAGCTAATGGTACGTTTAAATAAATGTGAAGGAAAATAGCCTGCATGTAGTGAAGCAGAATTGTGAGCAAAGCTGTTGTGCAGATCTTCCACTGCATCATCAACAGATCCTCCTGTGTGCCGAGGAGCAAATAGTTATCACGATGCTCATCAGCACTAAATAAACTCTCCAGCCTTAAACATTATTTCCAGTAAACAATTATTTTGGGCATAATAGTGAAGTAGGTGCTAACCAAAACATGAACCGTAAATATAGTATGTGCAAGATTTGCTGTTAAATATCAAACGGGTGCTTTATCTTAATTAGACTGCCAATTCTCCTCCACCCAGATAACAGCCACTTCCCACACTTGCCAGAATCTATAATGCTATGTAAATGTCAGTTAATGATGTGATGTGAGCGTGCAGCTTAGTTCTACATTAATAATTTCCAGACAAATAAAAACCAAGCGCCCCTCTTTCCGTCGTATATTGCTATTTTTGTATGCCGTGTGATGTGTTATACGGTATTCTCTTTGGTTTGTTTAGAAGCAGAATGTGCTGTCAGAATTCTTTCAGTTCAATATGATTTTCTTTTTGTAGTGGACTACGCTGACATCAGAGGAGAAAATAGCCAATTATTTTTCTGTCATGTTTCTAACAGGTCAGATGTCATTTGCCCACAATATACAGTATAGTCACCTTTTGCTAAGGAATGTACACTGTTGGACAAGACAAAAGACAAGATCTATGATGATATTTTTTTATACTTGTCTGTGTATTGAAATGAGTCAGGAAGTCAATTTTAGGATTTTAGATGGTCTACCAATATTCCACATGAGCTCTGCTCCTATTTTTATATTCATTGTAAAATCTGTTTGTACTGTAGTTACAGGTGAGTTAAAGAAAGTCTTTAAAGGATACATTTGAAGTTTAATTAATATCTGTTCAATTATATATTTATATACAAATGCGCATAAAGTAATTTAGCAGGTGCTTTTATCCAAAGCAAATTACAAATGAGAATATTACAAGCAGAAGCAATTAGTTCAAGGTGAACACAAGAAGTGCTACCGTACCGAGTGTCTGTAAGTACCAGAGCACTACATTGCTGAGAAGTGTGAGTGCATTTTTTTTAAAGTGCAAAAAGGTTGTTAGTCATCTCAAGTGCTCCCGGAAGACGTGTGTTTCCAGTCATTTTTGAAGATTGCAGTGGATTATGCTGTTCAGGTGAAGGTTGGGACTTCCACCATCGTGGGACAGTCAGTGTGAAGGTTTTTTAAAGTGACCTGAATATAAATGAGCTCTGTGTTTGTATAGCGTACAGTATTTGTGTTGAAAGCATACAGCAAAAGAACAGGCCTATGGTAGACCCATTATTGTTAGACACCAGTTATTATTGAACTACTTCTAATGGCCCGATAGTTGTAAATTGGGAGGCTTGGCCTTTAAAGGCTGGAATTACACTGATCAGGAAAAAAAAGCTTTTTGATGGCACTTAAGGCTAGAAAGTGAAATTGCTGGCATTATAACTCCCATGTTTGGATATCTTGTATTCTATCGCTGATAAATCAAAGTAGAACTACATATTTTATTTATTTACACATCGGCAAGTGCATGCAAATGTCAACCCTACGGTGAAAAAAATAAGGTTTTCACGAAAGGTTTTTACCATACTGAAAGCTCAGATGTCAATATTTGGTGATTTAAATGTGAGGTCTCAAAGTTTTTAAAGCATTATTTTTCTTAGTCAGGTAAAGTGCTGTTTTCAGAATTGATACGTCCATAACAATCAATTCCTCATCAGTGAGCAATAATAAACATGATGTGTTTTTTGTAGAGTTATACCTTATGTGTTTCTGCACATTTTTCTACAAACTACAAATTAAAACATTTTAGATATTAGGGTTTTTTAAAACATTTTTATTTTTTACATTTGAGATATTTTAATAAAAAACATGTTTATGTTGATTGTTATGAATGTATTATTTTTTTCACATCCATAATGCATGTATATTTCCATTTTTTAAAATTGTTAACATGTTTTATTTGATATTATTTTGATGCCAGAAATGTAGAACTTTAGTAAAATATAAACGGATGGTTTAATATACTGGTAACAGTTACATTCTGTGAGAATTTATATTTCAAGTTTTGACTGAAAATGTCACATCCATAATGCTGGATTTGGCAGGTGCAACACTACTGAAACGTGCAGTGAATGATGCACCTCATCCTTAAAGCTCTTGCTGTTAACCCCATATTAATCTGTTTTGAAAGGGATTGTCAATCACATATTGTTTAGCCCAATAGTCATCCTCTCTCAGGGATTGTTTCAGTTATTATTGGTTGTAAAAGCATCAGCAGCGGAAGGGATACGCCTTCTTGTGTACAGGAACGTAATTTACTATGGCAAAGATAAAGAAGCTATTAAATCCGGTCATTCAGGCTTCCTCATACAAGCAGAAGAATTATGGGGAAGCTGACGCTCTCCAGAGTGCATGTAACACAAGACACCTGATCCAACATTCATCACTTCTTAAACAACAGCGACAAGCCTACCAAAAATCAATTACACATCTACTCAGGATAGAGACACGGGTGTGTTGGGGCGCTGAGGACCCTTCAGTGTAATCGCTCCCATCTAGCAGAATTTCCGAGCACCACCAAACCATTTTGCTCGTATGCAGATGCACGTGATTCTAAATGGTGGGCTGTTTTTCTAAATGCTGTTTCTTTGCCACCATCTAGATGCGTGTGTGTGTGTGGGCTTACCATTCAGTTTCATTGGCGTGCCTCTGGGAATGTATGATCTTTTCAAAAAGCCATGTGCTTCTAATACCGTGTGCCAGGCTCCTTTAGTCTAGCATCTGACATGAGAACAGTTTCAGAAGCTTTAGGCGACATTTCTTAAGAAATATGATCTGCATTCTAAATCACAACAAAAGGTTGCTGCTCTTTACACATCAAATAGCCCGAGACGTTTAGGAGACTTAGCAGTATTCTTCTCGCTATCTGCCAGAAAAATAACACAGTCTCAATAGAAAACCAAACCTCTAGTGATGGATACCCATAATCCTCCTTATGTGACATCTCTAAGTATGGAGGAAACACTCTAGGATTCAACGTTGGTATTACACCCTTGTTTTCACCCCTGTGCAGGCGTGTGATAGTGTTCAGGGTGGAGGAGCTCCAGATGGCTGTGCTTGTTTGAAGCCCAGCGCACCGTAACAAACCCCTCGGCCAGCTGCTTCACTCATCCAAGGGCTGCTGCAGGATTTAGAGCGGGTCCTGGGAGTCCACTCGAGTTGCACGCATACCCACACACAACCAAACAAACACGCATGCGTACACGCTGAGACATCATTTGACTCATTGCATTTGCTTTTGTTAATTACATCCGTCTCATTGTCTGCTTTTAGGATATCATTTGAACGTTTAAAGTTTGAGAGTGTTTTAATGGCAGGCCTAGACGGTCAACATTTATCATCACAAGTCAGACGCAATACTCTCGAGATGCGGTGTTGACGTCAAACCTGACATGTATCATCTTGAGGTTTGGTTGTGGAAGTGAAGAAAGGGATTTGAAAGGCATGACAGAGGAAGATTTTTAGCATACAGCAACTCTAGACATTTTCCTCTCTCTCTTTCAAAAAAAAAACAACTACTGAATGTGTAAAGAACACTTGAAATATAGTGACAAGATTTTTTATTGTGTAAGTTTTGGAGCTCAACAGCCCCATATCCCATTCACTTTCATTTTACGGAATAAAGCAGCTCGGATATTCTGTCTAGAGTTTGCTTTTTTGTTCCACAGATAAAACAAAAATCATACAGATTTGGCATGGCTTAAAAGAATGAAAAAGAATGAATTTTAATTTTTTAGGTGAACTGTTTCTTTCGGGGTTTTTTACATGTTCCTGATACCTTTAAAGATGTTTTATGGTAATCTAATACAGCTAATCCAATGTAATGCCTTTGGCAACTACAGTACATAACAAAAGACATACTCACGAGGAAAAAATGAAATGTATGCAAGACATATGCTGCTTAAACCTCTAATCCAATCTGTGAAAGAGTTTTATTTGCATGTGGTTTCTGTTTCATGTTTTACAATGAATGTCTTACATGTACAGTAAAAGCCGTAATGGGTGACCCTGCCTGTAAAAACCCAGCTAAAGTAATTTATTGTGATTTATTGTTTTCTACATAAAATCATCTTACATAATGTGTAACCTTGATATTTTTAATATTGACAGAGTAAGGTTACGTCAAAGATGGAAATCTCAATGATATTTATAAGTGATAATAATAGGTTTTAATACTTGTTATCTCGTAATTTGATTTTGAGACTTTATCATGTTTTTTACAGACAAGGTTACATATAATAATATAATAGTATTGTTTTGCTGGATTAAATACAGTAGCTGGTAAAATACATAATACAATGTTCACACCAGTTTTTAAATAATTAACATTTATGACATCTCATATAGTACATTATAGTACAATTTAAATGTTTAGCAACTTCTGGCCATTACTTGAAAATAAAATGGTCACTGTAGTTTCAATTATGTTTCTTCCAGAAGATTTACAGCTGCTTGTATGTCTTCTGATATCACCTTTGTCACGTTGTGACAGAGATGGTGTGAGGACCACAGATAAAGACACAGTATCGCGGAGAGACCTGATTTGCTTTCTTTTCTCACCGACAGATGATGTCAGCAGTTTTTTTTCCCTGACACATTAGGAGCCATTGTTGTCCCCTCAAGAAGTCGCAATCATGCATTCAGTCATCGGCAGAGACGAGCGGCCCCCTCCCGAGTGTAAGAATTACCATCAGGCTCTCACGTCCTCTCTCATCAGCATGAACTATTAGCCTTGTCTCTAATGCATCAATAGCCTTAATTCCAAGGGAATATGCAACAAAGGCTTTGTACGATGTTGATGATAACGACAGGGCTATTTTAAAGCCTCAGAGGAAAAGACAGGTAACTTAACTGTTGACAAGGTTCATCCTTGTCGCACGCGTGGGTAAACCAACATTGTGGTTTCAGTCACTGGTTAAATCAAAAGTAAAGCTTTCAGATTTTTTTGCTTAAACAATGCACATGGGAAAAATTCACTGATTTAATTGTGTGTGTGTATTTAAGCACATGCATACTAAATATATTACAACCTATGTTACAATAGTCAGCTTTATTTACTTTGCTGTATTTCGTCTTATAGAAGCCTGAACAGAATTTTGTTTGAACAGAATGTTACACTTTGCAGATTGTTTTCCCGTGCAATTTTGGGGGGTGTTTTTAAACAATTCATGAAAGTTGTAAATATCAACACTATCGTCAGGTGTTAATTTTCCCCATAGTGCACTACATTGTCATGTTTTGTGGTTGCTAACCATACCTACTCTCTTTTCAGCCCACAATTCTATCTGCAAGTTAAATTCTTCAAGAACAATATCAGGAGGGGAAGAAAACAGTGGGCATGATGTGGAAAGTGTTGTATTCTCTGGAGCTCAGACAGCTGTGAATGCATAAATCCGCTTCTGTGAGTTATATCTGCTCAGACTGCAAACATGCAAAGCAATAAAAAACACATAGACACACTTATAAACACACGCCTACATCTCCTCCTCGCATTCAGGAGCATTGTCCGAGAGCTCCGGTTCCCCGGTCTATAATTATTACAAATGCACATGTTAAATGGTTAAGTGATAATCAAAAGACCGGTGAGTTTTCTGCAAATGATGGCAGTTCAGGTTGTAGTGTGATGGAAAAGGCCATTAACACCAAACCACTTTTTTCAAATTGACTGGTGCGTGAACTACATGTTGTATTGGCAGTGAAAATGATGAATTATTATATATACAATGGAGCTCATTAAAAGCATATTACAGTTTTAACCTTTCCCGTGCACCTGAGTGTGGCTTTTTTTAAAACAAATCGAAAGTTTACACAAAAGAAAGTTTATAGGGTTCCACTTACACCGTAAACAGATTTGAAACTGATAGCAGAGAGGGCACGTATGTCTTTGTTAAGAAAGATGATAAGCTCATGCACGGATGCAAAAAACAGAAGATGCTACATTACATCACAACGCAAAAGACAAACTCAGCAAAATATTATGGGAATATCTTACCATCAATCTCCCTCAACCCTATTTGCCTAAAAATTGCTACTCTCTCCCGTTTCAGATTCCTCTTGCTCAAGGCTGCCGACTCCAACGTATTGATGACCAGTTTGCCTCCCCAGACGAATGCATTAGTAATCTGCAGGCTGAAGCCGGGTGGAGACGAGAGAGAGAGAGCGAGAGCATCTCATTGCACTCCGCAAACATCAACAGGCATGTACCATATTCATCGACCTTATCAGAGTGATTCTCATCAGGGGCCTGGGCTCTTACGGCCCTCAGCCTGGCTCCAGCAGTCCCGCTCTGCCTTATTAGTGTGCCGGTGAGGCCTTCTTATCACCATGGCAATCTGCTGCTCATAAACAATGCAGCAGCCATGGGAGATCCATCTGGACCAGAGGAGACGGAGAGATTGAGGTGTGGAGGACACGGGCAATGAGGCACACACACAATTACATTAACATGCATCCATAAATCCACTTTGCTGAAATTATGAGAAAGATGGGACAACCATTTAGTTTAGTTTTGGAGAGTCTGCATTCACAAGTATACTGTTGTCGGTTAAAGTGCTATATATAGTTATGTACATACACATGTCGGTTATTAGAGATTGACAACGGCATTCTATAACCTAATTGACTTTCTTAGACTGTTCTATCATTTAAGGCTGGTACTGTCAAACTTTCTTAGGATATAAACAGAAAGAAGAGACGGGTATTGGATGGTTGCAGTGCGAGACAAACTGTTATGTCTTTGGGCTCAGGAGAATGAAAAGTCTTTAATGGGAGCAGCTGAAATAGTTCCGAAAAAATTAATTCTCAAAGGCACAATTAAAGGTTTCATGATGATGATAATCACTAAGTAATGCAGACACTGCTCATTTCTGCTTTTATATTTACAGCATACAGTCTTAAAAATAAAGGTGCTTCATGATGCCATAGAAAAGCCATTTTTGGCTGAATTGTTTTCATAAAGAACCTTCAACATCCAAAGAACGATTTTGTTTCACAAAGTAAAAGTTTCTTTAGACTGTAAATGGTAAAAAAGAAATTGTTCTTCTACAGTATGGCATCCTTGTGAAGAACCTTTCGAAGCACCGGTTTTACTTTTCTTTATATGCTAGTGGTGCTATATAGCGCCTCTATTTCACCAAAAAAGGGGATCTATAGAACTTAAAGTGGTGATATATAGCTCTAATGTGGTTCCCCTATGATTACGAGCAAAGAACCACTAAAGCACCATTTTTGTATTTATCATATTTGTATTTATTAGTGTATTTATCAGTTTTCATGTAACATGTTAATAAGAAACACTTAACACACAGATAAAAGTACTAAAAAGCGCAGTAATGTAATAACCATTCATTTTTTACCTTTTTATAGTCTGAAGGACTTCTACAAAGAACCTTTTGTACAACCGAAAGCTTCTGTGGTCTCTTAAAAAATCTTTACAAAACCATATTGTCCAACAACCTTTTTTTTTACATGTGCTGTGTGTAAAGAAAACAATAATTTGTGTATGAAGTTATGGTAAGTTTAATATTGGTGTGTTTGCACTATATTTAAGAGAGTGAAAAATCAATCTGTTTGTTGAATTCCATGTGCATTCCAGAAGTCATAAATCTCAGAGGAAAACAAGAGTGGCATCCAAACAAAACCCCATGCTGAGCCACATCCAGGCTGTGGGATGCATCTCTACTGAACACAGATGTGTGATCTGTTCTGCTTCCCCGATCACCCTTCTGAAGCAGCCCACACCACAGTGTCAATGTGTAGCGGTGGCTTGCATAAACATAATAAAACAATGCACGCAGCGTAACAAAATATTCTTTAGCTATGCTAATATGCTAAGAGAAATTATGCCCGCAGGAACATTCTTGGTTCTGCATCCTTTTCCACTCTCAGATGCAATTTCATGTGCAGCCTCCTGCTTTATGTTTTATTTGGCGTTATATATTTAATGGGAAACTCTGCAGTGCTTTGGCCCTGACCTCACAAAACTGCTGACTGCACAGTGATGAAGGGTCGACACGGGTCACAGATGCCTCCATCAGCCTCTGACGCCATCTGTCACGCAAGGGAAAGGGAAAGCAAAGAACTGTAGCATAGCACTAATTTTAATTCCTTTAGTTACCCATTTGCCTTGAATAGTCAATGTCTCTTCGCACAGGTGGGCAGTTACAGTAGTTGACCACAGCGTCGAGGAAGAAACAAATGACTCCGACCGAGGAGGAAAAATCAATCTGTTTGCAGTGAATTAATCTACATTACTACTGCAGCAGTTCCCTCGGCAACCAAGACGAACATCCATTATCTTTTGTGTGAGGGACTCTGCTATTGGCCAAGTAAAATGATGTATTGACTGATAAAAGAAGCAGCGTGCGTGGTTAGCGCTACTCTCAGAACGCCGTAGCTAGCTGGTCTCGCTCAGCGGTCCGATCGGATGTTTGGCTTTCCTTCTTTTCGAACTCCCCTGCTGAAATCGAAATCCCACTGCTCCGAAAGCGCATGCTGACTACAGCTATTGATTTCTACATTATTTGTATAAAAAAGAAATTGGAAGAAAGGCACGCAATCAAACCCCTTTTCTGGAGTGCTAAAATCTGCAGCTCGTGCTCGCGTAGCGTTAATTCGAATCGGTCTAGGTGTGACTCAGCATCTGTGTCAAATATTTCCTTGTATGTTGAAAGGCAAATGGGAAAAACAGATGGTAGGAGGTAATAGACCCAAAGCAATATCCCTTTAGTTCTGGATGGTGTGTTTAGAGAGAACATTAATACTCGGGATAAGAATCATGTTCTGAGAGGGGCACGGTAAGGCAGATGGCCGTTTCCTACCGCTCTATGGTGAATAAGCGACACAGGCATTCTCGCTATCTGTGCAAGTATGCGACAATTACTTTCTGAGTGGTGAGCGTCGAAGTCTAAATGGCTTTTTTCATTATCTGGCTAAATGGTTTAAAATGAATAAATTCATTAACTGTTTTTGCAATTCAAGTTGTACGGGCACTTGTGCGAGCAAACACATCACGTCGCTACGAGGGCCCTTAAGCCATTAAATGTCAGTGACCTGAGGAAATTCATTTACCCTATATTGCCATCACATTAGTGCGTCTCTTGTATTTCCCTCATCCGATTTTGTGCCTTCAGTGGATCTAAATAATTAACAACTTGTTTATAGTGCGCTTCATGAATGCAGCCGTTCATTCATACAGTAGCACGCCGTTACTCAGTTCTGGACCGGCGTTTAACGGCTCCCCTGGTTTCTGTCACGCCCTCATTACCGCATCGCATCCCCAGATCTCGGGAATGGATGGCTAAATCATTCTCGAACAGCTTGCGTCCTCCTGAAACCACATTCAGTTTTACATTCGTTCCATAGAGGCCAGAAGATGGATGGTGGAGAAGCATTACCATGCAGAGTTCAAGGCTTGCTGTCCTCTCTTTCTCCATCGAGTCCAACGGTGGAGATCTAATTACAGAATCTGGATAGAGGTAGAAGTCAATAATGTATGTTAATGTGCTGTATTTCAGCTGCACGAGGTGGGGCTTCTATTTAAGGAAAAAGTCCTGTTTTGATGCCAAAGGAAACGTGTTGCTGTCGTAGTGTCATACTATCCAGATGTTTATGTAAGGATAATGTTGCTGCTATAGTGTGTTGAGATTTATTAGTAGTAACAGAGGTTTAGTTGTGCATATGCAAGGATTAATTGGCTCTTTTACTGGCTTGTCCTCGTATCTAATGAAATATAATATTCAAATCAGTATTCAAACACATAACACATCTTAAAATGGTCTTATTTTATATTTTACACTATATCTATTGTACATCCTGGACCTCACTTTGAAATTCGGACTCTAGTGCATTGAAATGATTCTGAAACACTTTGTGCTGTGTCAGAGTCTTATATTTAGCTACATTTGTTTCTTCATATTTGTCTCTGGTTCCATGTTATGTTTGTTATTATTTCGTCCTAGTCCTAGGTTTAATTGCAAGCCTGTCATCCGCATCTGTGTGCGTATGCTCAGACAAATCTGCTTTGTCAAAGTTGACGTGACGGCTTGTCTGGCACCTGGCCCGCACGTCTGATGAAGGTCACAGTGGTGTGACAGCGATGAATGCGGCTCCTCTGATTGTACTCCGAGTCGGTGATTAAGAGAAGTTTAAATGAGGTTTGGTTCGGCTCGTGATGGAGTCTGCGTCGCTGCTCTTTATGCACAGAACAGGGGTATTAAAGAGCTGTTCTGCCAATGTCCTCAGGGTCCTTTGTAAGGAACGATGAAAAATGAAAATGAATCTTTCATGAGATTTGGCGCAGTTGACTGAACCATATATTTTGTTGTGATTTGCAATAACAAAAGAGCAGAATGACATTTTGCTGCCTTGCAGTGAAACAAGTTATATTGTGATTAAAATAGGTGTATAGATTTTTTGTGTGCTTCGTGTTGCAGAAGATCAAAGGCCGTTATAATGGTTTGGGCCCTGAAAAATGGCTTTAGTAGGTCAAAATGTCATTAACCTTTAGAATCTGATCTTTCTTAAAGTCCACATGTCTTTCCTCTCTTCTATGCAAATGCTTTAAAACCAGGAACTAAGAGCAACAGACACAAAAAGGCAAATTAAAGGAGGGAGGAAGACGATATGGAATTTATGAGCGCTGTCAGAAAAGAGGTCTGAATTTTTTAGTCTGACGATGTATGATGCTTGTAGCACACATTTCTTCTGTGGTGGATGCCCTTAGGAAGAAAATCACAGATGAGATCTCTTTAATGTTTCAGGTGTTTCTCCCAGACAACAATCTAATTAAATGGAGAGCAGGTTAAGTCTCTTGTTCTTTAGATTTTTCTCATGAGAAATAGACACAAGTGATCTCACAACTACTATAACGATAGTATTTTAGAGTTTCAGAAGAATTTCAACGTCTCAAACCCGTCCAATTTTTTTAGCATTTCTCATCAGATTCTTTCAGGTTATCTGAGCTAAGCTAATTGTATATCTCTACACTATATCAGCATTTTTTTTATTGGTTTCTAATTTTATTTTTGCCAAGTAGTAAACATCTGCAACATAGTCGATATATAATATATTTTTAGAGCTTTGGAAGAGCAATGTGTAAGCAACAAAATGTTCCTCCAGGTATAGCTGTACCAAATTAAACTTTCTATTGTGCCAAGAGCCTAAAATAGTCACATAACTTCACTTGCTACATTAGGATTTAACCACCTCCATTTTTGTATTACCTCTCAAAAGACACTGTCAGTGCTAAGAGAAAACAACTAACAAACAAATAAAATGATAATGCCTTGATTATGTCAATGTAGCATCAGCAAAGTCTATAAGAGAAGAAAATTCAATATATACATTTTGTTTCAATATGTACTTTTTGTTAAAAGTCTTTAAATTTGGAAACCAGTGAGGCATGTAAAAATCATTTCCCATTAATCCAGCGTCAGAAAGAGCCCTGGGCCGATAAGTGCTGACCTGTGGGCCATAAATCCTCACCCTCCTCCAGTCGGTCTCCATGTTTGAGCTAATTGCACTGGCTGCATTATCGCCCTCGGGCTTGAAGCTGACCACCCAAACAACATTACTTTGAATCTTTTCCTTCTCCTATGAATGATGTGAGGCTACTGTGTGTCTGTTGCCGTGTGTGATTTCATGTGTGTGCTTTGTGTTCCATGCATGGCTGGTTTGCTCCTGTACTCCTGCTGTGCGGTTTGCTGACGGTGCAGTGTCGTGGAGATGAGGCACCTCCACAGTGGGACAGTGGGAAAATTACTGCTGTCATTCCTGTATTGGCTGACTGGCGTTGGATTTGTGGTGGTACAGAAAAATGATGTGATAGATTTATTCTCAGGCAGTGTGCACTGCCATTATGGTGCATACCAATCAGATATGTTTCTCAATTTGAAGAATAAATCTGTCAATCTCACCTCTGCAGAGATGGGATTTTTGCATTGCAATAGGCTACTCTGTTGTCCGGCAAACATTTCTGTCATTCAGCAGGGATGCACGAATGCAGAAATCAATAAAGCGCATTTAAGTAACTCTCTTTATAAATAATACACAAAATACATCCCTTGTTGATTTTGTCATATCTTATTCAGTGTAGCTAATCTAAATAGATGGAATTGCAATATCACTTGCCAAAACACAGGACAGCTGAGAGCATTTTGAGGGAAATTGCCATCATTTGGCTCTCAACCACCGCACATGGAAAGTGGAGGTCAGAGGAGTAATTTGTTGAAATTGGCAGACTCTGTCAGGTGATGCTGTTTGTGCGTTTTCTCTTACTGGCCAGAGGTGGCACCAGCGAGCTCTCTTTTATCGACTGCTGGGATCTCCTCTCAGCCATCCAAATGATCAGGGTTGGCTTTTTAAGGGACGTGTTGCTATTGTTTACAGTACACTATTAGATGGCGGTGCTAAATGACATTGATCAAAGTCTTTGGGGGAAAACAAAGTAAAAAAGCACATTATCTTAGTGGTAGGAGAGTAAGTAAGGGCCCTGATCTGACTTCTCTGCTAACTTTGACTTCATGAAAGATTAATTACCACCGAGAATCAAATGCTCTCTGAGCCAAGCCAGACAATTATGAACCTCCCAGCCCTAATGATAGTGTCCAATAGGATATGCAAGAATCATAATCAACTTCATCTTATCGTTTTATGCATAAAAGGAGTTTGTAACTGTGTGTGTTTGTTTGTGTGTGTGTGCTAAGGACAAGCCGTAATTTGGCTTTTATTCAAAGCAGACCAATTCCACCATGCTTCAGGGAGCAAGGGAGAGAAATTACTTTAAAGAACAATAACAGATGTAAGCAAGGGTGTTGTTAAATGTTCATCATGCACTAAAGAGGTTTGGTGACCGGCTGCATGGAGTGCTGATGCGAGTGTGTGGTGGCCCTGTGTTTAAAGAGCAGGCGACGAACGCCTCGGGATGAACGCAAAACTGACTGACACACTGCTGTTTCTCCATTGTGAGCTGTGTCTTAGAGCTGAGCGCGGTCAGCAGAGAAAAGCACCGTGCAGTGCTGTACTTAAATGGTTTAATGTATGTGTTTGTGTGGTTTAACACAACATGTTCATGCATTTATCATTGTTTGTAGGTTAGAATGCTTAGAAATGAGTGATGTAGATGTATAGTGTGCATGTGTTCTCTACATAGTCAATATGCACATACAAACATATATTGAGTCCACATTCAAAAACTGACTTTATTCAAATCAAAATGCAATTTAAAATGATATGCATTTGACGGATACTTTTATCCAAAGCATTTGGTTTGTGCGGCAATGATCTACCAATTGGACTACAGGAACATGTTTAAAACATGAAAAATGTTTAAATGTATATTTTTCAACTCTTTACTTATATTACTACTGTATGATATTGAAATAATTTATTCTAATATTAATGTATAAGAATTTATAGCAATAATAATAATTTAAAATAAATCTGTGCTACATAAGCAAAATGTGTGGTTTGAATCCCACTGCACTGTGTCTTAGAACATTTCCAATGAAGACTCGGGCAGCTGGTGGTTGGCATTTTCAAAGCTCTGGCCAGTGAACCATGTAACCTCTCAGCAAGCAGTGCCTTAGCTCTGTCCCAGATCACTCTCATCACAAGACCAGTGTCTAATCAATCATCTGGAAAAAGAGTCTCACTCAGCAATAGAATCGCTATGAAATACTGTCTGGATGCAACATGAAAGCCAGAGTCCCGCAGGCTAGTGCTCTCGTGTAGTTTAATCTGTTGATTTCCCAGAATTCCCAGTTTTACACATGCCATTATACTGCACACCTCATTGATTTTGCGCAAGCCAATTGTACTTACAAATTTCCTGGACTGCGTGCTTGTGCCAACATCAGCATTTAGGGCTACTCGCCACCGCTGCAAGATTAGGACCGTGTCAACCACATCTTTTGCGCGTAGTCGAATTAGACGTACTCTGATCCGTGTCACGGCTAATGTAATAAGGTGCGTCCTGACATAAGACAGAGGGCCATGATTAGATGAGCATTTAAAACAACTGTACCATGTGACACACACTCAGCAGGCATCACAAATTGCGTGCAGTGACTATAAAACGTCTCACCCTTTAACATTTGTTTTATGTAACTGATAGGTCTATTTCTTTCAGAATAAAGGATAATATATTTTCTTGATTATATCTTTAACATAACAGCTCATGAAATTGACACAGATGTGATAGAAGCACGAGGACGTTATTCACTTATGATGTCTTTATGTTTCATGTGACATGTAGTTCCATTAGATGTAGGTCTGTGCTCATAAAAAACACTTGGGTCTAATAGCACTGATACGAAAGCTACATTATATGACGCCACTGCTGAAAGGGTGCTCAATTATTTACAGAGTTGTCAACTGCTGCCTAAATACTTGACTGTCTGTGCGACACTAAATGCATTAGGTTTTATACTTAAATATATATGCAAAGTTATGCAAATATGCTGTACATACTGTATAGAATAAATATTTATAACAATGTATGGGTAGCTGACAAATAAATAAATAAAAAAATGTAGAAAAAAACTTGTTATGAGTTTTTCTGCATTTCTTGTGTCACACCATAGGACATAGACATTTTTCAACTTCAAGTTACTACACTTTTATTACAGAGAATTCCAGCTGTGCCAAGGTCTGGCCTGTTTCAGAGACTGTCTGAGCAGTAAAGAATGTGTCAGTTTCAGTGAAGAAAGGTGGCAGACATTTAAAGCTGGTGAGCGATGTTTCTTAGGGACTGTGGGCTGATGGAAAGATAGCTCGGCTTCTCCAGAGCCTGCAGGCATGTTCAGTAATCAATGCACACTTAAAAAAGGAAGGACAAACGAGAGAAAAATGAGACGGTTGCACAGAAACAGATTCGCAACCGCAATCTAGGGACGAGTATCATAAAGCTAGTTATCGAGAAGTCATGGGGAGCACGGTAACAAAGCTCAGACTCGATCCGAGCTTTTCCCGTTAGTCTTTTTTAACTTTCAGCATATTTTCTTCTTGAGACCCTGAACTGGCTCTGTCTTTCCTTTAGAACTGCCTACGCGAGTTGACTCATTGCCTGTGGCCAAACATCGACTCAACTCTCGATTTGCCGTGAAAGAAAATACTTGTTTTGGTAAGAAAGAGAAATGATTATTATACTCTTTGTGTTGAGGATAATCCTCTGGTCCTTTAAAAACAGTTTTACGCATGATTAGTGCAAGAATAGTAGGATTCCCTCCTAAGGTTATTGTCCAGGCAGACTTTATTGCCCAAGTAGGGAGAAATGATCGACGGCTATTTAAATAATAAACAAGCACGCTGCATGTTTAACTGTGAGATTTTATTTGCTGCTCACATTTTTATTAGCAATTAATTCTGCCAGGGATCACAGTAACACAGGGTTGTCACTAATTCATGTTTACTGATGTATAAACTCTGTAATCTGAATAGCTTTGTTAAAATGTCAGGGATGCTATTTTGACTAACGTCGAAGAGCATGTTGTTGCCCATTGTTTAGTTACAATTTCTTTTTAATTCTGTTTGCTGTTTTTTAAGAAAATAATGTACTGAAATTTTTCCAATTTATTAACCACAAATAAATTACAGTCATAATAATGAACTGTTTTATGAAATAATTATTCTGAAATTATTTTTTAAATTTAGTTAGTAATATTTAACCTGATAACTGTCACAGCAAAAACTGAGTATACACATTAAAATGCACTACCTGAAGTACAATTTTCGAATTTTTAGATATATTTTTAAACATTTTTAAGTCTTTAAATTTTTAAATTTTAGGTATTTTTATAAATTACTGTAACATTAACATTTTTATTATTTTTTATGTTTATTGTTGAATGAAAATTTTCAAATATTTCATGTTGAGTCTTATACCTTTCCTTCAGTTTATAGTTCGTCATGATTAGATTAAAATTCAACTATGAAATAATAAAGTGCATAGGGAAATAACATAGGTCTTCCTCCTGAGGAACGGTGACAGTTATTTTATTTTGGGGCTATTGCCTTTATTTTTGTCTTTACATTAGTTCCCTTATGAGCATATTTGAGGTTTCATTTTGTTGGATTGAACGTAATGTCACTAACTGATGCTTGAGTGACTGTTACTTATAATTTAAGCTCTCAAGATCATGACACCAGCAACTAACATCCACCATGTTTGACCTTGAAATCTCAGGAGCTTGAAAATGGATCTTGTTTCCATCACTTTCAGCCTGTATGTGTACAGTGGACGCATCCTTCATTTGTTGTCTAATGCTGACAAGACTATGAGGTGTGGGCCTTTGGCTGTCATGAGACACTATCTGTCACTCAAATACGCTTTGACTCATTTCCTCCCCCTATAGCTGGTTTTCCTCTCTGCCTCTGATGACTTCATTAGATTTGGGCATGCTCTCTCAATCAAAACACCATACGGACACACCAAGACAAAGTACAGAGCCACTCCTTCCCTGTTTGGTTCTGCTAAAATATATCCATCTTCTGACATAATCCCTGGCTCCTCTCTGGACATGGATCATCTGTGTTTGGTAGGCTATTTGATTTATAACACTTGTTAACCCATTCTTCTCCTGTCCTCTGGTCATTACGCTCGCTTCATTCGTCCGGCACCTGCATTCGGTCTGTTTGTGAACTCTCTTCCCCTCCTTGAGCTGCGGGTCTTGCCGGGGCCCCTTTGATTGCGGTGTTTAATGAGAGGCAGCCACCACAGAGGGAGAGAGACAGGAAATCCATAACCCAGAGAACAGTAAACCCTGCCAGCCATTAATCACTGACAGCGGCGCTCCTCCATGGCCTTCACCGCTGACAAAATCCTGCCTTTTTTATCCTTCCCAGGAATGCACACCGGTCCTGCGCACAACACGGAGCGGACCAGACGCGCTTAGCGTGTTAAACACCCCGCCACCAGTCGGTTTCCCAGCCCGTTCAATGCGCATCCCCAAACCGAGCCATCACAAAAAGCGCGGCCCTGAAGGGACGTTCAAGCACTGATCCAGCTTTCAACAGTGAATGCATCTGACTCACAGAGTAAAATCAATTCACTCAACTGTCCCTTAGCATGAGTCTCAGTGATCTGTATGAACACTGCATGAACTGATTCAACAGACTGCTCTTGAATGCCACTGAAAATAGTACAAAACTCTCATATAAAGGTTTTGAATGTTGTGTGGTTGTACAAGATATACAGTTCAAACCACACAGGGTTTGTTGGGAACATCTGGAAGTAAAAGGAACCTGCTTTATTTGCAAATGCTTTTCAGCTGTTTTTTTCTAATTCGTCATTGTAAGTTACATAAATGCCGTGTGCCTTGCTTTACAGATCCTTTCAACAAAGTCTGAAACTCACAGGTGCTTCATAGCCATGAGAACTGCTGAGGGCTTTTGAAGAATGTTACTTGTAATTAACTTAGCAGTGCTGAAACACAGATCCTCATGTTGAGATGATTCATCTAAACTTTTAAAGCTCTACGAATCATACAATAATACAAGGCACATTTGTGACCCTGTCTGTAAAATCCATCTTAACATCTAAAAATCTAATTCTGAGATAGCAAGCATCATTGATTTCACCTATTAATTTCACTATGATTTAAATTTTTGACATGCTCTTACTCGGTCAATATTAAAGATATCAAGATTATATTTTCACAGAATGTTCTTAACATTATCTAGACTGATTTTATGTACAAAACAGTAAATCACAAAAAATGACTTTAGCTGGGTTTTACAGGCAGGGTTGCATTTGTCCACCATGTCAGTCTACATTTATACTTTTCAGCCAGGCAACGGTTTTATCCAAAGAAACTAACAAATGAGGTACAAAATGAAGCATCACAAGCAATTTGTCATACGTTGTCTATCTTTCTGATACATATTTCGCTCAGTACTTCTATATTGCGTGTGTTCCAATTTGTTTTACCAAGCTGCACCCACATACAGACTAGTTCTTTACCCAAAGGCTTTACGCTGCTTACCTCCCTTCCTCCTCTTTTATCCTCATAAAGTGAGCTTCAATTAAACATGATTAGACGCTTTCAATCTGTTGCAATCAAAGGAAAGTAGAAGTCAGCTAAAGAATAACTTTGCTTCTGGTCACAGTCCCCACGGTACCGGCACAGGCAGTATAGTTAGGGAGTCAGGGAGTTGGCATAGCAGGATGCCAGTCTTGCAGAAACAAGAAACATCTCCCGACTGCAGTCGCTGAGGGATCGCTGCCCAATCTGATTACCGCATTCGTCAACCTGCCACTCTGTTCTGCGAGTAAACAAAGCCAACACTAGATAAGATCCTGGCCGTTCCCTCAGCTCTGCTCAAGACAATTCCAAACAAATGTAAATGTATCCCCTATATACTACTTAATACATACAGGGAACACATTCGAAAATGTCTGGAGAGATTTCAATTCTGCTTATCTGATGCGAGGAAGACACAGGTCTAAATTACAATCAAGCTGTAATGCATTGCATTACATATGCCACATATATGCAGAAGGCTGTTGGGTTTTATCCGTTTGGTTGTGGGATGCAACTATAGCTCAGTGTTTGTGGGTTTTCCTATTACAAGACTGTCCAAGCTATTTATTTTTCTATTTGTTTTATTGCTGGTTTTTAAAGGCTCAATTCAAGAGCAGTTGCTGACTAGTGTTTCTGAAGCCTGGTCTTGGGCTTATGCCTATATGTCTTATAAGAGATATATTTCCAGTGAAATTCTTATTCTGTGCTTAAGAGTTTACCATTCTCTATTATACTTAATGATATATACAGAGCAGTGAGACATAAGTGTCTCTTTAATGAATGTTTAAATCACCATGGAAATAATGTAGTATAAGTTGTATAAGTATCTTTTATTTCTCGTTTCATGATACAAATAGAAATTGTTGTTCTACTTGTAGCTGTATATACTGTAAATGCCTTTGTAATGCAAATATCATGAACAGTAACAACGTACATAGCAGTGATCATATTACACATACACCATGATAGTTTTATTGATATAATTATTTACATTAGCAATGTCAAACCCCATTTTTAGTTTGTAAACAGTATGACACAATTAATATGATCGCCTCATACCAACATGGAAATAGAATTTTACTTTACTTTTATTTTACTAAACACAGAAATTATAAAAGATAGATTTCTCATAAATAATTAACATTATAATTTTGATTGTGGATCACAAGGTCATTCAAGGTCTGGAATGTAACTTGCTTTTAATCATTGGTTGAATGAACAGAAGTCATCTAGTTAGCTCTTCTCATCTTTTGCATTTGACGGTTTGGGTTTACAGTAATCAGAATTTTATTAATTCTCTCTTATGTTTGTGAAAAGGAATTCCAACTGAAATTCTGTCTTGAAATAATCCTGTATTGAGTAATGTCGTTGGATTTGGAAGTGTAAATGAGAAAATAATTACTTTGCTGAAATTAAAAAGAACTCTGGGAAACTCAAACAAACAAACTGCTAAATTTATATTACAATTTTAACCAATGTCGACCTTAAAATATCTTTCTAGGTAACAGAGAAGACCAAAACAGCTGATTCATTCTAGCCGCTTTCAAAGAAATCAGGTAGGCTATATTGCTTTTTTATCTTAAACAACAGCCATGGTGATTCATAAATATATGTAAAAGAGAAACCGAGCGAAAAGCTCTCTCGTTGCTTTCCCGAAACAGCTTGCATGTCACCTCATGCATCTCTGTAAGTGCCTAAAGAACTCGCACCTCGCGTATAAAACACCTCCGGCTTCACACGTGTCGGAATTGGGCCTGTTACCAATGCTGTGTTTTGACGTGGAGGGACGAGTCATTGAACCATGCAACTGTTGAGTACAAAGCTGGAGGTTCCCAAGGGAGTTTCGGCCCACTTTTCTTGTCAAAAGATAATAGCTAACTGAGCAGAAGAGGGGACATCGAACAGATTACTCTCTGAGCATCCTGTGGTGTTTGCCTCTCTGAGCAATCCTATACCCACAAGATGGTGCCCAAACTACTGTATACCAATGATTTTAAACAGCAATTTGCTTTATAGTTTTTGTATTATAGAAACTTTATGTTTACATATTTTAAATCGGAAATTATATTTGTGTTGCATTTTAATTTGTTGTAATGTAAACACATTCAGAACGAAAGTACAATGAACAGTAAATTTTCTACATTGCTACACATCGTTTAAAAATAATGTCACGAACAACGTGCTGTTAAACAGCAAAGCTACAAATATACGAACAATATACAGTACACGTGGTTAGATTTTTACGTATTTGTCTATTATGTTACCAAATGATGTCATGTAAAGCATGACGTTTTGCGTATTGACATATCGCTCAAGACATAAATAAGGTTTGATGACGTTCAGAAAGCGGGTAAAGCCGTTTCCTCATCTGTATGTGGAGTTGCTAATAACGGTGAACGCTGTCCAAGGTGCTGCAGCGTTTCGCCCCGCCCGTCTCCATCAGACACTAACCGGGAGACACGTGACGCGATGTGCTGACAGTCCCTGGCAAAGCTCGCCTGAGAAACACATCGCACCTTGTCTTGCACACTGAACAGGGAGCGATATTTTCTGTTTTATACACATAGATTTTAAAAAGGGGGAAACGGCTACCACGTACATTCGAACACTTCATGAACATGAAGCGTTTTGTACTGAATTTTAATTGATCGTTGGCTCCATTTTGATTTTTTTGAAAATCTATTGGGACTTTGGAGATCCGCATCCGCAATTTTATCGCTCTTGTTTTCTCCGCTCATTCGACACCGATGCAGTGATTTTTTCCCAGATGAAAGCCCGACTCGATGTGGAGATAATCGACCAGGTTCATCGGTGAGGTTGAGCTGTCGAGAGGCGCACAATGGTCCATTTCTCAAGGTAAAATAATAAGGAAAATGTTACATTTGAAAGCGTATCTGAAGCGTTGTTCTCGTGAGTGTTATGGTTGCGCTTCACGCGCTCAATGCGGTCACGCGCAGGTGAGATGATGCAGCTGCGCTTTATTTCTTTTAAATTACGCTTTACGCCGAAATCCGATTCGTTTCTGTTGTATTGCTGTCGTTTGCTTAATATTAGGGGATATCTGATGACTCCATGTATTTCCATGTCTTACCATCTAAAAGTGAGCGCTATCGAGAAAGGCGTATAAGGAGGAACAAGGTGTCTTTCTCACTCAGTTGTAGCAGATGGTGGTTGATTATTGGCTATGCTTTGCGCATCTGAGTCATCTCCAATAACAATCGAGGGGCATAAAGAAATGCAAAAATTTTATTCGGTTAAAGTTTAGCATTTGTGTAGCGCACGAGATGTGTGTATTGTTGGATCCATCTGTGAGATATCGTAAATCTCGTACGCGATGCTATTAGGATGATACAGTGCATTGTTCCAGACCCCATGCATCTACAGTAGCTACTGATAGCAAGGCATTACCGTAATCGTTTTTCAAACCCGGTAAATAAGACTGCCTTCTGCACATTAATCGCGTATGATATGTTGTGCAAGATCCATCTGTGAAAGGAGTCGGTTGTTATCTTGCTAAGTAGCCCCGGTGTAAAGCTGACAGTAAACACATAGGAATTCAAGCATGAAATGATTGGTTGCGATCAGTTGACAGACAGCCCAGAGGCCAGACAATTGCAGTGTCATTAATGCTTAAGAGGCGCGCGATAAGCCCCCGCCCTGGGCTCATTTTGGGATGCAGGACTTAAACTCAAACGAGATTTCCCCATTTCACAGCTTCGATGCTACTGCTGCACGTTTGGACCTTTCGTCATCCCCTTACTGAGATGATTGTTAAATAAGACTGCTTGAGCGCCATACATGCCTGCGAGTAGCATTTCATGTTATTGAGCTAACCCAGTAATGCAGAGAAAAGCCGTTGAAAATGAAAACATAATGGTATGATGGAGAAATGCTATTAATACACAAATGAATACACAAAATTATATATATATGCTTAGTTATAAAACATATAAGCACATACAGTATGTTTTAAAATAAGCAGTGGCACATTGCATGACTGAATAACCTTTTGGATTACAGTGAAAAACAAAGCAAATAAAAAAGTATTGTTTTTGCGAACAAAACTGAAGATTGATGTAAACAATATCACGAGATTTGTGGTTTTAGTTTTAACATCAATATGAAATGGTGGTTTTGTGTATTGTGTTAATGATTGTTTTGCACATATGCCATCTGTCTTTTAAAAATAGGCATCTTTTCATTTCTGTTTCTAATTAAGAAATTAAGATATTCTTTTTCGTTTCATTTTAGGTTATGGATCAAAATGTCAAAACGGATGTGAATTGAAGGTTTGTGAACACTGAGGGCCCCGCTCGGGCCTGCACGTTATCACTGCAAAGTTATACTTTTTATTTATGGTTAGGTGTTGACCTTAGGGCTTACACAATGACATTTAACTAGATTTAATTGAACCTGATATTAATGACCCTATATACCCCTAATGAATTATATGCTTTCCAGCACTACACATGGCTGCATTTTATGTAGATATCTTGATGAATTGGCATTGCTGTAGCACACCTGGAATCCATTGAATGATTAGGTAGTAGCACGTGTCTTGTTCCGATTTGAGCATTTTCGACCCATAAAAGAGTTGGCCATAACTTAGGCCCTCTCAATTTTTTACGGAACAATGAATAAATTTGCCCAAATACATAGCAGTCCTGTATGCCATAGGGAGCTCTGTCACACTTTAGGAGCAGACATCTAAGATAGCTGAATCATTTTAGTTTCTGATTATTTCTATTGTTAGTTACCAAATTCCTTCGCTGATCACGATGAGCTTCACAATGCGAAACGGTGCACATTTAATTTGGATAGGCTTACTGGTTTGTTGCCTTGTTGATATGGGGGCTAGCATGGAGTTCACAGGGGCGGAAGGCCAGTGGGCGAGATTTCCAATGTGGAACGCCTGCTGCGAGAGCGAAATGAGTTTCAACATGAAGACAAAAAGCGCTCATGGACTTTTAGTGTACTTTGACGATGAGGGATTCTGTGACTTCTTGGAACTGCTCATCCACAACGGTAGACTCAGTTTGCGGTTCTCCATCTTCTGCGCCGAGCCGGCAACAGTACTCTCTGACACAGCGGTCAATGACAGCCGTTGGCACGCCATCACCTTGCGCAGGAATTTCAAAAACACTACGTTAGTCGTGGACGAAGAGATCAAGTGGGTGGAGGTTAAGTCTAAAAGAAGGGACATGACGGTCTTTAGCAATTTGTTCCTAGGAGGGATTCCTCCTGAACTGCGATCTGTGGCGCTACGCCTCACGTCTTCAGCCATCAAAGATCAAGTGCCCTACAAAGGATGGATAACCAATCTGAGGGTGAATGGCTCAGAGCCGGCTCTTATTGGAAGTGAGGGAGTCAACGGCGACGTTTGTGAAGCTGACCACATTTGCTTGAATGGAGGAGTCTGCAGCATCGTCAACGATCAACCCATTTGCGACTGCTCCGAAACGGGATTCCAGGGAAAAGACTGCAGTGAAGGTAAGAGGCCTGGATTCGTCATGTCCGTTGTTGAGGTGTTAAAATGTCTTTTTAAACACAGCCCTCACTTTTTTCTTTTGAACATTGCACTAGTTCCTCAAAGGCAGTGCATGCTACATCATGTCTGTTCCGGCCTCCATTGTGGGCCCAGTACATTACATGATTAAATTACCACTGATTTTGGTTAGAGAAAGCCATTGTTCTAAAGGGTAAGATGATTTAAATAGAGTATAATGCCATGAATGTCAATTCCAGAGTATCCACAACAGCCCATGTTTTTGATGACGTCAACAGACGCCCAACCTCTCTTTTTCTATAGTAAATTAACTTAATATACTCTTGACACTGCACTGGCATTACAATTAAGTATGATAATGATCAGCTGAATACATGCATACAAGCGTATGATTGAAGTGTCATGATTTAAATATTATTCTCCCTCTGAATTTAAGGGGTTGGGTGCTCTAATTATGTAATTAGCCAGATGTTTCATAGAGTCAATGTAATGATTTTGCCAAAGTTGCAATTTCAATATCACAGGAAAAATAACGATGCACTCAATATAGCATTCAGCAAACATTTGCTAAAATATTACAAGGCATTCATTAAATTAAGCATTTAAAACTATTAATGATGTACAGTAATTAAATAGGGGAGGCACCTTTTTCTTACAAAAATGTTGTATACACATCACGTCAGTTCAAATCTTTATGTAAAAATTCTGATCTTTATGTCTGTTCCCTTTTGAATATGTATGTTCTGGTTGGTTTCTCAGTTTGACTTACTCCCTTGGTGTCAGATTTCACTGTTTTATGTTTTTTCCATCATTTTCTTCATTTTTTACAATCGTCTGTGGACTGATCTTGATGTTGATGGATATTGTCTGGGTTAGGCCGTGAGCTAAAGAGGCACCATGTTGCCAAGGAAACTACATACCCACTGAGTAAATTTTGCCCTCCTGAAGCACAACAGAGAGTCGGTACGTTTCACTGACAAATGTTCAAAATAGAATAGATGTCGGCATTGTGGTACAAAATTTGCGGGGTGCTCTGCGAAATGGATTGTTTAGTGAATTAGAGATGGATTTAGTGAGATTACGACAAAAGGACAGAGCCCACAGATGCTCGGCAGCTTATTTAAGAGCAAGATGTGCTACTCTTCAGCCCCTGTGCTGGTAGAAATGCTCATCTTTATTGGGTGAGTCAGAACAGATCGTCCCACTGAATGGCTTTTGTCATGCACTTTTGGGGGTGACACATATATGAGTATATGAGTTGATGGTGGTGGCCACAGGACTTATCACTGTGAATCATTAGCATTATTTATTTATCTAATATGCTAGTCATGCTAGGCGTTGGCGTTGCCTTTATAAAAATTTATTTTTTAATTGTTTGTCTTCTCAAATGTATCCATGTTTCCCCGCCATGTACAAAAGTACATTTGCGAGTAAACACATTATATGTCATATATTGTATTAGATATGGGGACTTTTATGCAAAACACAGTGGTAGTATTACTCTTAGCACTCAGAGAGCCTTCAATATGTCATTGACTGTTTTTCTTATTAGTACAGTAACAAATCTCCAAAAGCCAGCACAGGAAGACAGGAAAGCTTAATTCCTCATATGAAACAGATATAGAGCCAGCGTGACGTTTATTAAAGCAACAGCACAGTTTTAAACTCCTTTTAGCCTAATTCTGTCCTTCCTTTGGTTATTAATGCAAATCTGGCTCGTGCAGCTCCTGCTGGGGAGAAAGAAGGCCACGTCTGCCTCCACACAGTCATTTTCTGTGTTGTCAGCTTCTTGACTGAAGTGATCTATCAACTGACCACCGACTGCCTTTGCCAATAAAATGTCCCCGACTCGTATTTCATAAAAAAAATGTGATTGCTGCACATTAAATAGCTCTTTTAAACATTGCTAGCTTTTGCCTGCACATTCTCTGGATCAATGATCCACGATCAGGAGTGTGTGTACCCCCGGGGGTACTTGAGCAGGTTTCAGGGGTTATTTGGAAAGATATATAAATAATAGATTAGTTCATCATAGAGTAACTGATTATGAATAATTTCTGTTTCAGTTGCTTTATAATGTAGAGGCACTTAGAAAACTATACATGCTACTTGGTGAAACTGTTTTAACCTGCATTATATATTTTATTATTATTTTATATTGATTGATATTCTAATGATATTTCCAGTGAGTGCAGTATAGCTAACAGTTTGTAGTTTGTTGTTATTGAAAGCTATACATAAGACAAAAATGAATGGGGTGGCACACAGATCCATTGCTCTCTTTATCACCGTGGAAAGCTTTGCAGTGCCGTGGGTCTGTGTGGGTGTGTTTACAGGTTTTACAGGGAGGAAAGGGTGGCATGTGGATTAAATATGCCTTTTCTATCTACGCGTCCACTCTGTCATTCTCTCGACAGGCAGTTGCGGTAATAACCTTCTTTAGCCAAGCGGGTGTGGGGCTCTCAGCGGGAGAGGCCGTCCGCACCGCAAAGAATAACAGTGCTACAGGTAATGAGATATTTTTGCCCTGCTGGGGTTCTAGAAAGGGCCTTATTTTGTGTTATTATGGTTAATGCTCTTAAAGTCAGAATTGGAAAGCCATAAGGGTCTGTTCTGTATCAGCTCGCAGGCATTGATACCTTATCTCTATGCTCTATTAACTGTATAATGTGCTTCGTCTCCCCGGTTAAAGGTGGCTGTAAGGTATCTGCAATTGACGTCCGTGTGGTTTGTGTATGCTGAGAGACTTCGGTTGGAGAATTGGATTGGGTTGTAGGGCCCGTGTACGACAGCGATTAGATTGTTTCACCTCTTATCTTTTGTGGTGGAGCTAACATTGTAAGACTCGGTCCTTAGCTGTAGTTCAAAACGTTGAAGCCTTGCAAATGTACCGTATTTTATTCAGTTGCTGTTCATTGTGGTGTTTAATGGTTTAGCAATATTTTTAACCACTTTTATTGTACGTATGCTAATGATTGAGGTGAATACTTTTTCACAGCCATTAGCTTCTTGAAAATAAAATACAGTCTGTTTTAATTTGATACATGGATTAATTTAAGTCACTCATTTAATCATGGCACTAGGAGCCTGTTTTGAAGACGACAAGAGATAGAAGTCAGTGCAGTGGTTGGGTCAGTGCATTTACCCCTTTAAGGGATTATTTAATCAAATTATAAAATGTTTCTTTTATATTCAGAAAAATAATTATTTTATTCCAAATTCTTTCCATAGTGACTGTCATGTAATGATAAATATTAAAAATGAAAAAGTATTTTGTCTCCCATGTTGCATTTATCTTATCATAAATCAAAAACACAATGACATAAACAGTAATGTTAAATTATGGGTAGAGGTCAAAGGTAAAGGCGGTTTGGATGTAACATCGTGCTCTCAGTGGATATTGTGGCAGATGTCATGTAAATATACCTAGACAAATTAAACAATCACTGCAAATGTAGGTCAGAAGCCAGAAATGGATTCTTTTAACAAGGCACTTCACTATAAAATCTCTTGACTGTTGTAATAACCGTGAGTTCACTCTGTGTTTGCAATCGTCTTTCACCTTCTTTGATCTCACAACATCGCTTTATAATCTTGAATGAACGGGGAGTCACAGTGTCAAAGATGCTGTATATTGAGAATTCCCCTATCGGTGGCAGATGAAGCTCATCTCCAGATGGACTTAGCTCACTAATCTCTCTGTACTGTAGATGAGAGCAATATGGAGCGTGCTGCACGTCGCTCCCTGTGGGGGAAATGTTAAAATAGATTTGGTGAAGTGGATTAAAATCCCCATCACTTGCACGGCGACAATACAGAAATGACGTAGCTTTACGAATGTAGCACATACATCGTGTTGCTTACTAATCCGTTCCGTTCCTCTGATTTTTTTTAGTCAAATGTAAATTGGATATTTGATTCGTTAGGGGATACCTGTATTGCACACATTTGTCCGATTGCAACCAGATATTCAGTTTTTTTCAATCATTGTTGAGCTACAGCTTTAGTGATTTCACCACAAATGATATGATCCCCTTTGGGTGTGATCTGTGTGTGTTTGAGAGTAACATGCTCTGACTTACAAAAATACTGCTTTAAATGAGCATCTGGAGCTTCCGTCCTATTTGTAAAGGGCTGCAAGAGAGCAGGCGTCACATCGCGTTTGCCCCCTGCCTGCGCAGGCCTGCGCTGGAGCAGGGCCAAGGGTGTGTATGTGTGTTTGTATGTGTGTGTAGGTCATCCTCAATTTCTATCTCTTACTCTCTGCCAAATCAGGGCAGTGTGCAAGGCCAGCACTTAAAGGAAGCCGTCAGCTCAATGAAAGCCTGCATGTCGCTGGTTCTGTGTGAGCTCTGCAGTGCTAAGGAGAGGCTACATGATCCTGATCTGTCATTCAGTGAAATGTAAATACAGCCGCTGTCCGGCCAGTCGAGCTCTGAGAAGACCAGGCTGTGTGTGCTGCCTCCTTTTAAATCTCTGCTGTGTCCACACACAGAGATATATCTAAATTTAGGACCAGTCCTGGCACATTTCGTAAGGAAGAATGTGACAAATTTGTCTCTGCAGTGCGCCAGATAGGTGGAAACATAAAATCAATAGAACGGGTCATTTAAACTGCCGTTGAGTCTGACAGTATAGATAGCTAGTTAGTGTTTTGTGATGGTTTAAGAAAGCTAAACTGTTTAGGGAATTGGTTGTGGCGTTATTTTTCCCCCGAGCAGGTTTTGTCAGTGGAATAAGTTTGCAGATTTGAAAAAGCAGCAGGATTTGTCAGTTACTTTATAAGCTCATGAGAGAGGATAGAAAGTCACCTGTCATCTTTCACCGCAACACTAACAGCAAAATATTTCTTTGTCATATTTTCTGGCATGGCACGCTTTTCTGTTTATGATTTTTTTTCCTGTTTGTTTGTTTATTCATATATTCATCAGCATTTTTGTTTTCGTGGCAGTAGTGGTGCATGCAATTTGTGTTTGGTCGAGTGGAGGAACCAGCTGCGGTAAGTCCTGGGTCATTATTCTCCTCAAGATGCAAAACGTGGAGGTAGGACTGGATACTTTAACTTTAAGATAGCGGAGTCCATTTTAGGGGGTCATGGGTGAGTTGATCCAGGGACTGAAACTGTCACCAGAAATAAGAGGTGTGTTGCATGTAAAATGTCCCAAGGTAATGTACCCTTTCTTGAAGAACAGATGAATGTAAATTTGAAAAAAGGAATTCGTTGTTAATGACTAAATGGGGTAATTGCATTACATGCGTATGCGTGTGTGTATTCAGGTACTGTACATTTCATTATTACTGATCTGACTGAATGATGTTGTTTTCTCTTAGTAGGTTCATGTTGCATCATCTGCTGCCATTTTGTTTTTTGAATATGTGCATGTTTTACACCTACCACCTGAAAATTTCCCACACACTTGAATGTCATTCAAAATGATAAATATTCATTCACAAGGCAATTTTTAAAATTATTAAATAGAAACAATAATAAAAAAACAAAGCTATAGCCCATCCAAAAAGAAAAAAAATAGAGTTTAGCATGTTCTTTTAATTTTTTCCCAGAGGGAAAACAACATATTTTTGCTTTAAACTATTTTAAAATTTGAAAAATTAATTTAAATTAAATTAAATTGAAAATAAAATTTACCTTGAAAATTTGTGGCTTTTAGGGCCCCACCCATTTCTCTCCGCCTTTCAGTTTACCTTTAATAAATTAATCCTTTGCATGTTCCTGCATGCTCACATTGTAAAGGCTCAATTTCACCATGTGTTTTATCAGCTTTTGAATAACTTAATAAAGTGTTATCATCTCACCATGAAATAATACTCTCTCGGAACACTATAGACTCAAAGAGATTACATCTTGAGGAGAACAGAGGACACTTAAAGTCAAATAAACCTCTGGTCTCCACATTTTCTATGGTAATGAATGTTTGGCCTGGGCACAGGATGATAAGACGCATGGTAACTACGGTAATCCTCAAGGCTGGGCCACCTTCCAGCCTGCATGCCTCTTAATCAATGTCTCCTTCTCTCTCTCCACGCCTCGGCCGCCCTTCCAGAAGAGGCCTACGTCGGAGGTGGGTAGAATTTTTCTCTCTACCTCTGTTTTCTTTTCATCTAATCCCTCTCCCTGCTCATGTACTTCTTTCTGTCTTCATATTTCAATCTGTTATTTTTGGAAATATTCTCAGTTTTCTGGTGGCCTATTTTATTTTTTAATTTGGTACAAATTGAGTATGTGGAACTGGTGCTTTGCCAGTTTGAGACTGGTGTACAACACAGGTAACAGGTATGCAACTTTTTTCTTTAGATTTATTCAAATAACACACTTTTTTAGATAGAAAAACTAGAAAAACTAGAGGTAGAAAAAAGAAAAACTAGAGGTTGGAGCAAATGGATGCTATAATCTGTAGATTACATCCATTTTTAAATGTAATGTATTTAAATGTATTACAGATACAGTCACTTCATGCAGGTAACTCCCATTATTTAAAACTTATGCACACACACACACACATATTCACATAGCTGTTCATGTAAAGTATGCAGTTGAAAATCTTGAACAATCTGGTGGGTAAGTACAACAGACGAATAATAAAATCTTTCCTACCGGTATGATGTACATTAGAGTCAAAGAATATGTTCTGCAAGCATAGAAATCTTTTTGAGGTAGGATAAATACTGGTACAGTGGGACACTTCTGATCATTTGTCACTGGCTTTGATTTATCATGTCAAATGTCTGCTCAACAAGCATTAGTTTTAAATAGCCAAAGATCTCCACTTTACTAACATATAACAATATAACTACAATAATTTTATATAAGTTATAAACCCCCCAAAAGTCTCACTTTACTTGTATTCTCTGTATTAACATTTTATTTTTGTGTAAATAAATGGTCGTGGGTCTTAGGAACCAAAGACAGACATCCTGTGAATGGGTAGTATTAATTTATAATAATTGACTTAAAATTTATAAGTAGATATTAGAGTCCTTTTGTTATTGTATTCTTGTGACAAATCATTATTTGCATATTATTATAAAACATTATATGTGCATACCACACATTGATAAGTTCCAATCAGCATATTTGTGTATGTGTCCTATCATGACAATGATGCAGTTTGTCAAAATGCCATCATCTTCTTGGAGAGGGTTGACCAGACGGACCACATGTTTGAAGTGATTTTTATATAGAGCTGTCTCTTTCAAGTGTGATCAATAAAGCATTGCAACCTTAGGGTTGAGGAAATGCTTTTTGAATGTTCCCTCACACCCACTCTCTCCCTCACCTCTTGACCCCACCCCTCCCCACACACACTGCCGGCATCCTCCGTTCAGACGATGCCCGCGTGTCAATGTGACAGAAAAACCTTCCCATAATCCCGTTCTCTGTGCTGACTGTGCTCTTATCTTCCCTTAAGGTCTTGCGCACCTGATGATGGGCGACCAAGGTATGGGTTTTATTACTTACTCACCTTTTTGCCTCCATCACCCTCGCCCTCCTCCACCTACCTTTCTGCCTCTCTCTCTCACTGCCTTGTGTCGAATCCACCTCACATCCTTCACCGCTGGTAGGGTTTTTCCGGGGCTGCATTCTCTTCGGCTTGGCGCTGAGTCGATGGATGGTTTGGTCTTTTCCATTTTCCCCCTCCTTGTTTCTCTCTCTGTTTCTGTGTTTCTCAACTTCCCTTCAACTCATTGTGCTTCTTTTTCGATTTATGTTCCGTCATCTCAAGTGCTTGCTATGCCATTGTTGCTTGCCAAATTCATTTTCATATAGAGGAAAAAATGCTTTCAAGCCAGTGGATGATGTGAGTTACAGGGACTCTCGGGGGTTTGTTCGCTCTTTGTGAATGTGCTAGCGTGTATTCTCGCGAACTGAATCTGGAAAGCCTTCTGTTCGATATTCATGCATTCTCCCTCATCTCTGTCATCATCATGTACTGGCATGTTTCACGACGGGAAGCTTCCATCTCCTTTGCCTGTCCTCATGCATGGAGTCTCTTCTAAACGTAACCTTTCATTTTCTGTCTGTGAATCTAACACGCGGCCATGATTCTGACTGTTACCTCTTTCCTCTCCTTTGTATTTTCCTGTATCTCTCTGGATTTTCTCTTCATGGAACCATTATATCAATATCATAGGAAAAAGAAAAGGTATATAATGTTTCTTTCATACTCTGTAATGATCTAGTTTAACTAGCTCCTAAAGCTGTCCATGTATTTTTCTGTATCTGTGGCTTTACACATGCATCTGTTTATTTGTGTGTTTGTGGGTACTGAAGTCACACTGATTTTTGTGTGTCACTGTGATCTCCATTCACATGTGGCGAGGGGCTGGAAGGTAGGTGTGATGTCATGAAAATGAGTTTGTATCATGTCAAACAAAAATTGAAGGTGTTTTTTTTTTTAAACAGCACAGTACAAATAGTCTCTAAATAGATATTGATGTTGCAATGGTTAGTCACACACCAGAGAGTTTATTATATTCATTCACACATATGACCGCTTATCTAAGTTATGTCATAATTTTGATTACATAATTAAGTAATTGTAAATTAATATTGAGGCAAACATTAAAATTCAAATATAATTAAATGCGATATCTGCATAAAATATTGCCCACATAAAACACATAGATGCGAGCACATGCTGATTTTGAACACTTCTCATTTCTCATAGAAACATTTAATATAAATCCATATATACAGTTGTCAGGTCATCACAAAGTATCAGGTAAGACCACTTCAAGTATTAAATTAAAATGTTTGGAGTCAATACTCTTTATAGCCTTTACACACAAATCCAAATTTATTAGTATCACTTTACCGCTCTTTGTTATAAAATGACAATTTTAAGGAGCCCTGTAAGATCCAGCTAAGGTAAGTGACCAGCACATAGCACTCATACCACTATAACCACTCACTTCCTGCACCGGGCTCACAGATCACTGCATGCTGGTTTTCACTGAGCTTTACACACCACCACGGGCTCCACACACACACACACACACACACACACAAGACGTGGTTGCACATCTTGGTTCAAACTATTGTTCTTATGAGTGTGTAAACGTCAGGGATCTGTGATGGCCAAATCAGGTAGGTGTGCTTTTTGTCTGCTCACAGCTCTGTTGATCATGAAAGGGTTGTATTCTTTAAGACATTGACACCAGGCTCATCTCACTTTACTGAATGGGCTAAAGCCCACCGGAGATGCACGGGACTGCAAGCTTCTCTTAGCACATTAGAATACATTTTCGAGCATTTATATTTTTTCTCATTCCATTTTCTCATAGAAAATTGGTTTTCATCTGCCTGTAAAATTGAATGAAATGATGCGTGTGGCGGCTGACCTTGCTAGCGGGGTCACGTAGGCATTATCAAATGAATTTTGCATTGTGTTATTTTGCAGTGGATATATGTTTGTGTGTGCGCAGGAATGCCATGTATGTTGTTCAGGCACCCCGGTTGTTAATTTGGATTCTGATTGTTTGGGTGGCGTCTGACTGATTGTGCTTCAGTCCTGCAATTAAATTTCAACAATTACAACATAAATTTACCAATAATTGCTCCATAATTAATTACAAGAGAGCATCTAATATAATAAGAGATAAAGAAACACTTCTGCTTGATGTCCTTAAATTGAGCTATGTATTGTAAAATATTTATTTAATAAAATATGTATGAAATATACACTGTAAAAAGTTCTTTGCTGCCCTAAATTTTAGGTACAATCAACTTGCAAGTAATTTCTACTAATTATTTTACATTTTGGCCAGTGGTGATTTGCTTAAAGTTATAGAAATAAGTTTAACTTAATAATTGAAATGACTTGTAAAACCATTTTGTTTGTACTTAAAAAAAGTATAAATTAGCAAAGGATTTTGTACAGTGTATATATTTCAATATGTGCATGTTACTGTAAGTAGATATAAAACAGACAACAAGCATTATTTGGTCAGAGCTAAATATAATTTTTAGTTTTTAATTTGAATTATGTATGACTGAATTGAATAACTTAAATCATAAACAGAGGTCTTAATATACCGTAAACACTTCTGTTTCTGTTAAAGCAGTATTGGAAAATATGAAAGCACATTAATCTTCCTGTGATTTTACATCCTTGTCCTCTTGTACTGTATGCATAATGGAATTATTGAGGTGTTTTTTTTTACAAAGCTACAAGATTTAGAATATTAGACTTACGCCATTATACTTTTAACTTTGGTTAATGAAAATACTAAGCAAAAATAGGTAGTGCAATAAGAAATAAATGCTGCTTTATAAAGCAAAAGATGTTACTAGCATAGATCATTTTTTAATTCCTTTTTTGATGGATTGTCTCTATAAATGTCCCTTAAACTCAGATGTGTTTGTAGGTCATATGTTCAGAGACCTTTACGTCCTTTGAGAAAACCAGCCACCTTAAATAGGTTTTTTGAAATGTTTGTGCCTGTGCCTCCCCTTGGGAATGCGTAAGCCTATTTTTATTTGGCATTAGCTGGATCGAAGACAAGTGCAAATATCTTATTAAAGTATGTGCCGAACAGCACAGATGAAGTGTGCGTCTGGGAGATTGTGCCTGTCTGCTCTTCACAGCTGCATTACCGTCATTCTTATGCTAAGTTGCTTTGGGGGGGATAAAAGATGTGCGGTATTACGGGTGGCGCGCGGTAGGCCGGTGGGTCTAATTGATGTCATTTCACACGAAGAGCTTGTGAAGCTGTATAGTTGCTACAGGCATGGTAAAGCCTGGTTCACAGGTTGGACTGCATTGTCTCCAAATTAAAATTCTTTAAGTCTAATTGACACAGCAGCATAAAGGATGCCTGCAGCTTGAGTATTTATAGGAAATCCTCTGGATTGAAACCTCCTGCACCTGTCTAAATAAGCAATGTTATGATTGAAGTCACAATTTATCGCTTTTTACAATTCACATCCTTTCAAAGCAGCTTTATAGAGAATCATACTGTGGAGTTTTAAATATCTAAAGGTGTAGTTAAAGAGACAACACTTGCTGTTGAATGCATAATGTAATGAGATTAATGTTTAAAATACATAATTATGAATGTGTCTAATTATGAGTATAAAATAAATCATCACTACAGCAAAGTTTAAATGTAAAATTCTTTCTATTCACAAGCAGTCTGTCGTCTGTGTGCATTAAATTTTCAGAGTGAAATTATTCTGCCAGCTTTATTTCCACACAGCATGTTTAATTAATGCTATAATCTAAAGAAATGCTGCGCTAGCTGCATAAATTCTCTTCGTCTTTGCCAAGTAACACACCTGAGATAATATCAATCTCTTGTGTTGTTGTCACAGATGATCCTGAGGGTGATAATGGGAAGAAAGCCTCGCTTTGACGTGCTGATCAATACGTATTTAAAAACCCATTACGCCTGCCGCTGCACATCGGATGCCTCGTTAATGTAATTACAAAAGTGGAACGGCCTTTAAATTACTACAACCGTATCTGTGCTGACTTGCCATTGTCGCATTCATTCATACACTGTGATCTATTAAAGGCAATGCAGAGACTATAATTTTAGCATAGGAAAACAGGGCAAACCATCATCCTATAGTAACCTGCTCGCTAATCCACAGTGTTGCTATTTAAATTGATTAAATGTTTTATTCCTTTGTGTGTTTTAAAACCTGTATGATACTCAGACATTTCAAATCTATATACCTTACTCACAACATTAACACAAAAAACTTGGAAAGACTTAGAAAAACAGGCAATGCTTAGGCATCATGCCAGCTGGAACTGATGTTGCATTGAAGAAAAAGTCTAGAAAGATTTTTTTGAAGGAACAGAATGTCGTGTTATTTATGGATTAAATACAGCCTCAAGACTGCCAGTTTTTGTATCTACAAAAAAACATGCTAGACCTCATCTTAAACAGGGTGCTTATTTCAGTCAAACACTCGGTTTCATTTAAAAACAGTTTGGATGCTATTTTACTCAGAGAAGATATGAATAAGCAGGAAGAAACAGTCAGTGTCAAGATTTCAGAGTTTTGTTTGCATTTCTCTCAATTGCCTGCTTTTGCTTGAAGCTTATTAGCAGATTTTAAAATAGAGGACGGGTCATTTGTTCTTGACTGATTCTGTAGTGTTCTTCATCTGTGCTTTTTACAACCACTTCAGATCCAAAACAAGACGTATGAAGATGAAATACAGATGCTGCATAGTCACAGTCAACGATTTATGGCAGTGGTTATTACCCAACATTTATTCAATCTGAGCTTTCTGTAATGGAGGACGGCTCATTTTATGGGGTTCATGGGCATTGCTAACCTCATCTGACTAGCAGACATTTGAGAATTGTGTCTGGACTAAAGGTGCTGCTTACTCAGACAGTGTGCGGACGGGAGTGATTTCACTGTCGCCGTTTATGTTCAGCCAGTCATTGATAATAAGATGATTTTCTCATTAAATTCCCACAATTAAATTACAAAGTAATCAGCAGATGTCATTCATGCATTTTGGGGAAAGGGATGGGTGGTTGTTCAGTTGGGGAGGGGAAAGGATTGTATGATAGGATAGCGTAGCCACTGAGAGACACTTTAATCTCAAATGCCATTATGTCAGACCATTTCAAAATATATTACCCACCTATTCTAAATGGATTTAAACTAAACACTGACATCAGTGGCCCCAATTTGCCAGTTTCCTTGCTGTGTGCAGCAATCTGGGAAGTTTTTCACCAGTGATTTTTAGAGAATTGTGGGCATGTTTAGAGACAGTCCATTTACAAACCATGATATTGTGCAGATATTATAATTTATATTTTAACTTATAGTGTAGTACAAAAAGAAAAAAAACATGATTTATTTATTTATTTCTATTTGTTTGGGTGTTGTTATAATTTTTTAATTTTTTTAAATAAAAAACATTTACTTTGCCAGGGAAATGTAAAGCATATATAAATGACACTTGTATTAAATAATAGCAAATAATTGCAATTGATCATAACTATCACCATTTGCTCATTATATACAGTGTAATGTACATTTTTGTTTTTGTTTTTTTCAGGTGCACTCATACCTAATGACCCTCTAAACGGCATGATATACCCAGACATTAGAGCAAAACATGTCACAGTGTTGTGTTTGAGCTATTGATGAAAAATAGGACAGAAAGTCTTTAAAATCAGAAAGAGAAATAGATGGGTCCCATCTTTCTCTCCTTTGGTGTTGAAGCAACACTTTTATCTTGTTGAAGGGGAGGAACATGCTGAGCCTAATTTGCTGGAGCAATACTCACCGGCAGTATTTTTCCATCAGGTCAAGTTATTTTGAAATACCCTGAAGGTGTGATAGTGCCTTGGACTCATTGTTGTGGTGTGCAAGCCAGAATGTCATTACCAACATTGGTAGGTGGGTTCTATCCTGGGCCAACACACCGCATGTTTATATGCATGCTGGGGTGAGTTGATAGCTAATGTAACCTTTTAGAGGAGATTTAGGATATTGGCCTGTAAACATTTAATTGGCTGTACTGGCTTGTTTTCCATTATGAACGACACCGTTGAGAATGTCTGAGCTAAAAGCTACTCAGAAAAACTGTTTTCTTTAAATAAATGTATGCTACGCAAAATAAATACAGTACCAGTTAAAAGTTGAGATGTAAAAATGTGGAAAAATCTTAACAACTGTGAGTAAGTGTTTCTAAACTTTTGACTGGTACTGTATAATGCTCCAAAAATCAAATCAATTGCAAGACTTGTAAGGAAAACATTCCTTTATCCAAAAAATGACACAGTATAGACCCAAAAATGTATTGGTTATTATTTTGACCACATGTCAAACTGGCTACTGTTGAACACTGAAAAACATGTAAAACACGTTGTAATATTTTTATGTCCCAATTCTGCTCACTTGGTGAAGTGCCACCCAAATAAGACACCTGTCATTGCGTGATCCCACAGCCTCAATTCACTGATCAAATGACCGATCTGTTTTGCGATCAACACGAATGTCATGACAACCTTTCAAAAACGAAGACGCAGAAAATAGGAAAACAAAAAGAGAAATCATTGGCAGCACAGATCAATACACAACGGACACGGAGGCTTCCCAGGTGAGCAAGATGGAGATCAGACATTGAATCGATAGCTTACAGTCAATATAAGAGAGTGACTGAAGTGATGGAAAACTATATCCTGCGTAGACGAGTGAGGGCACAGTCCCGAGGCGTGGGTGGTGGGGAGGGGTGCGTCAAGCCCTAAGCTGAGCTTGCACGACCGTTTCATTTTCAGCGGGAGTGCGTCCGACCTTGGTTATTTAAGATCAGCATAAATCTCCCTTGAGTAGAGCTGGCAGTATCTCACTCCCTGTTGTGCTACTTATCTTCATAGAGCATCGTTTGCTAGCAGCCAAATTGTCAAGAGATTATTTTTACTTTATTTATTCTTTTATACCTTAGCAGCAGATGTGAGATTGTGATTTATTGTTGTTTCAGCAGGTTGATGCCAGGAATAAATAGAAAGCTTATCTATATTCTAATTTCTGATACAATAAACTGCCTTAACCTTTAAAAGTGATTAAAACATACACACTTATACATTTCAGGGTTTTCGACCCTAAACACGCACGGGTGCGCACACGCTTTTTTAAACGTAACCTCTGAATGATCTGCGATGACAGTTTGTGTATTGAAAAGCGGTAAATATGCATAAGAAAGGCTACTAAGCATTTTCCTCTTCACAGAATTGTGAAGAAAGATGTGGATTGTGTGACTCATATCTCATGAGTCATGAAGCTTATGCATTCATAGTCGTTTCTTTAAGTGCCATATGTGAACTTAAGATCCAGGCTGAATAGAAAATAAATAAAGAAACAAAAACAGCCAGATCCCCGCGGTTAGTTACCCTTAAAGGTTTACGGTGACAGCAGTTAAACAGACAGAGAGATTGACAGCTATTTTAATGAAATGATAAACAGGCTGCTTTGCCTCGCGCGAAAGTGCAAATTCAAGCCGTCCTCTTGAGGTAATTGTAATACCTTAATTAACAGAACACATGAATGCGTAAAGGCCTCGAAAGGGGAAGTGCACATTTAAATCTCTCCGTTTAGCCCGCTTTGATGAATTCGAAATTTCTCTCACTGAAGGGGTGGCGGCACACCCCCGCGGGAGAATGAGCTCTGCCATTTCCCCATTCCTCTTGACCTGCCAAATGTGTGCCGGCCAGCACCAGTCTCTCTCCCTGGGGGTGCACGGGTACTCATTAATCTCCAGCTTGCTGTCCCAAAGGAGCCAGAGTAATTGTTTAATAGTAGATACTGTGAGATCATGATTCTCCCCTTTTGACATTTATGAGGTCTTCGGTGTCTCTCTACATTAATGCACATATTTATTCTCACGATAAAGTGGGATTTTCAGATGTCTGATGAACCGTACCTACTGTACGGTAATAAGAGTATTTGCATGACATTTCTAATAAGTGCATAATTTACAGGGCAATTACATTACTGATATAATGATGGGCTGTAATGATTGACACAGTGTGTACTTTAATAATAACCCATGTACGTGTAGCGTGTTTCTTCGCAGGATAATGTTGTGTGTCTTGCCCTTGCTGATATTCCTTCTGTTTGCATAATTGTTTTGCTAATTATCTTGTAATGATATAATGCTTGCCACTCTATATGTCAGCTCTAAAAAATGTCGCCATTTATATTTCTGACACGTCGTTAAGCTCTGTGAATTTCATTGAGGGTGGACTGCTAAATATATATTGGGATGTAATTGATTTCTGGCTATAGACTAGCTGTAGTTAACCTCTTTTTAAAATGGAAACCTCTTGTTATTGATACCTTTCAGGGCAATTAAGGGAAGGCTTCGGTAGGGATCCGTCCAATCCTGAGGTTTTTCGTTAGAATGCTTTCCCACGTCTCACGTCAGTCAACGAATAGATGCAGTTAAAGCCACTTGAGTGTAAATCCCAGTTCTTCTCTTTCTGAAAGCACAGGCATTTCTCCCAAAACAGCATGAAATCAGATTGCGGTAGCCAATCAAATGTCGACGTATGTCTTTTTAATGCAGTAGTGTGTCAATTTTTGTATTGGAGTATTTTCAGTGATAGACAATCGAAGGCACCAAAGTGCCACTTCCTGGCCAATTCATTTAAGTTGACTTACCAGTCACCCTCTCAGATTGGCTGTCTCAATCTAAACGTATGGCCCATCACATCTTTAATAGCAAACACAAGATGGGCTTACCGCCACAGTGACTCTGGGGCTGATAATTCGTCTAGCTTGGAGAGAGGGGGCAGTAAATCAGCCCTGGCTCGGAATGTGACGTCTTGGACGGGGATAATTTGTGCTCATTCTGTTCTGGAGAAACTGGGCCGGAGATCATTAGGCCATAAATCATTGCAAAGACGGATGCAAATGTAAAAGAACAGGAAACACAAAACAGAACCCTGAGTCAAGACTGGAAATGGAAACACTGCGGTGTGTTAAATGACTTCCTAGGTTGGTGTAGCTGGCAATTTTACCCTGAGAAACAAACTTTTAGAGATTTTTCCACATGGTGATTTTAAGTGGTAGTGTGTTTTAAACACAGACTGCACGGTTGCAGTGTGAGATGTGCAAATCTATCAGTGGAGGATGCTGGGAGGGCACATTTTGTCATGCTGTCTTGCAGTGCGTTGTGGTTTCAGTGGTTAAAATTTGTGTATGTGCCTCTAAATGGTACGGTTTGAACTTTTTATGTTTTATTTCATTTCTTAGGGACTGCTGCCAAAGAATATCTTTGTGTAAATTGTAATAAAATGTAAGAATTATGTCAGCCTGTATCATGTGGTAAAAAAACTACTATTAAAATTGCTCAATGCCATTAATGATTAATACTTTAATGCAAATTTATATAATAAAGTGTAATATCAAATAACATAAAGTCAGCGTAAAATGACCGATTACAAAAATATTTAATCCACTGTATCTTGAAATAATACCTTAATTGCTTCAATAATCTTGCTGAAGTTTTTACTTTTATATAGCACCAATCTGTCTGGAATGTGTTTTAAAGTAAAAGTGGACTTTATACTTATCTAAAGATAAAATCTAAAACATTTTATAGATTAAATAGACTCATTGTTTAAATCATGTTTAATACGGTAATACTGTTATTGTTTATAATTTAATTAAATCAATGTACATATTATGCCTATTATAAAATGATTATTTTATACTGAGTATTATAAAATAATATCTTGTATGGCAGCTGTTGGTCAAATGGTGAGCATGCTTTCTAGACATTTGTCATTTGTGAACCTGTCTGTGAACCTGTCTTGTTAGCTTTAAAATTGACTGAGTATTAAATATTGAAATTATAGTGAATTTAATTATTGGAATCAACAGTTTTTACAGTTAAACAACAACCTAAAAACTCTTTTTTTTCTCATGCAGAGACAGAACTCTGTGCATGTGCAGTCTTATTGTTACAGCTGCACCTGGTCTTGGAGGAGAATCGACTGTATTTGGAGTGCATAACGTTGAGGGAGTTGGTCCCACTAGGATGCACAGCTCTTCTTAGAAAGTCACAACAAATGCAGTACCACTCTATATTTTACCCTCTGAAGGCCTTTGAGCATAATTTGATGATAAAATGCAATGGGTACAGTACACCTTTATCTCTTCACCCTGCCTTTGTTCTTTTTCACAGAAGTTCACCTTGAACTTTACACTCGCTGGCAAGAGATAGATGCCTCTACCCTGCTACGGTACTCTTTACAACTGGCCTTGTTATACAGACAGGCTATATAATGCGCTTATTTTACCCTTCTTAATGATTTTAAAATTTATGCTGTTTGCCCTTTTCTTCTAATTCTAGACGTATTGATTTTGCTCCGTGTCCTTGTGCTCTCGTAAGATCTATTCAATACCCCTCCATTAGCTTATTTTCGCTTCTGAGATCCCTGTTTATTTCGGGTTGAAGCACTCACGGTGGAGAACGTAGTGGGTAGATGCAAAGAACGCTTTGGAGTTGTGTGTGTGGGAACTGTACAATGCTCTAATGATCTAAAACAAAAGGTTTTAAGTGAGAGGAGTTGTCGTGGTTACCAGAAAAGATTTTAGACAATAGCCGATGTTCTCTTTGGGACTAAAGAGGAGATTCGGTGGCTGACGTCAGGCGGAGAAGGGTTGCCTAGCAATGCCTGGTGGACTGGATGTTTAGTTAGTTATGTGCGGCAGTACTATACAAAGCTAGTAATTTACAAATGAAAAGCGCTTTTTGGGTTTCTTCATTATTTTCTTTAATGTTTTTTCCCTTAGATGTAGTTTCTTGCGTCATCTTTTTGTTACTTGTGCATTTGCTGACAATGAACCGTGAAGCGATTTTACAGGATTGCTTAGATCTGTATTAATTGTATTTTATAACGCTTCCACTAATTGATTAAAAGGTGATTTCTGAAAGGTCTCACATGTTCTAGTTGCATCTCATGGACCGTCTGCCCTCTCTAAGTTCTAATTGCTTTTTAATTGAGTCTTTCCTCCTTTGAATTCATATCTCAGATTAATGCTTTTTAAAACGGAGGGCAAAGATTGGCTATGCGAGCCTGTTTTCTTTCAGAAGATTTCCAATAATCCATATTCATGTCTGGTATGGCGTTATGTTAATGAATTGGAGCTCTTTACGCTGGGTGTAAATGAGTTCCCTTTCTCTCTCCTCACGATAAGTGCGAGCCACGCCGCGCTCGAGTGGAGAGCGGGCTCTGGAATACATTTAGATCCCCACCACAAGAACAACCTGTCAAATTGGAAATATGGAAATATGACAGCTTATTGAATCCTAGGCAATTTAATGAAGAATGATATTTGATAGGCAAAGCATTTTTGTCAAAAGCAATTATACAAATCGTGCCAGTGCCAAAGCTGGCAAAACAGGCCCGATTCTGATTTCCTCTTTGTTCCGTCTGTCTTTAGATGTGCATGTGTGCATTCATACCACGATTCCAGTGAGAAACGGAGAAAGAGAGAGCGAGCGAGAAGAGAGCAGGCTGGCATCCACAGCATGTGCCAAAAAACATAATATCTCGTACAGAAAGCACTCAACTAACTGAGGAGAGGAAATGGAAGTCGAATCAAAAGAGCAGCTTTGCTCTCTAGCCTGTGTTGAAACAGTACAGACCTTTTCTAATGTAACAAGGGCAGCACGGTTCATGATGTGTTTTTTCTGTAAATAATATGCTTCTTTCTTAAACGTATATTGCGGATTAGCCTTACGCTCCACAATTTCTGCTGTAGTAAACTCTTCGCTCAGAAAGGAGAGAGACTTTCAACATCAAAATTGCATTGCTTGTCAAAAGATTTGAACCTCAGACGGTCCCTTGCTGTCATAATCCGCCACTTTTTACTCATTAATGCAATTACAGACGTCAGCAGATTTCAACTAGATGTATATTTGTAAAAAACGCACTCTTCAGTCTGGAAGCCGCTCTGCTGATGCTGTGGAATTGTAAATGCGTCCGTTTGAGGAAGTGCGTGCGTCTCCGGGTGGCGGTTTAATCCAGCTCCGCTCGCTCCGTGAATAAGTGCTTGTACAGTTCTGCGTGACCCATGCCTGATATTTCATTGGGGAAAGGGGCTAATTTGTCTTTCCGAATGCGTTTAGTTTGTCAGGGCTTTAACTAAATTGAAAACGGAGAGGGGCGGCAAAAGCAAGCAGGGGAAGAGGGAGAATATAGGGTTGTCTTTAGGGTGGCGTCGTTACTGCTGACAGACTCTGCTATGGCTACTGGGATATTGCAGTCATTCCTCACTGCCAGTGCGGCTGCGGGAGCCGCTGGATGCGGAGCAGAGATGCTTGTCTTCTAGGCCATTAGGGAGCTGGGCAACCACTAAGCCTCGGGGAGAAAACACTACACCCAGACATAGCCTGCAGCCAAAACACTGCACGTACACGTTCGGGCTCTCGCCTGTTTTGTTGGTTATTGAACCCGTGTACACCATACCTAAAAATTTAATGGTTCTGTGATTGACTCATCTAAGCCACAGAACGGTCAATCTTTGCTGAAGATGGGGGTGGATGAAGTTATCAGTTGTGGTGTTTTAACAGTCAAATTTATGTAATCCAAGAATCCAAGATTCTTGTTAAAGTAGCATAGAGCTGCAAGCTTATTTCATGGCTGGAATTGTCTGCAGGCTATGGCACTACAGAGGGTACCGTCAGCCACATTAATAAGAAATGAGTCAAATTGCTCAAACGAAGCTATAGTGGAAAAATCAATGTGGAAAATGATTGCTGGAAGCTGCACGGGAAAAAGAATGCCTGGTGTTTCAGTGTTTGTGTCTTCCAATCATTCTACCAAACCATCGAACCATGTTTTATTGTAGTATTAATAGGAGTTCTAGAAGTATAGGGATATCATGAAAAAGGTTTAGTAAAGCTGCTCTGGCAATGTTCTATTTCAGAGATTCATTTTATATTTCTATATAAAATATTATATAATATATTATAATATAATATATATACATTATATTATAATATATAATATTATATATATATATACACACACAAACAGTGTATTTATATTGCCATTGTAACATCTGGTGAAGCCGCTTAGAAAACGGGAGTGCTGTTTAATACTCAGATCTCCATTTATTCACAATCCTCCTCAATGCCTTATTCTGTACCTCATGAGTTTTATTTTCATGTGTATGATTGTTCCACAGAAAGTTACTGACTCACCAACATTTTCTTGTTTGAAGACCTTGTTGGTCCTCTTCACTGTGAAGTGAATCATGAGTGGTATAGCGTGATGTATAAAGAAGCTTCATATGATTTTTCATAGGCTGACTGTTGGTGTCAGCAGCGGGGAGAGGTCTGTAGGCTGCTCTGGTCGAGGATGAGAGTTTCATCATACGCTTCTGACTCCTACTTTTTTTTGCCAGAATTTTCCTGCAAGGCAGCGACCGCGATTGTGATAAATTCTTTAAAAAATGGCTGCCTGTTTATCACATAGCATATAGTCTCAGTTCGTGCAGTTAGTGCTCTTGCCCAAAAAGTGTTCATCAAAAACAAGAGGGACTGGCTTGAGAAAACTGAGACTGCAGAGTTTTTGTTATCAAATTGATCATTATAAGCTTTATCTCGCTCGCAGTGCGCCAGAGAAAACAAACGGCGCTGTCAGCCGCGGCACATCACCCATAATTCCTCGTCCTTTTTGCTCCATAAACAGTTGTTCCATCCGCACCGACCTTGGCGAGAGAGATAAATAAGTGGAATTAATTTGTTGCTGGGGCGACAGGGAGGCGTAACGAAGAGCAGTGCCTGTTATTAATGTCCCTCCTGGCTGTGGCCGCACCCCCAAGGACCATAGGCACTTTGAGAGGAGGTCAGAAGCGGGGAGGGTGTTTTTGACTGGTCCAGTGGAAAGCTCAGGGTGATAGAACGTGCGAAGAGGCCGCGGAGAGCGATGCATGCAAAGACAGATGATCTGCCAGATTGACAGGAAATTAGACTGAAAGCTGGTAGATACGCCAAAGGCGCTATCTCACCTCGGAGAGATGGTTTCATGCTGCGCCGTTATGGAGCGAGCAGAACTCTTTGATAAGACCGGACTCGTGACCCGCGAGAATGTGTAATTAAGCGTAAGCAGTTTTGTACGAAAGATATATGCTTTAATGTTTGCTTCAGAGATAAGAGCTTTTGTAATATTTTATGTTACTGTATGTTCCGTGCGCCAGGCTAGTCATAATATTTAGCTGAACGATCTAGGGCCTTGTTCCCGGTTCGGCTAATTGAACCTGGTGGGAAGTGGGGCAGTGTCGCGTAAATGGTGATTGACCTCGATAAATTTGAGGCAACCCTTGTGCGCAAGGGGAGGACCGGGCAGACACATTTCTACGCCCGCCAGTTCACGGACCCGGTAATTAGCTTTAATTTCCCACCTTTATGGCTCGCCATTAAAATTAAGCCTCCCAGTAATGCATTTATTGCTCTTCCCAGGAACAGTAGATGTTTCTGTAAAAAGAAACCCCATTTAAGCATTCAAAAATTTACATTTTTATGGTTATTCAGCTGTCATTTTGGGGAAATGTGATGCCTGCTATTGCCTTTTTATACAGTATTCCTTCAGATTTTACAATATGCAACTACGCCCAATTAGCACAGCTATGCTAGAGAATGCCCACACGCCACACGATGACCCGGCCGGGCTCACGGTGAAGAAGATGGCTGAAGACGGCAATTAGATCATAGCACCCACTTCTCTCAGAAGGAGTTATGAATCTCCAGCCACTCTCAGAGGAAGTATTGTTTTGCACATACATTTCAAAGGATTACTCATTCCGGTAATTCAAGTAGAGGCAGTGCATTATAAGGCTCCAGCAGGCCGAGTGATGATTAATCGCTGGTACTTTTGAAGATGCAGTGGGCATTGCTGCCTCACAGTTATGTTTATATCTGGACCTTGTCGTGACGGAACGGTTCACGCTCCCGCTGAAGCCTGCGATTAAAACCCAAGTGTGATCTAAATTTCACGGCCGTGATCGAAAGTGAAGTCATGCTTCATTTTGAAAGGTTCCTTGTAAAATAAAAAGTGACTTGGTTAAAAACCATGAATGCGGAAAGAGTAGTGTTCTCGGTGCAAATTATGGTGTTTAACAATTGATTTTGACATTTCGCTATGCAGAGTACACTTAAATAAAACTCCACACAGTTAGAGCACAACAGCCTGACGGTAGACTGAACTACATTTTTCATTTTTTTTTATTGCTTAACAATTGCTTTGATACAAAATGGGGTAAATTACCACATATGTCAAAACTTTTGTGAGTTTTTCTTTCTAAAGTATAACCACTTGTATAAAAACTGTATCTGCAGCCCCTATTGCACACATTGCTGTTTACAAAACCCTTAAATTTATGTTTAGAGCCGTAAGAGAAAAGGGGTAGCAATGTGCTTTATTTTTCTTACTTTTGAAGAATATTTAAGATCTAAAACATTTTGAGTACCTCATCTGATTTTCTTAGTTGAACGATAGTGAATGATTTCTGATGTAAAGTAGTTGTAATTATTTAGTGCATTTTGAAAATGAGTTCTTCAATCTCCATGCTGGAAAAACTGTGTTAATTGTGTAGAACAAGTATACTAAAAATGCACCAAACCAAACAATTATTTTTATTTTATACTTTGAGTAATTGGATGGCAACTTACACTGTATTGATTTAACATTGATTTAACATTGAAGGCTGTTTATGCACATGAAGTTTTTATAGCTTGGAGTAGTCTCTCTTTACAACCATGAATTACCAGTACCGTAATCTTTTCCTCCTTAATAATTACTGTACGTAATAAGGGCTGCAGCTGAAACAGACGTTTTTTCAGATCCTCTAGTATTGTTTGTACATCTGTTGGCTTTGCAAATGTTATCATTACCACAATGCCGTGTGTGCCACCGTGGATCAGTTCCAGACAAACTGGCAACGTGTCACGGTACGACAGTATACCGAATGGAAGTCAAGGGACTGTATAGTTTCAAGCTTGTATATTTATAACCCTTTTACTTTAGGAGGAAGAGAGATTAACTTCAATACTCTTCAAACCACAGCATGATTTTTTTGTAAACTTGGCTGTAAAACTGAATTGGACTGAAGGTTAATATCTGGAGAGGGAATACATTTGCATGCATTTGCATCCATTGACAGTAACGGGCCATCCATCTGTGTACGGTTCAAGTAAGGGAGCAAAGGGTGATCGGGTGCGAGGGAAACACAGAGGCTATGTTCATGCAGCAGAGGAATGTGGTTGTCTGTCTGGTTTAAGAGCGTGTTCACACATAGTTATTAATAAGCTTTTTAAGAGTGAGACAATGTTTGATTAATTATATTAAACAACACTTTCAGGTTTTTACAGCTTTTGTGAGTCCAGAAAAGTGGCATCAGGTATTCATTCATACGGTGTTCAATCAGCTCCAGAAAGCCATTACAACAACAGGAGTACTTAAGAGTCGCACCTGTTAGTAAATGTACAATCCCAAATTCTAACTGTGTGATTCAAGAAGAATGACCTCACCGCTCATCGATCACATGCAGAGTGAGGACGAGCGTGATCTCATAGCGTATTGTGTTACCGCAGACAGCTGTGAGTCAGTGAATGAGAGTGAAATGGCAGACGCATAGCTCAAATGCCCGGCTGTTAATCGTAGTGAATGAGTGGGAACGAACCACAGTGGGAAATGTAGATCGGCCGAGGGTGATGAGATTGATTCTGGCCGAGTCGCAAAAGTGATGCTCGCGGTCACGGCGCCCTCCGTCGTCTCCGACGGGGGTCCTGCGCAGGCCCTGTCGCCAGGCAACCCACTGAAATAGCCCAGGACATGTCAGGGGGGGAGAGGATTACACCGTAATCAGGTTGCAAGGTCACAGTGAGAAAAAGAGAGAGAGAGAAATTCACCACTGCAGAATATAGAGTTTCATGCTCCTGCTTGAACTTCATTCATCAAGGTGTCTATGGAGTGGGCATGGAGCCATGAGCAGGAAGTGAGAAGGTTGCTGGGGAGCAGGATGAACAGGAAGAAGGCAGGGCTGGGGAGGAGAGGAGCTCTCTGGAGTAATTGGATGGGGAAGGGGATGTTCAGGATTTGTAATAAGTGTGTTGTGGTTCTTGCAGTGCCATCAGTGTTGTACAGAAGTCATGATTTACCAAATAAGGTTTGTTACCAGATAAGGTTAGTAAGTGTGTTTGCCCTTTGTGAGTGTGTTGTGGGTGATTTACTGTGATTTATTGTGTTGGTCACACCCATATTTAAAGGAGGCTGTTGCGGATGGTAATTTTAAGATGCTTGTTTTTCTTTTTAGGGTGACTTTTTAACATTCTGTTAAGGTCTACAAATGAAAAATAGCCTTTGTGGCTAATTCTGGCATATTTACAGTCATGTTTATTCATGTGTTTTGCCCCTGTAAACAAACAAATCAAAACAAAACAAAACCAAAAGGAACCATGGTGCTCTCTTAGTTTTCTAACTAAATATTTGATTTATTGCAATTATTACCTAAATTCTAAATGCACAACCAAGAAAGTACATTTTACTTTTAAATTTTTTTACTTGTATTAGCTATCATAATAATAATATAATGTACACTACCAGTCAAAAGTTTGGAAACACTTACTCACTGTTGTTTAGTTTCCACATTTTAAAATAGTAGCAAACTTATCAAAATGATAAAATAATACAATTGTAACTATGGGAAATATGTTGTGACTAAAAACATCCAAAATAGATTAACATGTTATATTTTAGCATCTTCAAAAGTAGTTATGCTTTGTCTAGAATTTGTAAAATCATACTCTTGGGATTTTATCATCCAACTTCTTGAGGTCTCAACCTGGAAAGCTTTCTGAGGACATTTCTATCTTTGCTGGACACTTATTGGCTGCTTTTTATTCATTATTTGGTCCAAGTAATCAATTTTTAAGATAAAACATTTTTTTAAGATAAAAGTTTAGTTTTCTGATATATTTTTGTCTACAAAAGCATTTTTAAACATTGAAATATTCACCTTTAGATTTTTAAGGTCATATATCAATTGTGTCTAAACATTTGACTGGTATTGTATATTGAGAAAAAAAAATCACTACAAATGGTAAGTTTTGGATTAAAATGTTTGATGTGCACAATTGTTCAAGAGAAATAATTTAATATCACTTGAATGAGTCAGCAGCCCTGCAGAATTGGCTAATTCTGTATATTCACTGTTCTTATATTTCTGTTTTATTTGCCACAATGAGAGTATTCTGCAAATTAAATGAGTACCTGCCTTTCAGCTCTTGCAGTTATCGTTAAAATTGAGAAATTAAATTATAGTAAATTATTTTGTGGCTTTTTGCTGCAACTCATTTACATTAAAGTCTTTCTATGTTTTGCGAACGTATATATTATGTATCTGTTATGGAAAACTTACAAAAGCTGACAAGTCGCATGTTTTAAAGTAGACTGTGCCAAAAGATCTTCCGAGAATTTTGTGTGTCGTGTTTGCACTGTCTTTAGACACGTAAACCTTTTAATAAGTCACGGCCAGAAACATTGGGAAGATGGCATATATGGGCACTTGGAAATGGAAGCAGTTAAAATTGATTTGAAAGTGATTTAATTACAAACCTCAATCAAGTCAGTCTTGAGTAGAAATGTTGAAACATTTTTTATTCACAGCGGTCTAACCTTTTCTCCTCCCCTGATGAGACGGTGCTCTTTAATTAAGATAAATTAGACAGCGAAATATAGCGGGGAGAAACAGCCCATTCCCTTCCAATTTATTCATTTGTTTGGTTATTATTTTAACCTCGGCTTGTGACTGCGACTAATGAGCTATTGAAATACATTTGGGGAGGTGCCACGGTCGAGGTGGGAGGCAGGGAGGGATTCAGAGAGAAAATAGAAAGGAAAAATGTGGGTTTAAATAATGACAAATCACCCTGACTGATAGAAGCGCAAGATTGCTTTTACTGATGGGAAGAGAAAATATTACGGCCTCTTCTCTAGGAAATTGAAAGGGTATAAATAAATTATATTATAACGGTGGAAGGGAGGGGAAGTCAATGAAGAAAATTGGAGAGAGAGAGAGAGAGTGGAAAAGAGCAGAAATGAGAGAAAGACAGAGATGTATAAAGCGTAGTGGCCACATCGGCTGATAAAGACGGAGGAATAAAGATACAGGGATGGAACATGCAGATGATTGTAATACAAACACATGCAGATTATGCTTTGGATTATGGTACAGATACATGCAGATGGCATGCGGCTCTTGTGGCAGCCTCGGGGGTGAATTCACAACTACAACAGTTGCTCAGATTGTGTTTTACAGCAACAACCTGCGTCTTATTTACTAACTACCAGCAATCCTGTTTAATCAGATGCTAAATGCATTAAATTGTGCTGTGCTGCATTAAAATAAGATAGTGTTTAATTATGGAAATTAGGCTCATTACGTCTTATTCTAACAACAAGCATTAGTTGCCTGGTGCAAATAATACTTTGCAGTGACAACATATTTGAAACATTTATCACATTACAGTGTAGATGAGCACACGTCTTGCATCTCAAACAGATTTATTGGGCGTCACACTGTTACGCTGTGGGCAATTCCAGTGTTATGGATATGATATTATTAGTCAAAACTGGAAATATAAATTCTCAAAGAATGTATTTATTAGCAGTATATTTAATTATCTGTTTATATTTGACTAAACCCCTGTCCTGATGAAGTCCAGACATCAGAAAAATATCAATCTGTGCATAAGTGATCTATTTAAAAAAAAAGGAAATGAGTATGGAGTATGGCCATTTTGGTGTCACATCTTGTTTGCCCCTTCTCCTGTAGCATCCCCTCCACCATATTCTTCCCTATCAACACATTTTTGACAACATGCATAACACAGTTTATACAGGGCACACGCATTGGCGGTTTACAAAAATTTGTTAACACATGGCACATACTGTATTACTTGCTCTTTCCCACATTTAGTCAACCAATCCAAACAAGCTGCACACCTGACATTTGTGGATGTGCTATACATGTATATATGGGACAGTTAACAAATTGTCCTTGTATAGCATTCATGACATGTATATATTCACAAGCAACACATTGAATGCGTGGGATGGGATTCTGGCATTTGCGCCGTTGCATTTTTCAGCATAATTGGGTTTCATAGTTCAGCTTAGATATGAGCAGGAGCATGTGCACACATCAAAAACAACATTTGCTTTGCTTATTAAATATGCATTTGAAGCCCATACACAGATGTATTGGTGTACTGTTGCAATGTACTGCTGTGTCCAATCCCCTGCATCCATCTTTGAGGTGTAACATGAATGGAAAACAGTCATTACAGGTTAAAATTACTAGTGTGCCTCCCTTTAGCGTGCACGGACGTTAGTTGTGCCTTTTAAGCCACTGGCATTTTTGTCAGAGGAGTCAGTTTTGCCCTGGTTAGCATAAAAATGATTGAACGCTCGTACCTGCTTTGTGGGATTTCTTAAGCTGACTGCGGAAGGGAGATTTTGAAGGCTCGAGTCAAGCTGAGATATGAAAAATGCAATGTGGGTGGAAATGAATGCCTGAAAAAAACGGCCTGTGATGGAGGACGTGCACATGTGAACACGTTCATAGGCGATGCACGTGGTGATGGGTTTCACTGTGAGCTTTTTTTAATTTTGGGTTTGGATATGATGTGGGCGTCCGGCTATGTCTGTATCCTCATTCCTCCTTCGCTCTTTGTATATCTCCGTGTGCCTTTACTTTCCCTCTTTCACCCCCCCGACACCCTTCCCCCTCTTCATATTCCATACTCAATCGATTTTGCTCTCTGACAGACAGCAGTTGCTTTTGATCCTAATCCTGTTATCTGTTTATACTGTGTCCTCAACATGGTGGCTGATGAGATTTCAATGCATTACTGTCACCCAGTTGCTGACAGCTTGCTGTCTGTGTGTGCGGTTATGTGTTTGTTGCCCGCTGTGACTGCGGTGGGGACCGATGCCAGTGGATTGCTTGTATTTTTATCAGTGGATTCAGGGTTTGTTTACTTCCGGGAGTTTTCATAAAAACGTATGTTACTTTACATCTGTCGAATGGTAGCTTCTTACTAAGGTGATTATTGCTTGCCTGCTGGGCTTTAGAAAAATGCTCACGTAAATGTACATGCTCAGTTTTGGGCTTTGTGATTTACAGTTTGTATAAAATCATGTTAGTTTAGTTGGTGCAATTGATTGCACACTGGTTTCATTAAACCAAATTTACAGTTGTAAAAATTCTTAATATACTTTGATATATACTTTTATATTGATATATCTGCTTTTTTTTGAAGACGCTACTTTAATTCAGATTCAAGTTAACAGTGCTTCAGATTTAAACATTAAGTAGTAAGAATAGAGAAATAATGGTAACAGTTTAATAAGGTTAATAAGGTTGTATTTGTATTAGTTTATGCATTAGTGAACTAACAACATTCATTGTTCATGTTAATTTCAGCATTTACATTTTTATTAAATCAAAAGTTGTAACTGTTTAATATGAACTATTAAAAAATGACATGAACGATTGTATTGGCAATATATACACTACAATGTTTTAAATTTGAGATATTTTATTTTTTTTAATTATTTTTTTTAATTTTTAGGTAAATTTTTAAATATTTAAAATTTGTATCATTTTTTGTATATGTTTATCTTTATGAAAATTTGTCAAATGCTTATTCTTGAGTCTTATACCTTTCCATCAATATAAACAATTTTTATACAATATTTCTTTTGGAATTTTAACGCTTTTAGTGACGGCAGTAATGCACACATTTGATATTTTGACACAGAAGGTTTTTTTGTTTACCTTACCATGTTTTTGACCATGGAGTGCATTTTTTTCTTGTGCATAGCCTCATTAGAGTTAAGGCTGGTTGAAAGCAGTCTCTTTACACACACATGAAAAATGTATTTCTTTAGTTCATTGATTTAGTAGCAAAATTAATGGCACTTCAATTTTCCTACAATAAACTTTGAGTCTTTAAATATGAGCGTGGCAACGAGCTTCAGTCTTGTATTGTGCACTTGGTGTTAGCTTATTGGTAGCTTTGTGCATCTTGATTGTGTGCCAAAGGCAGAGCGTCTCCGTTACCTCTAAAAATAAGCTCGGAAAGAGGCGCAAGTGCATCAAACCGAATTGTGTATTCAGGAGGCACATTAATTAGTCATGATGGTCGAGACGAAGCATCCCACAAGATTTTGTGCATCACAGATCTGAATGTCCTCCCTTTTTTCTAGTCTTTGCTCTCGGTTTCTCTCACTTGCCTCACCCGACCCCCTCTCCTTCTCATATTTTAGCTCCTCTATCTCTCTCTGTTCCACACTTCTCTTCTTTCTTGTTTGCATTTTGCCTATCCATTTATCTATCTCTTCTCTCTTCATGTCCGTCTCTTGACTATCAGTAAATGATGTATTGCTGAGTCTGGGCAGGACGAGCGCCAGCAGTGATAAAGCAGTGTGCTGCCTCCGTTTTTTCCGTCCTCCATTTTGATTCAGTGGAGCTGTCCACGCAGATATGCGCTGAGGCATGCACACCGACACACGCCTGTGACTATACCAGTACACGCACACACATAAAAAACTGCAGTGGTTGTCAAGCAACTTGGAATGTCTTTTATTCTTTCTCAGAAAGGCTCAGGCAATGTCACCCTTGAAATAAATGTGGAAGACAGAAACACGCACGTGTGCACGCGCACGCAGGAAGATGACAACTCTGTTTCTAAAACTAGTGAGCAGCCTACGTAGGCAGCATCCCGACAGCAAGAGATGCAATCCCAGAATGCATTGCAGTGATCCAATAAAATAGTTACATCTAAATGAAAATATGCTCTTTTACCCAATATTGTGTTGTTTTATTTTTATGCTCATTAGATTAAGTTCCTAGTCTAACAAACCCTATTCTGTACCTTATCTAGTTAGTAGACAGCAAGGCAGCTCACTAGGTTTGAAACGGAGCCGATGCCTTTTCCTTCATCAGCGCAAATGAACACTTAGACTGACTGTCTGATGGAGCCCCTTAGCTTCGGGTTGCTATAGAAACACTGGTACTTTCGAAGATGACCCAAATTAGTTTTCTAGCAGCCAAGCGTAGATGGTCTCCCACCTGGGAGGCTGAACGAAAGACGGGAGGAGGAGAGAAGAGAGCAGAGGAGAGGTTAGTTAAAGATGCTACAAATGGAATGAAATGGTAGACAGCAGTTAAAGCCGAGAGAAATAGAAGGCAGACGATGATTCTAGCAACTAACGGACAGATGTGATGAAGTCGATAGGAGATATGAAAGATGCAGAACAAAGCCAGGTGATTTGATACAGTATAAAATGTGTCAAGACTACATATGAAGGCAGAGATTAGATAGTCAGGGAACATGCTCCATCTTTAAAGGTCATTGTGAGGTGTTGGCGCGCGAATGTGCAGAACTCCAAATGCTTATTACGAGCCTATGGTCAGATTAGCTATACGGCACAGTAATCAGACCAGCAAATACAGGAGGGGTGCTGGTACCAAAGTGAACACTGAATAAATCTTAGTTAGAGTCTACCCACAGCTTAGTTTAGAGAGAGGCAACGATTAACGGCAACCATTGATGCCACATAGAGATTTTGTCTGCTTTTGTATCAAGATAAAATGTGTTCCGTTATTGATTTAAGTATTAATAGACCACCCATCTCAAGAAACAGAATCTCTGAAATCGATCCAGACATGTCAATGACTCGTCATGGGCTGAAGAATGTCGTACCTGCTGACAACCGGGGCAAAGGAAATCAAATAAGTCAATTAGCATACAGGCAAATTTCCCAGTTGGGAGCGTTCCTTCAGGTCCAAGTGAGATGCGAGGTTGCCAAGCAACCGAGAAATGAATTAGTCATTCGAGTCATCCCCGAGCGCATTTCGGACACTTTCATTCCTAACCTCATCCTCACATCCATCTGTCTCGGCACAACTGGTAAACAGATGAAAGTCCAGCTTTGTGCATTTTATGAATTCATTATAGCTAATGGGAATGGAATGCAGAAATAAAGATACTATACTTTTATTTCATTTATGATAGTATAACTTTTATAATGTAATCCCTAATTAAGATTATACAAGATACCTGTGACTTAAATAAGAATTTTGAACAAGCTGCTGTAACTTTTGCCTCTATTTATCTCCGACTGAAATATAAACTGTGCAAAATTGTACTTTTAACCTGTTAACTGTCACATTCACAGGTGAAACACTATTTCCCTATTCACTTTATTATTTCACAGTTGAATTCTAATCTAATCATGACAAACTGATTGATGAAAAGGTCTAAGACCCAAGAGTAAATATTTGACACATTTTCATAACAATAAACATAAACTAAAAAAAAGAAAAAAGTAAATGTTATTTATAAAAATACCTCAAATTAAAAAATTTAAAAGGCTTAGAAATGTTTCAAATATATCTAAAATGTAAAAAAAATTACTTTACTGCATTTTTATGTATATACTCGATATGTGCAGTGACAGTTATCAGGTTTATCAATATTGAAACTTATTAGGTTGAGCTAAAAAAAGCGTTGAATACAGATTTGTTATGTACTTGCTCAATAACTGTTTTTTGTTTATTATTAACCAAAACAAGTTACAGATTTCAGCTTTCAGGTGGTGGAATGCTGTTTAGGCCCAATTAAAACCTGGTGGTATGTATGTTGTATACCTTCCTGCAAGTATCTTATTCCCAGGGATGGAGACTAAGCTAACACTGCTAAAAGTCTTGATGCATTTGAATGTGACCTAAACATGCCAGTAAAAAAGGAACGCCAGCAGTAAATTCTGGAAACGTTAAACCCTTTATCTGTAGCCCACCATGCGTTGCGTAGGCCCCTCAGTGTGATATGTGTGAGCATGTGCGCTTTGGATAAATATATTTGCTTTCACACTTCAGCACAGCGATGAGTTGATATCTATATTCGAGCAATGCTCAAGATTTATGACTCACATGGAAACAAAAACGATTTCTTCCAAAATCGGGGGCACCTTCCTCAACCCCAAACCACACCAAAACACGCAATCAAATGGCGCAGTTAGTCAAGAAGCAAAAAATGGAGATAAACTCTGGTGTTATGCTTTAAGATCTAAAGCAAAGCTGGTTATCAGCTACTGTGCTTTGCACTGTTTGCTGATATTAAACCTCTTATTAGATTCAAACACTTTCCCTTGAACACGATAAGCCCAAGGCAACACTTTCTAATTAGTTTATGTGGCCCGCTGGTGACTGAAGTCGTTGTTTTATTTTTCCTTTTTTGGCAACAAAGTGTCATTATCGCTCGTGATCTTTTTTTGAAGCGCTTGTGGCCTGGTTGGCTTCACTGTGTGTTGACGCACTTGTTAGTGTTGGGAGATGGGTGCTGTGAAGGTATATCTGGAGGCTGGAGCAGCGTACATTCACGTGCTATGAGTGTTATTTTGCACGTTTGCCAGGAATGCACAGCAATGTTGCTATTTCATTAGCGCAGGATTGTTTACCCCTTGTTAAGCGAGACTGTTGTTCATGTTTTTTGCATCTTCTCTAAGGCGTATGTGCTTTTGAATCAGACAAACAGACTGCCAGGTAATTAGGGAGTTTTTGGCTTGTTTTGAAACGTTGCTGCCTTGCAGTCGCCTAGCTTCTTACCTCATTAAAACCCGTGGCCATTGACCCAAAAGCAGTCCATTCAGCTCCATAAAAATCTTGTTTAGTGTGTAGTAATCTGATCTGTATTGTGTGTAAATTCAGAAAAATAAGTTTTCAGAGTAGTGTGTGAATCATGATTTTACCCAAATAAATAAAAAACACAAAGAAGGTCTCACTGATATCTTGTTTGTTTTTCCCAAGATGGAGATTAGAGCAAAATATAACTTTTTTTGTATTTATTTATTTATTTTATTTTATTTTATTTTAGGTATTTTTTTAAATATCATAAACATTAACATTTTTTATTATTTTTTTGTATATGTTTATTGTTATAAAAATTTGTCAAATATTTATTCTTGAGTCTGACCTTTCCACCAATATATATTTTGTCATGATTTGATTTGAATTCAACTATGAAATGTTAAAGTGAATAGTGAAATACAACATAGGTTTCCTCCTGATGATCGGTGACAGTTAACAGGTTAAGGAACTTGGAGATCCACTTGGAGATATTCTTGAAGTCAAGGAGATCCGAGACAAAGTCGATACCTGCATTAAACTTACTTCTCATGAGGTTTATGTGACCAAGCTCTGAGCAATAACACTTTCCTGTATGTTTAAACAGTAGAGAGGAATACATTTCAGCAAACTACATTTCACCCAATGCTGCTGATATTCAACCAGAACAGCGGACAACAGAAGCATCGACCTCTGAGAGTCTGCGGCACACTGACTGGGTGTCTCTAGTGAAGTCTCTGCCCTGACCTGCCAGTCACTCTGGATGTCCACACTGGCTTTGCGCTGTGCTGTTTGAGTATGCGCATGTGTATGCGAGCAGTGACTGGTACGGGGGTTTGGATGACCACTGGGGCACCTACTTCTCCTGGTAGTGCTGACAGCTGGTCAATTGGCTTTAGAGAGCCGGAGCCGATCTTGGCTCGAATGCAGAGTGGTCTCAGTGACCTTGGGCGTGCTCAGTGAGACGGCTGGGGAGAGTGAGATGAGACATCCATATAAAAGCGAGAGAGATATATGAGCTTCTTGTTTTTTCCCTTTAGGTTTTCACCCAGTGACTTCCTATATAACTATTCGCATTTTCCATTTTTTTTTCAATTCTGCGTATGTAGTATTTTTGAGAAAGCATCAAATAAATTATATTATTATTATTATTTTGTATTTTTGTATTTTATTATAGCTCTTTTATATATTGTTAAATAATAACCATTTAATCTTTGATGTTTTTTATATAAAAAATTGTTAATTTCACTATATGCACAGTTTGTGTACACATTCTCACAAAGACATGAACATCACATAAGTCAGTTTCTCTATTTAATTTCTGTTTTGTTTTAAAAAAGCACCTGTCTTCAAATAATTTCCAAGCCTAATTAGAGATATTAGACACTTTCCAAATATCTCTCGCCCTTTTCCCCTCTCTTTCCTTTTTCCTGCATGCCCGACTAAGCCCCGGAGAGAATTTATCCTCCACGAAGCTTTGGCTCAGTGTCAGCCTCTGCATTTCTCCATAGTGTTCCTGTTTACCTTTCAATGTGAGTTAATGCTCTGTCAACACCATTAATCCCCAGCATAATAGGGAGCGTCCGCCAGCGTCCGCAGTGTTTACCAGACTGCCGACAGCTCGCCGAGATTGATTCAGTGATGCTTTATGTCCAGCAGTCTGATCTAATGACACGGTTGTAAATTCCCAGCATGCATTGGGCCATGGCCGCAGGGGCCTGTGGCCCTTCGAAGTTTGTTTCGTACAGTTAGGGTTCAGTCCTCACATCTGTTTCATGTAATGTTCTGTCACGCTTCTTATTGGGACCTGTTTAACAGTTATATTCGTTTATAGAGAGAGCAATCACCCGTACGTATATATTTTTCATAGTGTGTATGTATTTTTAGCTGTCTCTGCGTGTGTGTGGCTTTAAGTGTGACAGACAGATAGAGATAGAGAGAGAATATGTGTGAATGTCTAAAATCACAATGAACGTGTGGGTGTCTAAAATCACAATGACAGATAGGCTCAGGATTAGTGTGTCCATCTGTCAGACACATGTTTTGAGGTGTGTGTGTGTGAATTTTCTTTGGATGATGCTGAGAACTTCGATAGGTAGGGTGAATCTCTTATATATAATATCTTTTCCATTTCTCTATGAAACTGGTTCACTGTCATAACCCCAATCCTTCTCAAAGAAACTGTCAATTTGGGCCGCGTGACTCACGCACTATGTCTCAGTCTGGGTCGGGATCTGGAGAGTCCGATAATAGAGCAAGTGTGTCAGTCACTCTCCCACCCTCCTGCTCTCCGTCATTGTTGCAATCTTGTTAGTACTCGCCTACTTTTAGCATCTTTGCAATGAATACTGTAGGATTTCGTTTTTGGTTTTTAGAGCAGAAATGGAAATTGTTTGGATTTTAACTATTCTAATATCTTAATTGAGTAAGGAGGAGGTTTTAGAAAATATAAGTATATTTCTTGTTGCATTTGGTGTTCTCAGCAGTCTGTTGCCAAATGATGTAGAAATTGTGTTATTCAAACTGAGCAAAAGTAACAAATCAGAAAGAAACAGTAATAAATGCAATTTCCACTCTGTAAAAAAAATATTTGTTGCCTTAAAATTTTAGGACTGGTCAACTTAGTTTTACAAGCTATTTCAATTGTTTTTACACATTGATGTGTTGAAATGACTTGAAATAATTGTTGAAATAATGTAAAAACAGTTGATTGATAAAGTTGATTGGACTTAAAAATCTTAAAACTTGAAGAGTATATAACTATATATAACATATATACAGTGTAAGTATATAAACAGCAGGTAATTGGTAGCATTTCATTCATTCATTTATTTTGAAATGATTATTACTAAAACACAGCTAATAATATGTGTTTTTAACTATACATTGTTAAATTACCCGTTAGTTTGAGTTGGGTATGATGAATTGAATGACTTCAGTGAGTGAGTCAGATTAAGTGACTGTGACAGTATATTTGGATTGACTAACATGAACTGACGTATCAGAGCCATTCGTTTATGAATTCAACTACATGCTGTTTGCGATACACATCCCTGATTATTTTGATTTATTTTGATTATGCATATACTACTATTACTGTAGTCATATTCACATTTCTTTTAATTACAAATGCAGTAATTCTTACCCTATCATGTCATACACAGTATTATTTCTTTTACTCACGGTGCAAATTCTCTTACTTTTTAGATGAAATAAACAGAACGGCACTATAAACCAGATTTGAGGTTTTCGGATTTGAGATAAACATCTGTTATTGCCTCTGGTGGGATATAAATTGCGTATCTAAGATCTCTGCAATCTCTCTTTGTTCTCAGAAGGACAATGTTGATGTTTGATAATGCACTGTGATCAATCACTCGTCTGTTTATTCCATTCACATATTAACAAAGTGATATTTGACTGGCAGGCTGTCATGCCAGTACACTGCTTCTGCACGGTTCACACGTCTCTGATGATTGCTGTCGAGGGATTGACATCTGTTGAGATTTCCACACCGAGCGTTACTCACGGTGGATGTCATTAAAGCAGCCCCCCACCTTGCACCCAAACCCCCCATCATGGCAGCGAAAACTCGCCTCAGGTGCCGAACCACGATAATAGCTTTCCCATTACAAATACAGCAATATTTGTAAGACCTCAAACTCGCCACAAACCTGACGGGGACTGGGCAAGGAATTACATTTTGGTTCTTATTGGATGCTATTTGAAGCACGCTGTGAGAGAGCACTTCTCTTTCTTTTTGCCCTGAAATCAAAAACAGTTTTTTGTGAAGGCAAGTCAAATCCAACCAAGAAGATTGTCAGATTTTTACTTTTTCTTTATTGAATACCGATCGCACGTCCATCCAGTCGAGGCCGCCGCTGCCTTTTGATTCTTTATCTGTGAACGCCGTTGGTTGTGTTTTATTTATTTATTTTTAGATGGAGTCGAAGCGAGAGAATGGAGAAGCTTGGGACTGTGAAAAAGAGCGATTTTGTTAGCGGAGCAGCCATGCGGGATGAGATAAGTGACGGGGATGCGCTAGTGTGTGTATGTTGAGCAGTGAAGCATGTGTTTGCACGGCCAGCAGTCACTTCTGAAACGTGTGTGTCGCTGGAGCCACGAACAGGTGCGATGCAGGTTATATACTGCAGACATGCTTTATAGATTTGTTCCTGTATAGGTTTTGTGATTATCCATATTCAGATACCACACAATGAAAGAGAGGTAATCAGATGCCGTACTGCCTCAAGGACAAATATGCAAATAAAGACACACATCAGATTCAGTTTAATAATTGAATGCTTATGTCATCTTTACATCAACTAAATGTTTACAGTTAAATAACATGTTTTTCCCATACAGAAATCTGATATATTGCCATAGATGGACATTTATATTATCAGATTTCAGAGTGAGTTTCCTTTAAAAAAAGAAACCAATGTAATTATTAACAGTATATACTAAAGCTGTGATTTATAAATTGTACATTTCTGTCACCATATCTGCTTGAAACATAAAAATAGAGGTTACTTTACATACTTGGCTTAATGTGGATTGAAAAAATAACGTCAAACTGACATGAAAGTACCTGGCAGCTTAATTATTATTGTTATATATATATAATCTTACAAATTGAAATAAAGTAAGGTGACAGTTTTGAAAACTTATTTTTTATGTTCTTGTTAATAAACTTTTTGTTCATCTTTGTCCATTAACCAAATTGAAGGTTTTTTGGGCTGTTGTGGGTAGGATTGGCAATTTTATGGTTTGAACCTGTCTGGTTTGAGGTGAGATCAGTCATGAGGTTGTCAGAGGCAGAAATTGTAATAATGTGTAAAAAAAAAATTCTTCATAATTTAATGATATTTCAGTATAACTTTTTGGAATCCTGATTACATCCTTGATTAATCTCCGCAATAACAGAAATTAAATGAAGTGGCATCGAGAAAATTAAAGATAATGATGCTGAGAACAAATGAAGAAAGAGACGCCACAGTCTTTCCCTCAACTTATATTACTTACTAAGTATGTAAACACTTGAGGCATGAAATGAACAATTGGATAAATTCGGGAGGCAGAATTATGCAGATGAACTGAAGGTAGAACGAGGGAGGGCTTATCAGAGGACGACAGAGCTGCTCCCTGAGCTCATCTCGGGGTGTGTGTGTGTGTGTTTATGGATCAGGAGTCATTCATAAAGCCCTAGCTGAGGTGGCCCGTGTGTTGACGGTTGTTTACGTCTGTGTTTATGGAAATGAAGGAACCGAGGGACAAAGTCAGGCTGAACTTTACCTGTGAAGGTGGGGCTTCTTCAACACAAACCTCAGCGCTCCATCTTCCTGTCAAGCTACACGCTCCCTTATTTATCAAATTCATAACCTTTCTGTTTCGTTCTTTCTGTCGTCTTGTTGTGGAGAATTTGATTATCATAGGGTTCAGGGGGAGGAGATGCATTTCTGACTGTAATCTTGTTTGTCCCAGCTGGTGCTCAGAAATGAAAGGAAGTTGTCCGCTCTAACCGAGTGTTTTGCATCCACCATAAGGTCCAGGAACATGCCTTCGGGTAGGAGAACCTTCTGCTGTGTTCGTTTTGGAGCGTGCTTCTGTGTCCTGTGGACTCTCTGTGCTGTCATCCCGCTATGGGTGGTCCGTTACATTCTCTTTTTTGATCTGCTAGGCACGGAGGGGAGCTTCCGTACAGAAAATGAGCGGTTACGTCTCGCTTCCCCAACAGTCTTAACCTGCTCTTGTTTTCCTCTGCATCAACAATTACCATTAGAGCTTGCCAACACCCTCCACCCTCCCTCCGCAGTCTGTAGTTACCCAGGAGAATGGGAGGAGAGCGTGTGTAAAGCACACAGTGATGTGTTAATCACATTTTGGTGTGTGTTTGGGTGATGCTGTCTCACTGTGAAACAGTGTGTAGCGCTGCAGCTCTAACCATCAAGACTTCCATCATGGATTTTAAAATGGCTACTGGGGCTGCGTTAGCAAATATTGTTTATGTGGCTCTAGAGAGAGAGAGAGAGAGAGAGAGAGAGAGAGAGAGAGAGAGAGAGAGAGAGAGAGCACTTCAAAGGCTGGTTTATACTGTACCAACAAACATTAGCACACTGCCAAAATAATCAGTATTTTTGTTTTGTTTCATTTACTGTAATATGTGTATACATGCTTAAAACAAGGTACATTTATTTGCAGCAAAATTGTGTGAAAAATATGTTTATTTTTCCTATCGCATAAATTGTTTTCTGATTTTTTCATTAACCTTACTAATGATTTTTTTTTTCTTGCTAAATACAAAAATGTTTTTGCTAATGGGCTACAAAATTAAACTTAATTTAGGATGTATCCTCTAAAACAACTGATCTTTTTGCTTCACGTTGTCTTGTTTGAAGGATGTTTATGTTTGTGTACCGGAAAATATGAAATATATTTACTTTATTGTGGTATATTCACACAATATTTTAATGATTTTATTTAATTGATACGTATTACTGGGCTTTAATTTTGTATTTTGTGTTAACAGTTTTGTTAAAGCTAACATTGCTTTTATATGCTTTAAAAGCAAGGTCTTATTCACGATAAAGCACAGCCTCTCGTACCTTATTGCTTACCTAAAAAAAAATGTAACACACAGATTCATCAACAGCGATCTGTGTTTGTTGGTATTTGTTGAAACGGTGTGAATTTAATGAAAGGTAGATGACTGGTACATATGGAGTCACGTGAGCCCTGTGAATGAAATAAGATAACAGATGGTTGCAGCTCTTTGAGGGTCACACCTTTGAGATACGGTACAAATGATGTGGTCACTTTATTAGCGGTTACACAGATCAGTGTGTGTGTGTGTGTGTGTGTGAGTATAAACAAAGAGAATCAATAACCTACAGTCTATAACCTGAGATACATGGTTATAGAAAGAAATGCTTACACTTGCTCTGCTATGTTATCATATCTATCAAGCTGCTAAAAATACCAGTGCTGAGGAGACGGCTTTCTACATAGCGTCAGGCAGAGCTTACTTGAGGGATTTAAAGACTGGTGGAGGCACAGGTTTGAGATAATGGCATTGATATGCAGTAGGAATGAGAGACATCTCTTCATGCTGGTTTTATATAGTGTCTCCGCTGCGGAAGATCTATAATGATCGCGGGTGTATGTGTACGTGCGCACATTGATCGGTTACGCGGTTGTTCTGGCACGTATGGACCGCTTGCCATATTGCGTCCATGCTGGAGAGCTTCTGCGGCAAGGGTAGCGCTTTGAGAGCTGAGATTCTGAGCTCTCCTCCCTGCTGTTATTCAATATCAGCACAGACCCATGTATCCACATTCACAGTCCGGCGATAACATCAAATTACACTCATCCAGCACAGAGCTTTGACTGGGTTTACAAAGAACATCTCTCTCTTTCTCTCTGTCTGTCCATCTCTCACACCTTGTCTTTCTGTCTGAGGGAATCGTGTCAGTTTCTTTCTGTACATTATGTGGCCACCATATTTTTAAGAAAAATGTCTATTAAAATGAAAATGGTTGTGTACTCATTCTCATGTTGTTACACACTGGTATGACTCATTTTCTTTGGTAGAACACAAATGGTGGATCATTATCCTGGCCATAATTTTACATTTAATTGTGTAATATGAAATGGTACTAGTGTGGCACTGCAAAAAATATTTTTTTTTTAATAGTGTTTTAGTCTTGTTATAAAGAACAAAAATCGAAAAATGCTTAAATCAAGATACATATTCTTGAGAAGACAAAACTAGAATATTAAATCTTGCCTAAAAAAACAAAATTAAGTGAGTTTATGCTTTAAAACAGGCAAAAAAAAAACAGCCAATGGTGTAAGAGACATAAACTTAAATTATTTTTTTAATAAAGAAGTAAAACCTTATTCTTATTTATTTTCCCCTATTGGCAGATATTTTTGCTTATTTAAAGAATAAACTTAATTTTCCTTTTTTTGCAGAAACATTTTGCTTCTCAAGAAAATGTTTTCTGATTTTCTGATTTAAGATTTTTTTTAGATATTTGTACAGCGAAACAAGACAAAAACACTAAGAAATGTATTTTTTACAATGTGTAGGGCTTAAAATGAATAAAAAATATTATACTAAGTTTCAAAATTCATGAAGCAATAATAAAGCTTTGTGTAGAAAAAAACAACTCATTAGTAATGAATATTTTGTGAGATGTGAGAACCAATGGTGGTTACGGTCAGTTGCATTACATGTGCCATTTTTTAGTTCATATTACAAAAGAATAAAATATGTTTGTGATATTTTATCATAAAATATAATTGGTTCTACTTTATTTAGAACTAGTTGCTCTTTGATTTTATAGAAAACTATTTGTAAAAAATACATATTGTTTTCCTCCCAAGTGAGAAAGTCATACGGGTGAGTACAGTACATTATCAATTTTTTATTTTTGGGCGACTCATCCCTTTAACCTCTAACTTCCACTTGAATTCTCTCTCTCCTTTTCCTGATGGATCTTCTCTGTGTCTCAGTTTGGCTTATTTCTGTTCCACTTCTGGTCTCTCTGATGCTCTGTTCCTGCTGATCGCTCTTTCTCCCCTCCTCTGTTTCTCTTGATGTATGTTTATATCCATCCCTCGCTCACCCGCTTCTCTTCCTCTCGCTCTTTCTCTCTCGCTTTCGCTAATGGGGTGCTCTGAGGTCTTGTGTGCAGGGAGGGGAGGAATTGGCAGAACACTGGGACATATGGCAGGCACTGAGTGAGAGGGTTGGCTGCTGATTTGATGCTCTGGAGAGGTATCTGGCTCTGACAGGTCAGACAGGTCCCAGAGTATGAAGAAGGACTTTCCAAAATAAAAGTGTCTGCATGGCATTCTCCAGAAGAGAAAAAAGCTGCAAAATAAATAACATTAGCTAAAGAATCTGTTTTCTCTCATCTTCTTGGCTGGTTTCCAGGTTGTGAGAACTGAATCTCCTTTGAGAAATTGAGATGAAATCTGGAGGTTTTACGTCATTTTCCACCATGCATGCAGAGCCTCTCGATTTAATGTGGTGGACCAGAACACAACCAGGTGTGTGTGTTCCTCGAGGAGTACTTGTGAAGGTTTTGTTTTGTTAAATGTAAAACAAAATTACAACATATCAGTATTAGAGCTGTTTGTAAGTCACAATGATATTCTTATTGATATTGATATTCAAAATATATTGCGATTGATCTGTCACAGATCTCTTCAGATGTTCATAACTGATGGGTTTCACTCAATATTTCATATTTGTGAAGAATTTAAAGTAAGCACATTTTTAAAATTGCGTTGATGAAGAAATTGCTTTCTGTCCTAGATTAAGGCCTGGTGTTTAGAAGCGCCGAGCTTCCACACCTGAGAATAAGTTCAAAAGTTGAGATGGATTCGTTAGGAGAGGCAGAGATGCCTGCAGGACGACAGACTGTGTGTTTGTGTGATGCTGGTTTGTCTCCTTGCATTAGCATAAGAAAGGCTGTAATGAGGTGCTGTGGAGGTGGATGGAGCTGTTTTGAAGTGAGTTGTGACTTTGCGCTGCGTGTTCCAAGGATTCACGGCTATTTTTTGAGAGATACGTGTTGGAAACATTTAGCTGAGGGTGTCTGTTCACAGCTGAATATAGGATGACATTTACTAGTGGATTCTGTATTTGAACTATATTTGGTACCACTGTATCTAAAAGATGTAAAACCTTCAGCGAATGTTAGTATTATTGTTCATTTTCTACCACAAACAATTCTGTTTTAGCGTGACATTGTTAGCGTATGATATTTATTTTTTTAAATTAGTATTTTATTGTTTTGTGTAAAGAATACATATCTGCAAAATTTTGCAGATAGGTTATAACTTTACAGGTACAACATAATTTAAGTAATAAGTGTGATTTCAGTCTTGTCATGAATCCACCTCCGATTTTCTCACTAGCACCAATGCTAAATTAGGAGAAGGAAATCACAGGAAGTTTTTATTTTTGTCATTTTTACCCTCCTAACCGAACAAAGAAAAAATCTAAAATCCTTTCTCTTCCAAACCAGACAGCACTGCCATTTACAGAAATTCTAATTTCAGACATAACAGCATTCACAATGCAACTGCCTCGATATCAGAAATAATGAGCCCGACAGTCTTTTGTGCTTTTTGTATCTTCAGCCGTCTCATCCCATTCACCCGCAGATTTATGATGCGAGGAATAATCAATCAAACAATAAATCAATATTCAACAAAACACATCTGTGGCCAGTCAAGTGTGAAACGCCTTAGCGCTGCCTGAGAATAGCTTGACGGGTCTTGGAGATAGAGAAATTTTGATAACTGGCCTTATCAAGGTCGGCGCGGCTAAGCAAACTGAATAAACTTGTCACATGTAATGTAGTGCCCTGTCAGAACGTTGGGAAAAAAATCACGCAGGCAAATTAACTGGAATTATGGGCGTAATGCTTCCCGACAATATGTATTTATATTATGTATATTATGTGTTAATGCAGCGAATGTACTTGAGGCACGTCTTAGTAGCTGAAAGAGCTTATTGCCAGCGTAACTAGACCTGAGAGTCAGTTTAATGGTATCGTTGCCGTCCGCGCTCCGTGGCCCCTGGTATATATTTAGCTTGGGTAATTGTGGTGTTATTATGTTCTGTTGTTGTCACTCCTGTTGTTTTTCTTGCTGTTGTTAGATTGAGACTCGGCTGTGGCTTCGGAGCTGGTCTCATTAACTCACTGTGCTATCAACTCCAGTGGCAAAACAACCCGCCTGAGTGAGTGCACTGCTCGCTGGGATCCACTTACTATACTGTAGATGTCTCCTTTCGTCTCATCTCTTCTCCACTCCTATCCTTTCCTCTTTTTTCCCGACCCACCGCTCTCCTCCTGGCCCTAATAGCATTGATGTAAATACATGTCACACACATCATGTCATGTCGAGTTTTGGCTGCTGTCAGAATAGGATTAAATTTAAACCTATGGAGATGAGTATCTACACACAATTAACATACAAGGCACGCTCGCGCACACACGTACAGGGTGCAAATTGTTCGGGGATGCACTGCGCCAGCAACGAATTAAAGTGGAGGACAATATTTTCGCAAAAATTTTAAAGCTTCAGGCGCAGGGAGGGAAGGTGTGAGAACTGGAGAAAGAGTTGGTGATAAATGATAGAAAGGGTGGATGTGTTATGGAGGAGAGGGGGAAAGGTGTGAATGCACACACGTGTAATATGGGCTTCCTAATTGCTTCTGTTTTTCCCAGAATCCCTTGCAACTTCAATATTTCTTTTGAAGGGAGCATTTCTTAAGTTTCTTTACCACAAAGCAACCAGGTTTTTATTTAAAAGAGATATAAAAAGATTATATATCACTATACAGACCATAACAGAAGTCTCTTAAAACTATTTAAAGCTTAAGTGTGTCATTATTTCAATGGTAAAACATTTTTTTCTCAGCTGTATTTGCAGAGATAACTACATAAGCTATTTGAAGGCTAACTATCTTTAAAAACTGTAAAAACTTTTTGCTTAGCATCTCAACACAGCAACAATGGTTCAGTCAATAGAAGACGTGTGGGGGCGGAGCTACCGGTTTGGACAATGACAAATTATTTTGCAATTGTTTTTTTGTGACGCTATTGCCACAGGAACTTCAGCTTTAACTGTGGTAAACTGAGATACATAAAAGCAACTATATCAGAGTCTAGAGAGAAACAGAGACATCCAGACAGAATCCCACATCCTAAAAAGGACAGGGGATAGAGATGCCCAATTGAATACTGTGGTTTAGCTGGACACCATTATTAAATTAAACACTGATAGCAGGCGTTCGAAGGTAGACTGTTACACCCCCCAACCCAACCCTTCTCAGGCAGATAAAATACAAGTGGCTAAGCTATTACCTGAATGGGTTTGTAAGTAATCTTTATCTAGTGGGCTAGCTTGAAGTTGATTTATCTGCACCCAGAGCCTCAGTCTGCCTTTCAGCCCCACTGTCGTTTATCTTGCCTCTTGTGTTCCTTACAGCTTCAATGGGGCCATGATGGCCAAACCTACAGTATATAGGATTCTCCATAATATACCACTATAGAGGTTATTAAGAACGTTTGGCTTACATCCTTTGAGATTAGGAATCAAGCCGTACATTTACAATTGAAGGCACTGGTGGGACAAGGTATATCATTTACAGTCTAGTCAATAACCGGCCAATATTTCTCTGGAATATGCTCTCACATGGTGTGTTTTATGTACAAAGATCTAACTAATGTTGAAATAGGTTTACTTTTTTACATATTAATTTACCAGGAGTACATGCTTTATGAAAATCAATTACATTTTAACAGATTTGACAATTTTACAGGTGCTCAGTCTCAACTCTGTCTAAAACCAAAGAGATGGTAAAAAAAGTTTACTGTCATAGAAACTACTTGCTTTTATTTCACAGTGTTGTTTAATTAAATATAATTATAAAATATCAATTAATCAGTTTTATGTTTGATATAAATTGTTAATGTATTTTGTTACCCTCTGGATACTATTCTGAGATATAATTGGTAAAGAAAATGTGATACATAATTAATATCTTACTTTTTAATATTGAAGTTTAATATCAAAAACAAAACTTGGTTGGCGGTCAGATGAAATAAGATAAATGTCAATGAGTTTATGAGATGGCTCGAGTTGAATAGTGAATGTATTAATGCACTGTTCCCTTGCAGTAATGCTAATTAGACAGATTCTGTCATATTACGTTTATCGCACGCAGCACGTTTCAGACAATTAAAGGTGACACTATTGTCAGATGTTCTTTTTTTTTAGTTTTTAATTATGTTTTTTAATAACCCACCCTTACCAGGGGGCATTAAATGTCAGCTTTCATAAAGCACTTTTCTCAACAGTGAGAGGAAAAACATCAATTCCAACAGGAAAAGGTATTAAAGCTTGTCTTTCTGTAACATGGGAGTTTTAAATGCTTGGGTGACTGTGTTGAGTCTTGACAGGCTGTCGCCTATAGCGGTTATGAGCTACAGAGCACACAGAACGTGCTGCCCCATCAGTCTTGTCTAAATTTAAGATGATGAAGAGGTAATTGCTCAATCAGCATACCGTGCATCTTTCACGCTTACGGCTGGTACTTTTATTTAAAGCTACTTAGAGTATATTAAGGGTTACATTTTATTAGTATGTGCGTTCCCTGGGAGTCATGACCCTTCCCATGACCTTGCCATTGCCAACGCTAGTCCTATAGCTCTCCTGATAAGCTACAAGAACACTGAATAGGTATGAGTAATAGCTATTGTCAAGTCAAGTTGATCCTATTACTTTTCTAATAGGGCAGATTGCGGTAAGATGTGCCAAATTTCAGGAAGTTTACTTTTAGCGCAAGAAAAATTAGAAAATGGTGATGCCAATACTTTGAATTACTGTGTATCTGAAACTATCTTTTATCCAAAAGCTATGATGTAGGAATAATGCTTAATCTAATGCTTAGTTTATCTGAATAATTAACTATAATATTGGATCCTAGAAAACTATAATAAACAGATGTACATACATGGATAATACAGTTTATTTGTAAATTCATATCCAAAATGCTAAGATATATACGCCTTTTCATTAAAAAAAAACAGTCTTTTATTTAGAAATACAAAAGATCACGGAAGCTTAATGGTTGCGAAGATCAGTTAATGTCACAGACTTTAATCTAAGCTGCAAGTAATTCTTCAAGCACAAATCAATATGGCAAAATGCTGTTCCACCAACAAAGCAGGTAGCAGATTATCAGGTCAGGATGAGAAAAAGATATCAGACACATCAGATCTCCTGCACTTCTGTTAGACATGAGTGTGTGTGCGTGTTGACAGAGAAAGGATGGTAATCCAGAAAAAAGCTGGTCATCTTCAAATTTGGACAAATAGATCAGCATTTGATGTCAAAGAATGCGCCAAGAGCCTTGAAAGAGGTTTTCATTAACATTTTGTGCAGCAGTGTTAATTATGCTGAACCCAAAAGCAAACTTGCAACACTTGCAATCCTTATGTGTAAGTGTTGTTACTCATTTTACATGCAAAAAGAGGTAATAGCTGAGGTAATTTTAAATATACCTGTAGAAGTCTTAAAGGTACAGTAGGTACAAAAACGGCATGTTTAATATGAAGGTAGGGTGATAAATAATCTTGTAATTGTAAATTGAGGCTGTTTTTGGAGCTAGAAAATGTATTACATTATAAGCAAACTTTTGGTAAACAAATATATAATGCCAAAAGTAAAAATGCTTTAAATGCTAGTATTTTTACATTATGTATTTAGCGGGCACCTTCAGTCAAAGCACATGGCAGTGCTTTCAGGATACACATTATACCTAGTTGTGTGTTTCCTAGAAATTGAACCCATGACCTTCCCATTTTTAGCATTATGTTCAATCAGTTGAGCTACAGGAAAAAATAAATATCTGACTGAAACCAGACAAGAATAATATTAATGTCAGACTGTAACTATGAATCAGAGCAAATTATCTGCCGGAGAAGTGGTAAATGAATCGCACTTTAATCCAATAGATGTATTTTATTTCTTCCTGCATATTTTCTTTTCATGTTTTTTAAACTAGAAACTAAGAAACTCTAGAAACTAATCTGTTGAGAGATGCCAGCGAATTCACAATGATGAAATACCTGTAAAGCTCTCGGTTACTGGCATCAGAATGGGGATTTGACAGCCATTTTGTCGCTAACCTTCATAAAAGAAGTTATTCTGGGCATTGACTATATATACCTGCGTGAAAGTCTGTGTGTGTGTGGCTAAATGTGTGTGTTTGTGCAAAAACCTGTCTGCTGTTGACTCTGTGGGTGCCTTCCTGCACTGACTCACAATATCGCTGACTCTGTGGTATGGAGAGGAGATGGAGGAGAGCCAAATACAGCACCACCCTTTGGCTTTTAGAGCACAAACACACACACACATACTCTTTATTAGCAAAGGCAAAAGCTTATTTAACCCACAGTGGACACAGGAAGTGATACGGCAGATGAAGTATGAACAGAGATGAAGCAAATGAGCCTTGTTGTAATCTCCAGGGTTTATGTGGAGAATTTTCTAGATAATTCCCGAGCAAATGAGCTAGCCTTATGCGTTGGGTTAATAGTGTTGCAGATTCTTGGGTTTATAGTAATTTGGTTTTGACTCCTTTTAAATTGCCTGTTAGTCATTAATATTCCGGATGTGAAGCAGACCGAGCCCACTGTAACTGTAGCGTAATTGTATTTACCGTCAAGAAGGTAGCAATGGAGAAAGGACTTCACGCTTTATTAATGGCTGCCTGTTCTGTTAATATTTTAACCGAGTTCCTAAAATACACATGAATCTGGGTGACAGTCAGAGCCGCAAATGGGAAGAGAGAGTGGGAGCGTGTGTGCGCGAGCGTCTGGTTCTGTGCCAGCACACTTACAGTAATGGATCTCACTGACTGATTTGGTAATTATGTCTTGATATGTGTGGTTGCTTTATTTATGGTCATCATTATCAAGGACCTTGGTTCTCATTTATGAGCAAGATGGCTCTGACCTCAATCTCATAGGTGCGTGTGTGACAGCAACCAATCACTCTCAGATTCAACACGGCAAGTTTCTTGTGCATTTGACCCCTATAGTTGAGCCTTTGGCTTTATAGATAAAACAGCAAGTCTTGTTTGGTCTTATCCGGTGGACAGGAAGTAAGTGATCTGCTTTATATTACTCCTTAAGTGTGTCTATCTTTTTAATAACTTGCACTCTCAGTCACAGTCAGATACACAACCAGACACTGCGCAGTATTGCCTTACAATATGTTGGTGTTAATGCATTTAATGTTACCTCTTGTATCTTAAACCACTAGTCTCTTCCAGGCTCATCTGGATTAAATGCCCAGTGTTTCTTTCTTCTCTTCTTACAGAGAGAGAGGAGTATGTGGCCACCTTCAAAGGCTCGGAGTATTTCTGTTACGACCTGTCCCCGAATCCCATCCAGAGCAGCAGCGACGAGATCACGCTCTCCTTCAAGACCCTGCAGCGCAACGGCCTGATGCTCCACACCGGAAAGTCCGCAGACTACGTCAACCTGGCGCTGAAGAACGGCGCGGTCTCGCTGGTCATCAACCTGGGCTCTGGGGCCTTCGAGGCCCTGGTGGAGCCCGTCAATGGGAAATTTAATGACAATGCCTGGCATGATGTGAAGGTTACCAGGAACCTTCGTCAGGTAACCTTGCAGAAAAGGCAGAGGTCGAGATTGGATAAATAGGTGGCTTTCAGATTGGTAGCGTAATAATTAATGAACTAGGCCTTAGTATTCAAATGTTATCATAAATACTGCTTATAGATTTTCTCATGATGAAAGTTTTATGTGTTAAAAGTTGCTGTAACATTTTTAAATATTTTTAGAAATGGCATTCATTCATTCATATAGCACAGAGCAGAATTCATGTAAAAAGCTACTAACGTATTTATATAGAATGCCCAAATTCAGCATTTTAGATACCCTGCTTAACCCCTATTTCTGACTAATATTAAAATCCAGTTTCACATGGTTTAATATCCATATCTTACTGTCACTGTTTGATAGCGCCACCTCTCACTACATTACATCAGAACGTCATCTGTCAACTCAGAACGTGTTTGAAGTGTCAAGGTTTGGAAAAGATCCATGTGTGGTATGATGTTGGATAGGACAGGCAGTAAACATAAAAACCTCAGTTGTCTGTTCTGTCGTCAGTAAAGTCAGCACAGAGCCAAGAATAGGACGAGACGAGGTTATGAAAGAGAGTAGACTAGATGTGTCCCAGAGGAACAGATACTGGGAGCTCAACGGTGCAGATGTTTTGTCTGCTTCTCTTTTCCTTCTCTTGTTTTGCCCTTTTTAAATGTTTACTAACCTGCTTTTGGGAAAAGAAACTAACCTTTCATCCATGGAATGTGTCATTTACTAACCTGTTACCTCTTACTAACGTGCTACGCTGATGTACTAACCTTGGCAAGAGACCATCTTTTTTGATTGAGGAACGGTGTTCTGTTCACAGTTTTTTAATTTCCTTTCTCCCCCCTTTTCCACAAAGCACTCAGGCATTGGACACGCTATGGTAAACAAACTACATTGTTCGGTAGATATCATTCTAATTGTTTCTTAGTTTGGGTTTGCCGTGTGTCTATTTTCCTTTTTTTGAACCGTAGACATCAATACTTAACAAAAAAAGGGGGAAAATGCGGTTGGTACTCTTTACGCTTACTTCCCCTGCCCCGCCCAAATTCCCCTTTTCTTTTTCTTCTCATTGGTTCGGTTTCCTCTGCTCTTAATGTCCCGTCCATGTTATTTTAGTTTATTTTTATATTTGGTTATTTGGCATATTTTTCTTTTTTGGTTCTTTTGCATAAGGTTCTGCTCACTGTCTGGTCTCGGCTTGCTGGCTGGCTCCGATGCTTTCAGTGGTCCAGCCAGCTTCTGAGACCCGTAATACAGCATGCCGTGCCTTCCGGCCACCCCCGTGTACTAACATTGCTCCATCGGTACTGTACGTTCAAGGCTGGCGTGGGTGGCCGGTCATCCTGCCTTTTTTATTTTCATGTGAACATGCTTATGCATGCCGACACCTCCGCTGTGATTGGTCTCATGAGCTGCGATGTGTCCTTCTCCCTCCCATTCTCACTTAATTCATTACTGTTCAGTCTAATCTCTGAGAAGAATTGTTTTTACTAACCATTGTTTTGCATGCGGAGAGGGAGGGATAATGAAGCATGCTACCATTCGAGCTGATGTGTGCGAATTGTGCTTCTGATTGCTTGTGCTTTCATCTCTAACCTCTTAGCACGCTGTGTCCTTTGTTTTACCTCATGTAAAAACATTGACAACTACTGAAACTACTCACACGCACTGGATTCAAACACTACTAACTCTCAGTACACACATAATACTAACACCATTTTTGTGTCTGCTGATTTACTTTCTGTGCTCTGTGGCACCGCTATCACTGAGCCTGGGCTAATGTGCCGCAGACTTCCTCAGCTAACTTGATGTATACTGGAACCTAAAAATGTAAATACAGAAAGAAAAACAAGATATAAATAAGAAATTTTGAAACAGACATGAAAATGGGTTCACATTAAATCAGTAAACAGAGATAAGAAATAAATAAATACATAAATAAGAAGCATTAAAGACAAACTAAAACAACCCAGCATCCAAATCCTTACGAGGGGGACCAAAGCCCTTTAACAGTATTCAAGTTATATGTGAGTATAGCGTGTCCTTTCCCTGTGCTTTGTTGTCTAGGTTACAATATCCGTGGATGGGATTCTGACCACCACTGGATATACTCAAGAGGACTACACCATGCTGGGCTCTGATGACTTTTTCTATGTTGGGGGGAGTCCCAGCACCGCCGATCTGCCCGGATCCCCTGTTAGCAACAACTTTATGGGCTGCCTGAAGGAGGTAAAGATCACATGAACCCTCATTTGTTCTGTAAGGACTCAGATGGACCATACTTATACAACTTCTGTTTATTTTTAGTTTTGAGAATCCTCTAAATATTCCTGAAAGTTGCCAAAAGAATGTACACGGTGTTGATGTGGCACATATTTACTCGCTACTGTCTCACCAATGCCGTTGCTCGCTAATGTATTTTAATGACCTTTTATTGATTTGGTGTATTAAAAATGCAGGATTTTTAGAGGTTTTGGAAAATTGAAAAACAATAGAAAAATATAATGTCATTATTCGCATAGGAATTATTTAGGATTCAGCACTATTAAAATTTGTGACATTGACCATATTAATCATTTTGTATAAAAGGTCAGATTTCTTTGTCGCCATTGAAGCACACAAGATGTTTGGAACATTCTTCGATTAAAACAGCTTATCGAGTTAAGCTATAAATTTATAAAGTAATAAATTAGTTTTTTATGACTTTTTGTTGTAATAGGGAAATGCCAACCCTGCACTTACTTCACAACACCGAACCAATATTTATACATATTAATAGCTAGTCTGAAATCTGTAAACCTAAATACTGTAAACTTTAATTGAATTTAACTGTATTTAAAACTCAATGTGCAGAATTTGTGTACTTCTTTTTGTAAACATTTCTGGTTCCTCAAAGAACTTTTTTTTTACCATTTTATAGTCTCTAATCTTTTTCCACTGCTAATAACCCTTTGTGTATGTTAAAGGTTCTTTATGGAACCATATAGCTTGACATAAGCATTTTGAAACCTTTGTTTTCAAGAGTGTTACACGGGTTCTATCATTTGTAACAACTTCTTTTAGACATTTGACAGATTTTATTGTTGTGCTGCTGTCTGAGAATAGTTTTTCTATAGAAAGTGTCCCTGTACACTGTATCACTGCACTGTTCTCTCTGGTCTGTAAAAGCTCTTAACACACACATCAACAACTGAGGGAATTATTCATCAATTGCCACAGACTCGAGCCGAAACACAACTACGTAGTTGAAACGCATTTTATAATTAACATGCTAAACTTTTGTCACGTCTGAACACTGTTAATTTGAAAATGGGTCACAGATCGTCAAAAGTCAGTGACAGTACAAATAAACAAGAGTGTGACAAATAGGATAAATAAGTAAATAAAAACATTTGAATTAATGAGGAAGAGAAAAGTCTGTACAAATCACATTCCCATCACACAGCATCCGGTGACATTTGACGGGTCTGGTTTTCTCTGATAGATCGCTGCCAACAGCCTAATATGCTCTTGGTACGATCTAGCCGTGATCGTATTGCTGTGGAGAACATGTTGTCTCATCCTGCATCTTCCTTCCTCTACATTAGACGTGCATCCCTGTGGAATATAGAGTCCTCTGGTAGACCAGCTGGTGAAGTAAAAACAGTGCCAAGAAGTTGTTTCCATGCGTGATGCAAAAATGTGTTTGATGTTTGAATGTGACAGTAAATAAACAGCACACCACAACAATCCACAAGATTAAAATGGCAGCCATTTTGTTTTATATGTAGAAAAAAAATGCATATTCAGCTAATTGCATCGCACCAGCATGAAAATAACCTTGACTCAAAGGCATAGTGCATCCAAAAATAAAAATCGTATTATGATGTATTTACCCTCGGTTTGTTCAAAGCCTGTATATGACTTTTTCTTCTGTGGAACACAAAAGAAGATATTTTGAGAAATGTCTCTGGTTTCCGTATAATAGAAGTCTATAATGTTGTTTTGTGTCCAACATTTTTCAAAATATAATTTTTTGTGTTCTGTAGAAGAAAGAAAGTTAGACAAGGATGAGTAAATGATACGAATTTTTGTGTGAAATATCCCTTTAAAGTATTTTGCAAAGACGTTTAAACCACTGTGTTTTGCTTTGGCATATGTGGGGCAAAAATCTTGAATAGTATTATTTTTCTATAATATATTTATTTAGACAACAAGAGCAGATTTATGTGGCAACATTTTCACAGATGGGCATGCAGGGATTGAACAGGTCGCATTCTGTACATGTCCAGTCAGTGTTAATAACCTCATAAATATGCAAATAAGAATATTAACCCAGAGCTTACCAATGTACAGGGTGAAATTTCGATCTCCGAGTACCCAGGATGAATTACAAACTCGGGATAAAGTATAAATCTAAAGTGTGAATCAAATTAGGTAACTCAGGATTATATTATCACAAGGTTTAGAAAAGTCCATATGTGATTGAATGACGGAATGTGGATTTAAACAGCTTTTTAAATCAGTTTGTTAAAAAGATCTGCTCCTGGTTAGACTCAAGGCGCTGTAGCTCTTGGTAATCCATTCATTAACCTGTAGACCTACAATTAGCAAGTGCTGCTCGGTGGCATTTATTCTTTTAGTCACGTCCCATCTTACACAGCGTAGGCAGCGGAGCCTGATAATATATCATTTAGACAGTAATACTACTGCCTTTCTTAATGCAATTTGTTGATTCGCTCGCAAATTCTTACACAAGGCACAAACGCGACAAAAAACATAAAGATGCAATTTTGTAAAATATGTGGATGTGACGAGCGTCGGAACAGTGCGAACTCACCCCTTGTTTGTTCTCGCAGCCTCCAGCCTTCATCTCAAAACCAATCCACAAGCAATCAATCAGTGTCAGAACATGAAAGCGCAGGCTCGTGTATGCCGCACGTGTAGGCGTTTCATGTCTGTTGTCTGCGCCGCAGCGCTATTATTTCCACAGATTAGCAGCGGGCCCGGGGTCCCCGACCTATGTTAGCGGGCACGGTACCGCTTTGAACTAGCGTGCGGCCGGCCGTACTTGAAGATTCTGAATGGATCCTCTTCTTCATTCATTCACATTCCTATTGGCATTAAAAACCTGCACAGGCGGTACAAGGGACCTTTCAGCATTTCGCTTTGTAATTATTTTGCTTCGCAAAGGTTACTTGTGATATTTTTCAAGTAATTTGTGAGTTATGGATGTACGTGAGGTGCGTGAAAGGCCTCTAGATGTGCGTTTGCATCCGCACGCGAGTAGTTATTTATGCCGAGGTTGATTTATTCGGGCGTTTAGAGCAAGGTGCACAAGAAGCCCATTCATCATTAGTATGTTTGTTTTAATGGACACCTCCTCTCAGGAGCCTGTGGTCAGTGTTTTTCTCAGTCTCCCGATCGCTCCGATCAGGCGGCACAGACAGATGCCTCGTCCTTCACCTGCTGTCCCTGCCCCTAACCTCTCATCTGTAATGCGCTCTTCTCCGGCGGCCATGTTGTGCAGTGTTTTATCATAGATCACGTCTGTTTTTCCCATGTGCGAGTTTATGAAGCGGTAAAAGTGGGATTTTGGGGGAGGGAGTACACTCCTGCAGACCATTAATGGCTGTGAAGGCTCTTGTGCCTGTCTGTGATTGGCATTTTTGAAGCATCATCAATATGCTTTTATTGCATCCGCATACCATTATGTTCTTCCTGGCAGCGGTTCAAACGAAATCGAATTAAAATAGGGTTAGTGTGAACACTTCACAGTCTGACGCTCAGGTTTAAATCACAGGGTTTGGGGATTGTAGAGGAGAGAAGGAAAGTGATGTGCTTCATGTTCTGAAGGGACAGAAAAAGCTCTTTGATGGTTGATGCAATTTCGCATGTGAATATTACATGTTACATATCTACAGCTTAGTGCAAGATAAATGTACAGTAGAGGGATAGGTTCTTTTTATTTGGAGAACACACATTTTAAATGTCAAAAATGGTATTTGTCTGTGATAAAGATTGCACAAAAATGATACAAAGAAAAACCAGTAAAAATGCTTCTATTTTACTTTTTCGTTTTTAATGTTTCTTAATGTTTCTTAATGTTTTGTTGAATGTTTTTAATGTTTTAATGCAATATTTTCCATGGCTAATTAGCATAACACTTTTGGGTAAAATATAATTAAATTTGAAATGAATTAAATATTTTTTGTGTTTGGTACTGTATTTCTCTCATTTGCTTTAATGACAACATGGTCCTCACACATTTGTGATTCACGTCTTCTCATCATGAATTTGCGAATGTTCCAATCAGAATATTTTGTGTTTTAATTAAGCCAAGAAGTTAAAACGTTAAAAACACTTTTAATGACTTTATTATACTCCTTTTGTTCTATGATTTGTGACATTTTAAAAATGTTACACTTTAAATGTACTCTCAAACTTCTAAATCACCCTGTATATTCTAAAGAATTTGTATATTAAAAAGCAATATAGTAACACTTATATTATAGTAGTAGTATCTGTAAATAATTATCAGTAGTTAAATTGGGAACACAGTGTAATTATCAGAAGCTCCCCAAAAAGCTACACATAAATTCATTAATATTACTATCCATAAAAGACACAGTAAACCAAGTCAGTCCCATTTTAATTTACAATGTTCATGTTACTGTTTATGTAAATTACTAATGAACTACATCTGTTTACAATGTAATTATTTTGTGGAGCTGCCTGAATTTACATACTGCTTTTGTTCGCTCTACAGTAATCAATAACAATGTCAAATGTTTAACAGACATTGCAGATGAATGTTCCTACTGTTTAACTAATGTTTTCTGTATTTTTTCTTTCTTCAAAAGGTTGTGTACAAGAACAACGATGTGAGACTCGAGCTGTCTCGGCTGGCCAAGCTAGGCGACCCGAAGATGAAGGTGAGCGGTGTGGTGGCCTTCAAGTGTGAAAACGTTGCTACCCTGGACCCTGTCACCTTTGAGACGCCCGAGTCATTCATTACCCTTGACAAGTGGACAGCCAAAAAAGCTGGTTCCATCTCTTTCGACTTCCGCACCACCGAGCCCAATGGCCTGCTCCTCTTCAGCCACGGAAAACCCAAACAGCAGCAACAGAAAGACCCCAAGAGCCCAAAGACACTAAAGGTGGACTTCTTCGCCATAGAGATGCTGGATGGCCACCTGTACCTTCTGCTCGACATGGGCTCAGGCACCACCAAAACTCGTGCTGTCAATAAAAAGGTCAACGATGGGGAATGGTACCATGTGGACTTTCAGAGAGATGGAAGATCAGGTAGAATATTCCTTAGGGATGTGCAATTTTGTTTGCATACACATGAAAATGCACTATCCAAACTAAATTATTTCATAATATTTAATATACTTTTTAAAATAATTATATTTCAAACTTATTTTTATCATATATATATATATGATAAAAATAAGTATAATATATTTAATATATAAGTAATATATATATATATATATATTTTTTTAATTTTAGGTATTTTTTAAATTAGCTTTAACATTACCATTTTTATTATTTTTTTAGTTTGTTTATTTTTATGAAAATCTGTGAAATATGTATTATTAAACCTTTTCATCAACATAGTTCATTATGATTAGATTAGAATTCAACTATGTTAATTAATATGAAATATTAAAGTGAATAGTGAAATAACCTTTGGAACAGTGACAGTTAACAGGTTAAAGCAGCGTTGCTTAAAGTATCATAGATAAACAATAATCAAAAGAAATAACTAATCTTCATCGCGTCCCACCCCTATTCTGTACTGTATCTTACGTCACACGGCTGTTTTTTCTCTTATGTACTTTTGGTATACTCAATGTTTTGGTTAGATTTTGGCTGGTACTCAAGGTCCACAGAAATATTGACACAGCAAAGACAGCAGTGTTCCCTTACGCTCGCGTGAACACAGTCATAACCGTGCCTTCCGGAACGCACTGTCAGGCAGACATTTGAATATGAACAGTACCCGCAGTCTTTCCTGTCTTCCTCCTCTTTTTCTCGCTCTGTCTTCTCCGGTGGAGTTGCCATGGAAACCACATTTGGTTTCCCAAAGGAGAGAGCGAGTTAGTGCACGGCTCTGCCAAGTAAAGACATTTCATCGCTAACTCGCTCGCTATTCCCCTTCTCCTCACACGTCGATGCTGTTTGCCTGCAGTCGAAAGAGTGCCCTTTAGTTCATTTTCTTGTTTCTGTGAAACCCTGAAAAAAGCTGGAAAAGGCCGTATTGATTGGTAGTTATTGCCTCTGTGCGAATCCCACTCCGGATATAGAAACGGCGGTCCCCCGCATTAGCATGACATACATCAGGAGTTATGTGGAGAGAATTAAACGCCTAACAGAGCAATTATGAAATCAGATTTCTAAAGAAAGAGTCATATTTTTGTTTCATGCCCAGTGCATTATTCATTTGGGAATGAGTACTGCCTGGTTAACAGAGTAGGGCCTTTTTGCCACGCTTTTGAATTGTATTTTTCATCAAATCAGATTTCGTCCACAGGGCTCGGTTTGATGTTATTCTCTGGGATTGATTGTCATCATACATGCGTGGCAGCCATTGAGTTCAGGCACAATTGAAAGTTGAAAGAGTGAATAAACCTTTTCTCTTAGTGGCATTTCACGGGAAACTGAAACGTCCATGTTGTCATTTTCCTGCATGCGTGAATTGGCTGCCTACACATTGCCGTTTGATCATATATGGGCAGACATCCACGTGCATGTGTGGGCAAGCTGGTGTTTTTGAGTGTGTATGCAAACATATATGTTTGCAAACATATATGTTATATATACATATATATAATGCTAAGTAAGGCAAACGCTACATGTAAGACCCAGAAAACGAAGGCGTCAAATAAACCAAACAATAGATTTACAGTGAGCCTCAAGAAACCTAAACGTATAGAGTCCACCACATGCCATAGTATTTAGGCAGCATTAGGTAGAGCTGTGTAATCACTGTGCACAGTGAATAGAAGTTGGGATGATGGAGAATGTTCATTACTGTTGACCCGCGGGAGATGTTTGGCTGCTGTTTAGGGCTACAGTCGCCAAGTCTGCAGAACAGGACAAGATGCTGTGTGTGCGAGAGAGAGAGAGAGAGAGAGAGAGAGGAGAAATATCGTCGTCATGCCTCATCAAATCCACACAGACTTATTACAGGCTTAGAGGAAAATGAAATTCTTATTCACTAACACTGTTAGCATGTTACAAGTGGCATCTCTATTGTCTTATATCAAATGCAGAAGAATGGTTTGGGGGGTCACTGCTCTGCTGTATTTGTTCAAACAGGTGTCAGGGAATGAGTTACACAGAGTATAATTATAATTTAACGCACCACCATGTCTGGCCATTTAGCGTTTTTCTTCTTTCTTTGGGTGTGCCTGTGAATAATGAGTCAGACACACAGGGCCGTAATCGGTCTATGGAATCGCGGTTAATCTCCGGGAGAATTTTTCTGCCTCTGGAGGTGCGTGATGCAGAATTGAGCTCGGGCCCAGAGCTCTACATCACACAGCGGAACCATACCGCAGCCATTCATTTTAATTCCCACAATAGCCGTTAATGATGAAAATAACTCAAAGATCTATAAACAAATAGATCATTTACTAGGACCTTGGCACTTATAAATACACATGCATGAATACTTGTTAACAGACCTGCTGTTTTCTCTTGTGATCCATTTATGGAGGTTTTTAATGAAAATCTGTACATTTTTTTGGGCAAAGTGATTTTTTTGTTAAAGCAAATCATGCTTCATGCCTTTCAATTTTTCCCAACCAAGCTTCCCGTTTGAGGTGGGACTTATCAAAATAAATGCTTGCCAAGCCACTTCACAAGGTTTTTAATGTGTTGCGTGCCAAACCTATAAAAGCAGCCGTCACTTATCGCCCCTCAGGTACAGACACTAATTTGCTGTTTTGTCGCTAAAGAAGAAAGATTCTGGCAGGGAAAGGGCAACATCTCTAATTCTAAGCCCCTTTTTATTGAGTTTAGACTGTGTGTCGGACACTAATAAACAGGATTCAGCAGTGGCCAGAGCTTTGTGTTAATCCCTGCCGTTCTCTGCTATCTTGCCAGTAATGGCTCTTGCTTTTGTAACTGCCTTCAAGGCGTGAATAATGGCAGCGCATAACGGTGGAAAATGAGAAGGAAAATTCTGAATCACTGGCCGTGTTTGTTGGAGTTGCCAGAAAAACAATGAGGGTTATTATAAAACTCGTGAAAGTGTTTTAACGTTATTAGAGCGAATAAAAGACTCGCTTTGCCTGAGCGCATTGTCTTTTTGTCATCATCTCTATATTAAACATTGTTCTAGTACGAGTGGTTATTTTAGAGATAAACAGTAAAATGGAGGGCGAACTAAAACGTCTGTGAGAAAAATGCTCGTGAGATTAAAATCGTTGCATGACTGAATCAGTCACAATCAGGAAATTAGAAATGAATAACAGAGAAGGATTATTTTATTATTTGCCCTTTTGATAGTGATGACTATCCGGTGAATCTGGTACATGAACAATTGTCTACCGTTGCTATGGAGACTGATTTTTGAGTCTTTGTATAATGGTTAGCACTAAGACACCCAAAAATCATTTCGTGAAATATGAAGACATGTGCAAATAAGAATCCATCTGTATTGTTTTTGTGACTGTAAAAGCTTATTTACAAAAATATGTAAAAATATTTACTGCATATTAAAATAGCCTAAATATGTTTTTGCTAAATTAGCTAAAACTAGTTTGTGTTTTTGGTGAGACTATACATAAAATTAGGTAAAGATTATACAGATAATCTCTGCAAACGTTAGTTCTGATCATATAATAAAACAATAATGGCAAAAACAACAGGCAAAAAATAGAACATATTAAACACTAAATTAAGATTTAACAAGTTTAGATGTTAAACAAGACAAACTCACAATTGAGGAAATTGAAATAGAGAGATCTTGATTTTCTTCCACACTGTTTTTAGGCTCTGAAGGAGAGTCAGTCTCCCTTAAAGAGTCTAATTTGCTTCTGTAATTTCTCATTAAAACTAAATCAAACTTTTTAAAAAGTTGCTAAAACAGCATGATGTAAACAAAATTAAATTTGCTCTTCATGGTTTTCTTACAGGCACCATCTCTGTCAACTCCATCCGTACTCCCTACAATGCTCCCGGTGAGAGCGAGATCCTGGACTTGGATGACATACTGTACCTGGGAGGCCTGCCAGAGGATCGCGCCGGGCTGATCTTCCCCACGGAGGTGTGGACTGCTCTGCTCAACTACGGCTATGTGGGCTGCGTGCGAGATCTGTTCATGGACGGCCAGAGCAAAGACATCCGGCGGATAGCGGAGACCCAGAGGGCTGTGGGGGTAAAACCGTCCTGTTCGAAGGAACCACCTAAGCAGTGTCTGAGCAATCCCTGTCTTAACAGTGGCACCTGCAGGGAGGGCTGGAACCGTTATGTGTGTGACTGCTCTGGGACGGGCTATCTGGGCCGCTCGTGTGAGAGAGGTGAGTCTTTGTGTATGTAGAGTCTCATTCCTTACTGGGCAAAAATCTGTTTTAGTTAAATCTTATTAGTTCAAAATGAAACATCACATAAAGTTGGCCCAAAAGGTATCCAAAAGGTGGAGAGATAATCACAGTGCAATGAGATAGGTGTCAAAACTAACTATATTAGATCCGTATCCAATTAGGGCTTTAAGTATAAAACTTAAAATGCGTGTGGTGTACACAGAAATCTGCATTTTGTGGATACACAACATTTATACAGTACATGAAGCCCCTGATCTCTAGATCCTTTTAATGGACATGTGGATGTAAATAATTCAGTTCTGCTTCTTTCACACGTGTGTATATAGCGGAACATTGCTTGGTTTGATTTGCAAATATAATGCACATGAAAATACAGTACTTTTATGTGCCTAATTTGTTTTAAGTTGTTTTATACATCAAAAAAGACTGTGAATTGTAAAGAAGTGGACCAAAGGAGTGCTATAGGAAGCATCACTGCTTCTTTGGGAGGCCTGTGTACTCATCAAATAATCGGCCACAACTTGTAAAGATGTTTCGCCCATTCAGAGAAATTGTGTCCATTGTGTTGTATGCAGGAGAGATAGTGCAGGAGAAAGCGACATTCAGAAAGCTTTGTCACCTCGGCCCTGGCGTGGAAAAATATCTCTTCTTTGTCAGTTCAGCCTTGACAGTGAAGCAGAAAGAACGGACGAGCTGACGTTACTGTTACCGTGGTAATTGTGTTTCTTTTCAGTGCACGTTATCTTTGGAAAGAGGCGCTCAAGCATGGATTTTGTTTTAGCTTTTTGTTTCCCTCCCAAGCCGAATTTTAATTATGTTGTTTTTCCAGATGAACAGAGAAGTCAGAGCCCCCTCCCCGTTTTAAAAAAGGAATTATCATGCGCTGTTGCTTTATTTTGTTCATTCGGTACTGTCCAGTTATGCATCTCCACCCCTCACTGGCGTCTTTTTACAGTATGTATTGCTTGCCTCTGTGAAGCGCTTTAAGCTATACTGGCTAATTGTTTAATGGAAGAGCATCTCACTTAAGCTTGTTGATGTTGTCTGGACACAGTATCACCCTGCAGCAAATCTGCTGCTGTGGGAAAATACAATCAATTACACTCGCGTTGTTGGAGCTTTTTGCGCGAATTATGGAAATGATCCAGTCAATTAAACCATCAGAATGGGTGACGTTGTCATTGCAAGTTGCTGTCGTTGCAGACGAGTAGCAGAAGAGAATGTCTAGTGCAGTTTAAAAAGATAACGGTTAAATATGGATGTACAGTATGTTTTACGGCAACACTGGCCAATACAGATCATTTTGTTTTAGTTATATTATAGTAATGGCTCATTTGCAATAAATAAGTAAAAAATAAATGGGTTTGTCTGTAAAGAAGAAAATTAAGCACATTAAAATCTGTTTTTTAAATGGATATTGAGACCTCTGGGATACTGTTAGATAGATCTAAAAAAACCTCCAGTTGTTATGTTGAAACATATTTTGTTGATTAATTAAGTGTAGAAAGAAGTTATAATCTGAAAGAGTTTGGTAAACAAGCAGTATTACTGTAGATATAAATAACTATAATGCACATACTGCACTTATGAATATTTATAGCTTTTAGGTAAATAAATAAAAAAAGGAAAAAATCATTTTAACATTTCCCATAGACAAAAACTATAAAGGATTATGATGTAAGACAAGATATAAAAATCATCATGCATTTTATTTTAGACACAGTGTAATTTAAACTTTTAATCAAACATTTTCAAGGTAAGCATATGTTTTTAAAAAAATGAAATCTTTTTATGCATAAATGCAGCTCTCATATCTTATACTGACATTGACATGCTCTTAAAAAATTTGCTATAAACATGCTATAATCTCTGTCACTTTAAATTAGGGGACGATGATAGATAAATCTGAAATCTGTAAATAGATGGACAAAAGAATTCAATAACAAATTAAGAATAATTAAAAAAATCACTAATATTGGCTAATAGCTGATGTAAAGGTTATTGCCAGCTTCCTCTAGGTTAAATTTTTTTACTGTCAGAAAACAACAATCAAATATAACAGTCAAATAAAGAAATGGAGTGAGAATGTTTTAAACATTGAGGGAAAGAGACCAACTGGTATACTGAGACTAGGTGAGTTAAGGTACAATAAAATAATAATAATGAAAGTTCTTTTATTTAAAAATACAGAACGTGTATTTAAGCTCATAGTAAAATAAACTCATAAATCCATAACCATCCAGCTGCTATTAGTGTTTGACTTGCTTGAACAGAACATAGAAAAAAAAACAACAGCCCTAGAATAACATCTGCCCTAATTCTTCTAATTTCTCCAAGGGTTTTAATGTGCTCTTACACTGACTAAACTTATTGTGTAAACTCTTTACAAAACTGTTCCTGCCTTAATACCTTATAGTCCGCAAACAGAGTTGTAGGATGTTCTGCAACCAATAATTCACTTTTATTTCCTTGAGCCACACCTGCCTAAATGAACGGTTGGCAGGTCGTTCACGATGACTCCCAGAGTCTGTATTTGTTTTGTTACCCCGGCCTCCGTGTGCTTCTGGACTTCACGAGGTGTCGCGTCGAGTGCAGAAAAATTGTAACATGCATTTACCGTGAAGGTTCCATCGGCATGCGGGAACTCACCACGAGGGAACCTGAATAATGCATGATGCCTCTGAGCCAACTCATTCTGTTTATCATGATTGTTGAACACACATTTCCCTAATCCCGCTAGCAATCATAGCTTCTGCTTTCTGCAGTGTTCTGCTGTGGATAGTGCTGGGCACGGCAGGGGAGGTGTGGCCTGAAGCTCCACCGGGTTATTCTCGACTCTCCTGATGTCGCCTAGTGCATGGAGAAGCGTGTCGGTAATTCAACATGGAAAACATGCTAACATGACATTATGATTCAGGGAGATGGTCTAGTCATTTGTAGATAGATTTGGCTTTTGCCGATTCTCCTTTTGCTACATAACATAGTGTTAGTTACAGCTCATTACAGAGATATTTGACAACAAATGATTGATAGACATTCACTACAATGTCAAATTAAATATTATAAGGTCCATCTTGATGCTTGTGGCATGATCTTTCTAAAGTCAGTCGGTAGATAATACATTTTTACAACATGAATCTGTTTACAGTTTTTAACCCTATTTTATGTATTTACATTTATTTAATTGACTGAATATGGAACATGTGAGACAAAAGTGAGCTTAATTTTAAGAAACAGGCAAAGCAGGATGAGGTGCGTGTGACTGCTAGAGTCTCCATTTGCATGCGTTTGGTGAATCCTGCATTTCAGAGAAGGACTTGGACCGGACCAAGCACTAAATGAAAGTAGGAACAGATGGAGGAGCAGATGGAGAGAGTGACCAGCCATGTACACTCCTCTTTACCTGCGCTTCTCCAGTTCCGTCTCTCCTGTTACAAACTGGGATAGAGATGAGTTTGAGCAGCTTTCCTGACTGATTAGCACTTGTCACAAGATTGGCTGTTAATTGAGAGCTCTTTGTCATTAGAGAAAATACTTTAATGCACACAAAAATACACCTTTATGATTATAACCCTATGTTGTTGAATTTTGATTTCTGATTGGTCAATAGCTGTGTTTTATTCAGGATAATTTCAGCTATGACTGCTTAATTCACCCATCGGTTCTGTGTATCACCGTGCAGCGCCCTTAGCAACGTAAACATATATCACAGTCAGTAAGGGACTATTTTTTGCAGTGGAAGGTGGAAGACTTAAAGTGATTTTACTTCATAAAAAGTTGTATTTATGCATATTTTACACTTTAATATTTGTAGTGTGCGGTAACTGTTTTATAAAAGCAATCAGGTACTTAAGGCTAGTGGTTTATTGTAAAATAGTCTTGAAAACTTTTAGTCATCATTGTTTTTTTGCTATCTTACTTTTCAATTGGCTTTTATTTGTAGTTTTTATTGGTCTATAGGTTTTATCAAAAAAGGTACGTGCTGTACTATAGTACCAAAAAGACCAAAATGAAGAGTCAGTAGGGAGAAGGTTCGAGTCGTATGAGAAAAAGAAATCAAGGTAAATGTCTTTCATGATTAGATTTTTAATTGTGCGTAGTTTCTTATAAAGCTGTCAAATTATGCATAAAGAATGAAAATATTATTGAATTGTGTTCATTTTGGAATACATAAAATTCGAGCTATGAAATTAGCAAGACAAATGATCCAAAACATTTTTTTTAATGTCATTTCCATCGTTGTTATTTGCACCACAGGATCCTGTCGTACATAATGACACAATTCTCCTGTGATGTATCTATAGACACTGTTGAACGTTGTTAGCAGACAAATCACAGTATATAAACTTGTGAGAGAGTGTGTACATTCACGATCATCTGAGCTCAATCAATCCTTCAATCCTGTCATTTCCTTCCCCCCCTCTGTTCAGTCTCTGTACTGTTTTCCTAGCGTGTTTCTTAATTTGAAACCTCTATAGACCTCTGCAAAGAGCAGAGAGCTTCTCTTCCATCTTGTCCAGATTGGTTGTGATGTGTGTGTTGTCGAGCAGTGCGGATGCCACGCCGCTGCGCTCTCCCGCTGCGTGACTGCATAGCCCTGTTCGAGGAGGCAATGAGGGTCTTTCTGAACCACTGGCCATACCTCTCTTTTCATTATCCTCTCCCGTGGCGTTAGACTGCTCTGCTGGAGATGAGAGAGGGGCTCGTTTGTCAACCTGTCATTATTTTGAGACCGGCTCCTCTGTGACGCGGGCTGCATTGGGGATTGAGGTTAAAGGCTACGGAGGGATCTCCAGCCCTTGGGAGGTGGGCACCTTGCGGTGTGGTTGAGCCCAATAGTTAAAGTAAACATGAAACGGCAGTTGCAACCTGTATCACTTTCGTAATATGACGTATTTAAGAATGAAACAGAATGTTAAATGAGACAAAAAATGTAGGATGAGGTGTTTTTTTATCCATTGGGAATTGAGAAGATTGTGCAAAGTGGGCGTTTCAAAGCAGTATGGAGTGAGATCTGAATGCAGATTTGCTGTGTATGTGAAACCTTGAAGATGAAGGTCATAGTCACCCTCAGGAGCATCAATGCTAACTCTTCTTTTTAAATCTATGATCGTTTTTTTTGTAATGTTAATGAATATTATATTACTGCTTTTACCATTAAAAAGCCCTTAGAAAAGTTATCACAGTAGCCTAAAACTAAGAGGATTAACAAAGCTTGAATAGATATTTGCCTATTAGTTAGTATTAATTCAAGCCTTGGAGACTATAGCCTTGGAGACCTTGATTGAAAAGTCATTTTAGTGGCATACAAAAGCAAGTTTACAATTTGATAAAAGATTTTTAAGTACAATAAGACCAGGATTGTGTATTACTCAATAGAGAAATGTTTTTTATTGCATGTTGACTTTAAAGACCTTTCACCTGATGACTGCACATATTGAGCATACACATGAAAATGCACTATGCAAACTACAATTTTTACTTTTTTTTATAAATCGTTTTTTTTTACTTTAGGTATATTAACATAACATTAAGATTTTTTTCACATTTATTTTAGTTTATGTTTTATAATTTGTCAATTATTGATTTCCAAGCTGCACACATACTGAATCCACAATAGATTTCTTTAGTGTCTGCCAAATGAATACATTTGTAAGATATTTTAGAAAAACGCCTTATGCCATGTGACTAATTAGTGATTTTGACATTTCATTGTGGTTTGTCTATGCTAAAGTGACAGCAGGACCCAAACAAGCCTAATAATTAGCAATACAGAATATAACATACTGAACTTCTGTAATCTTGGATCTCAGCTGTGGCACATTAGTACTCTTATGTATTTTACTAACCTCAACTGGGTACAGTGTGTTTCATCAGCCAGCTGCTATAAATGGCAAATAAACTCTTTAGTTATTAGTGCATGACGGTCACATTAAAACTGTCTTAGAAACTGTCAAACTAGAGATAAAATAGAAGAAAAAACATTTTGAAAACGTGATTTTTATTTTTTCTAAATGTTTTTTAAAAATGTACTTTTATTGTCTATTTTGAATCGATCTGTAATTTTGTCAAATAATGCAAAATACAGTTTTGTGTGTATTAGGGATACATGAAAATTGCAACTGCCATTTTATTGCTAAAAGGCTGGGCTTGTTAGCAAGACATCAAACACATGTTCTTGCAACATGAATATAATATCTTATCCATTAGCTGCATTCACACACACACACACACACACATACTTGCTCTGGGTTTAATGTACATCCCTTTGCTGATTAGTATGCACGCTACCATACTCGTGTTCCTGTCTTCGCCTTGTTTCCGCTGTCTCACTCTCTCTGTTGTGCTCTCGGGCTCTGCAACAGCGTAACAGAAACAACGGATGCTGAAACAAGACAGGCACAAAACTGACTGGAAGTGTGTGTGTGTGCGCGTGTCTGGGTGTGCAAAGATGTGGGCAGCCTAATTGGTGCCAGCCTGCAGCTTCATCATCTCCACAGCTTCCTCACAAGCAAGTGATGTCTCTGTACTGGTTCCATGCCAGATGTTATCCTCTGGCTGAGAGGCCGGTCTTTGCGCAGAGGCAGATGTGTCCGGCCTCCATTATGCTGTTAAATTATCCGGGCACGTACACGGTTCCTCTTTGGAAGCATTCTGCAATTTTTCTACACCTATTTTTCTAACAAAGCTTTTGTAGTCAGCACTTCTGTGCTTCTATTGGCCAATTTCCACTGAAATGGTGTTGCTGTATGCCAAAGTCGGTCCTCAGCTGGTGCTTGTCTGGATGATGCACAAACTTGTCTACATTTCATCTGAAGATTAAAAGATGAGCTGTGACATCAGTAGCTACACTGCTACATAACCTGGCCAGAAATGATCATTGAGCATTATAGTCTTAATTTACTGTGTAAATCATACAAAATATATTTGAATATAACAAGTTATTTAATTTGCAAGATGCTTTTGAAGCAATTATTTTAAATTGTTTTAAAAATAGTAAAATAAAAGTTTAACATTAAATTGTGTTTAGTATATATATATATATATATATATATCAAACACATATATTAATCAGATCACATTTAAAATATATATAATGTTTACACTTTTTTTGTTTGTTTTTTGTACAAAATATTGTATTTTGATATGAAAAAAGTGTCTGGAGGCTAGAAAGTTTCAGGAAAAAAAATCTTTGTTGATTATAAAGTGGATACTTTCGTGTTTTGTTTTTTTGTCAGTCTTAGAGTTTACTTGGACCCTGTAGGTGGAAAATGGTCTGTCTGGACTGTGTATCTCTGATTAAGCAGCTGGTGAGATTATGGCTATCGCTCAGAGACCTCAACTATCTCCCATTGCAAATGAGATGTCTTGATATCCTGCCCACTAAATTGAATTCCGCAGTAAAATAATTGTGATTTGAATAAACAGATTAGAGGAATGGACGGCGGTTAACAGCCTCAGAAGCCCCTCAGCAGGAATACATTATGTGGCATCTTGGTAAACGCTGCTTTGCAATAAAATGAACAAATAAAACCCGGTGCATACCGATTCTTTATTTTATTGCATTTATCTTCCGGTTAAAATGAGCAGTGCTGGTGAGCAGTCTTGTTATGAAATGTTGTGAGAATCTCAGCGTCTGGCTGTAGATCTTTAGTAACCAGTCGTTCATCTGTCACCATCAGCCGTGGGGCTTATGATCAGCCACAGTGCTGCTGTCACTGCCCAACACCCATATTTTAGTGTTTCCTAAATTCTCTCTTCTTCTCTCTTCCAGATGCCACTATCCTCAGTTATGATGGCAGTAAGTTTATGAAGATCCAGTTGCCAGTGGTGATGCACACAGAGGCAGAGGATGTGTCGCTACGGTTTCGTTCCCAGCGTGCCTATGGTGTTCTCATGGCAACCACCTCCCGCAACTCTGCTGACACTTTGAGGCTGGAGCTGGATGGAGGGCGTGTCCGGCTTACTGTCAATCTAGGTACATCAGTCAATTAGAGTTACTACACTACAGCACATAAACGTTTTATTTTATGTGACACAACATAGCATGGAGTCCTTTGTTTCCAATTTATCAGGTAAAGAATATTTTGCTGTAGTATTTTTTTATTAATATTTAGTTAATGTTAATGAGGTGATACACACAGACATGAAAAGCTATATTAGTGAGGACCTCTCTATAGATGCAATAGATTTCATATTAAGATTATAATAATTTTTGCTATATCTTACTCCATAAAGTTAAACACAATTTGGATGATTTATGATGTTTATTTGTGAGGACGACTTTAGATGTCTTGGCAAGTCATGTTTCACTATATTTGTGAGGAGTTTTTCACATATTTGGCCCTCACAAGTATAGCCAAACCTGTACGCACACAAGCGCACACGTTTACTTAGCTATCCAAAGAGGACTCGTTTTGTTTTTAAACTGTATAGCAAATCATAATAACCAGATTTATAATAAGTTATGATACTTTTTACGGACATCCCCAAAGGTTTGTTTTTAGGTTTTGTTTCTTTTGTTCCCAATGTATGGCTAAGTAAACCCAGCACACACACAATCTTACACACATTAAAAATTCTTTTGCTGTCTTTGTGCATCGAAGAAAAGGATGTAGCACCTTCAAAGGCCAGAGTCTGCGGCCAAGCGCTGACTCCCAGATGAGCACGTTGTAGACCTCCTCTACCAGAGAGTGCACAGTTCCTGCCCTGCCCTGATCCACACTGTACTACACCTGCATAATACATACCCACAGATACCGCAGTCTTCTCCTGCACACTTTCAACTCAAGTGTTAAACATGTCAGGACTACTGACAACACATTATTCTTCCCAGTGCATCGCCTGGCAGTGAACATTCCTAATATAAATACACTTAGCACTTCTCTTTTCAAGTTCTACTTTGGTTCACGTTAAGTATTTGTGAACATCAGCAGTTTAACCAGTTATATTCTGTCCGCCCACGTTCGTGTCAGGTACACAACTGAGCTAAAATGTTGCTCAGAATAGCAGTAGCGGTGTCATGCATTTTTCCCAGAGTTCCCATCAGGCACCGTGTCACTCACTATGCTTTTAACATGTCCACTTTGTACATGTACCATATATAAAAACATGCATTAGTCCCAGCAGGTCTGAAACCATTCACAGCGTCACATGTATAATAACATACATGCACCTACACGATCACCAATCATCCTTACTGCCCCGCAGGGCACTGCACTCCCTGTTAGGGTGGACGCACGTTGCTCTCTGGCTGTTAGCGACCACGGTTTTTGCTGCGGTTGACGACACGCGACGGGCTGCAGCCTCATGGGGAAAAAATAGAGCTGGATTTGTGTAATGCTCTGAATTCCTCCCGGTCCTACACTCCATCATAGCACACACTCAAGCATGGGACAGCCCTGGCTGTGCAAGAGAAATATTGATTCTCCATTCCAGAGGTGCATTCGCAAAATAGTAGCAAAAGATTTTAGCGAGGGCTTATGTTTGTTACAGTACCAGCCAGAACAAAGGCTGTTGTGTTGGGCATTGCTGTAAAAAGTCTCAGCAGCAGCTTGTTTTAAACAGTTCACCTTGACTTTTCAAAGATTTAGGGTTTATTCTACAGCGTTGAGGTAAATTCGCACAGCTTCACAATAGGATTTTTAACAGAACGGTCTGTATGTTAAAAAATGTGAATAGTAATAAGTTGAATTCATTTAAAAGCAGGAGGTGCAGTCACTGAAACAATTATAGTATCTGTACGCTGTCTTTTGAGACGCACCTCATCCATACTGGCTTTCCTTGTGAGAAACCACTGTACGATATGTTATTCAATGTTTATTCATGAGCATGGTGGTTGTTCTCAACAAGTGAACCTAAAGTCTAGATTCTAAGGGTTTTGGAGTGGTTTTATATAAAAGAGCATTCTAAATCCGGTTCTGGTCCCATAAGGCTCAAGCTTACCGTGGACATGTTCTGGTGCTCTGCTGTGACATGTCTATAACGAAATAAATGTAAAATCTTTCTTTGGAATTTATTATTAATTTCCAAATTCACAATTTGTTTTGATTCGAACTGGTTTAAAAAATGTGCATATGAGAGCATCAGAAGCGCCAATGGTGAGGACCGGCTGTTTTACTGGCGAGATGATCTCTCCTTCCTGCTTCCTGTGCCATTTTTCAAAGCTAACCCAGAAAATTAATCAATTACCTCTGCATATTCAGTAGCCCCGAGACTCATGTGGAACTGGGTATAATCACATTTCAATACATGCCAAATGTCCCTAATTCAAAATATATTATAGAACAGTGAAGACATGAATATTCATGAACGCGGGCAGCGAGTCTGCAGTCGCTCCACCTGGGGATCATTATCTACGTGCAGGAGCTAAATAAAGGAGAAGTGTTACTGGTCAGTGAAACAGCCTCTCATCGCCTCGTCGGTCCACTTAGTTTGCGTGTCCGTCCCCAGTTTGTGGGCGATGTATTGTAATGGATGTCTGCAGTCATTACCTTGAAGGCTGAATTTACATCTTGTGTGTTCTTCCCCATCTAGACTGTATCAGGATTAACTGTACTACCAGTAAGTGACTTCTCCCCTCTCTCACTCTCTCTTTCTCTCTCTCTCTCTCTCTGATACTAAATAGAAAACGCCCTGTATATGTGTACCGCTCATTTGTGTGTTTGTGTGCATTTGAGTGCATGTGTTTTCTGAAGTGAAAAGCGTTGCCGTTACAAGAGCCCTGTGTTGCGGCCAGCGGTGCTTTGAACGTCTTTACCAACTTACACGCGAGCTGTCAGGTGCGGCTAGTTTTTGCCTGTGGGCTGCAGGAGCCTTCGGGCTTCCTGGCAGCCATTTTCTAGGAACGTGAGAAACGGGGCCGACTGGAATGAGAGGAGAGGCGATTAAGTTTCTCACTCGCTGATCACACTCCAGCTCACGCCGTTTCCAATAACCCTCGCCCAGATCATTTCCTCAGAGAGCCTCTCCTCAAATCCCTCCTCAGCCTCAAGCTTTCCAGCCAATGACTCAATGATGCTTTTCTATTCCTCCTCTCATCGTTTTGTTCTCTCAGGGTGACTGCTGAAGGAGAGACGGAAGTGGTCGTAGCGATAACTGAAAAGTGGGATGGTTTTCTCTTTAACTAAAATATTGTCATTATTTATTCACCTTCATGTTGTTTTAAACCTGTATATGAGTATTTTACAGAACAAGGACTTTGATATTTTGAAGAATCTTCATGCAGGTGTCTTACATACAACAAGAGTTTATGAGGGCTATTGCTTTTATAGAGCATTTAGGCCCAGTTTCACAGACAAAGCTGACTTAAGCCTAGTCATAGACCTACTGCTTAATCTAAGCCCTGTCTGTAAAATCAGCCCTTAATCTCCAAAAAACAGGTTTTGTGTAAGAAACAGGTTAAAAAAGTATAAACATCTGTGAATGAATCAGTCTTATTTGTGAATGAATTGTTCACTTTTGATTTACAAAAAAAGATCAACTGGTTTATTTAAAAAATCAAGATTAAAAGAAGAGACTGTCATTGAATAATTTGTTTGTTAAAAAACTCTTTTGTGAGTGCAGAAAACTTTTATCTCTTTTTGAATGTAACAGATGTTGTTATAAGATTCACCTTTTATGTTCCATGAATAAACAGCACACAGGTTTTAAATGACATGAGGGTAAGTAAATAATGATTTAATTTTCAATATTGAGTGAACTGTCCCTTTAACAACAGGGAGACGTGTGGCCTGTTCAGTGCGGTTCTGAAGAAGAAGAAAATGAGATGAAATGAGACGCATTGATGATGTCTTCCATCCAATTTCATTTTTCTCCCTGAATTGCAGAGCTTTAGCCTTTTTAGTCATCGATCTTCGAAAAGCCTCTGGGTAATTAATGACAGTCTCAAAAGCCTCTTTCAAAAGAGTCTTTGTTTGTTTGTCTGTTTGCTTGTTTTTATTAAGTTTTTCTCTTTGAGTGACTCATCATACAGTAGGCTGTTATGTCTCCAAACTACTGTTGCTCACATTCAGAGAATGAAGATAATGATCAGAGCTCACCATCAAACTAATATGCATCCAGATTTGGCCTTCAGAAATATTTGCCTTTCAGTGTTGCATAGTAACAACAGAGAATTCGATTATTCACTAAAACGTGAACGGCTGAATTTCTGATCCAGTCAGAAACGTCCAGAGATTTCAAGGATTTTTCTTTCATCAAACCATCTGATGAAATGTTTATCCCTCTGTCTCACCGGCTGTGTTTTGTTTGCGAAGACTTTTGTGAGAAAGTCGTCATTTTGTTTTTTCGTTGTGACCCTGAGCTAAGTTTATTGGCCAATTTGACAATGAGGCAGTCAGCTGTGTTCACCTGAATGCCCAAGATAACAAAGCACCTGAGCTTTCTCAGGGGGTTTTGCTACATCTTTTCCTCTAGTCTCTCTGCATGATAGGACAACACATTCTCAGACACAGTCATTTTCTAAACAGGCCAGTGACAAATAACACTTTGATTTAGCAGTTTAAGTTAGGTGCACACTTTGTATTTTAGCCATCATTTTGACATGCTCACCGACAATTGCCTTTGCAATAAACTTTATTTTCAGACAGTTAAGCAAATTTTAGGCATCGCTTTGCAGGAAACAACTTATGTGAGAGAGGCATTGAGGTAAAAATGTAGAAACTAGCTTGCATTTATGATAAGCATATGCACTACTGGAGCTAACATTTTTTACAGTCTAGATATTAGATATAGTTTTTAACATTTTTTAAACTTTTTTGTCTTTTATTTAAGGTATAAAATAACATTAACTTTTTTTTGTAAATGTTGACTGTTATTTTTGAGCCTTAGACTATTCCATCAATATATAGTTTGTCATAATTAGATTAGAATTTAACTATGAAATATTAAAGTGAATAGTAAAATAACTTACTTTTTATTCATTACACTAATCTAATCTAAAAAGTTATTGCATTACTCATTATTAATTACTAAAAGCTGTATCAACCTATTGACCACATGGACAATAGAAATGAAACTAATTTTTAATATTTACATTTATGTTTAATATTGTTACATCGTGTTAAATATTTACAAATGTTAAAATTAACTTACATTAAAAATCAACTCTTCATCAAAAACAACTCTTTTTAATACAACCATTTTATATAGTATAGAGTACATAGAATGCAATGCAAGTTCATCCTAAGCAACTGCAAATAAATTACTTGAAAATATAAAGTAATGGTAAATTGAATTACCGTTATTAATTACTTAAGTAATCCATTATACCCAACACTGATGGTAAGCGACATAAAAATAAATTTTATTTACCATTCAGTAAAAACAAAGAGTTTGGTTGGGTTTGATAGACACCCACTAAAAGTGGTGTTTGCACAGGTCACTCTCTTGCTTTTAAAATGGTAAGATGAGTTCAACAAAAAATATAAATAAAAACCGCACAAGAAAGCATCCAGTCTCAGTGACCTCTTATTCATTTCTACATCCCCTGACAGAAGATCCCATGAACAAACTCCATCCTGATTATTTAATAATACCTTACACTCAGTCTTCACAAAGACACATTTACCGTTGACAAGTGGAAGACATTTCAATGCATTCAGAACATCCTTTCAGTAAATCAAGAGATTCATGTGAATTCAAAAGAACCTCATTTCTCTGAAACAACCTCCTCTATAAATATGCAGTAGCGTTGCCATTTACTGAAGCGGCCGTGTTCATAAATATTCAGCAGTGATGCTTCTCTTTCATTTCAGATGCAAATAGAATGAAGGACAGGACATGGAGAGAGCACCGACCCTCCGAGCCTGATCGAGCCACGCTTATTGTGTTTGTTTTTTAAGGGTTTGTCTGTATTTACTTTGTAAGTTTTACCCTTTAGGTACTTTATCCTTTGAGAAAACGTTAACAGACTATTTAGTGAGGTCATTATTTAGCTCCACAATCTCAGCTCTAACCTGGCCTAATTTCTGAGCAATAGAGCAGATGGTCACATAATCATGCCCCCTAACAGGAATCCTCTCCATCACGGTCCCAGTATCCCAGTTTGCCGCAGTGAAGTGTTCATGTGTTATTGGGCATCAGACCCGAGACCTTTCATCCCTCATGATTGACTCTTTAACTGATTTGTTGCTTCCTGATAAAGGCCCAATTTGTTCTCAAAAGCAAGCCATCCAAAGTGCTGTGGGTTTGAAGGCAGGCTGTGTTTGTAATATGAGTTCTCAACAGCTCAGCGGTGTTCACAGTAGGGGCATCCGTTGTTTACCAAACATATTTGTTTTTGCTCTCATGGGACTGCTACCTGGTTCTGGTGAAGTTAAATACAGTCACCAGCACGTATTCTCTCACACCTGTTTCTCTGGAGAGATGCTATAGCAGTTAGAATGGTTTTAAATGAAGGTAAACCCATGGGCTGAAACAATTAACAGCTCACCTTGAATTTTGCTTTTTGTGCTGTGTGTTTTGGCAATGGAGGAGCAAAACAGCCCTGGCTGGATTATGTGAGAAACAAAGTTGCCGGGAGCTGTCAGGATTCTCCACATCTCCTTCACAGTTGGGCATCCATCCACACAGCAAGAAAACTTGGGAGATAATTATAAACAACTACAGTTGAACAGGGAATGTGGGGCCCCAAAAGGTGTGAATGGTCCCATGAAAACCATGTCGCAAAACACCTGATAGCGAAGCAAGCGCAAATACTTCTGATGAGTAGTTTGTCACCCGCCGACAGAAAAGGGTACAAGGCCCCCATCTAATAAACAAATCAGAAATGGAAAAGTTTTGCGTCGCAATCCCCTGCCGAGTTTACCTTTTAACTCGACGCACAAAAAAAGAGGCTGTGTTTCTTGTTTACACTCTGTTGTTTCAATTTACAAGTCACCCAGGAAGCAAATTGACTGCAAATATTTTTCTCAGAACCGCTATATGTCATTGTAATTTACTAGATTTATTACACTCGTCTTTCTCTGAAAAGGAAATTTATCATTTGTTACATTTAACGCAGGACGCGAGCGGCAGCCATTTTGTTTTTTTCCAGCTTACGTGGACGTTCATAGATTTTTAAATCAATTCAACCTTCAAAATACGCCTTTATCTGTCTCTTTCTACCTCCTTTTATTGCAAGGGTTATTTTGCTCAAGGACGAGGCCTCTAATTGTCTGAATTTATGCGGAAACGACAGAATCAGTGATTCAGAGCTGGAGGAGATGTTTTATTTAAGCTCCTGTGGAGGCATTCGATGTTTAAGCGGCGGCTATTGTGCAGCCTCATCTCTCTGTTTTTGTATCCTCATTAATTATCTGTGTCAGCCGTAGCCACTCCTGTCAGTCGTGTACGTGTGTGTATGTGTGTGTGTGTGTGTTTATGAGAGTTGTTCTCTTTCCGACACGAAGAACAAGCCGTTGCCAATTAGTGACTCTAACCCCCCCTCATCCCCCAGGGTGACAGTGTGTTCAACTAAGAGTATGCTGTCAAATCAACTCATGGGTTGTTAATGTGGTCTTGAGTGTCAGCAGTATGAAAGATGTATATTTAGATACTAGCGGGGTCACTCTACGCTCCCGGCTAAATCAGGCTATAGCATTTTGGCTGGTTAGAGGTTTGCACTTCAGGGGTCCATATTTTCACCTTAAGTCTCTGACATTTACAATCACATCGTTGAAATGGTTCGGCTGTTCGGGTTTTGATGACCTTTAAATTATTTTCTATAAAAACTGCTTTATACGGCAGAATGAAATGTGAGACGCGTCGGTTTAAGGTTATGGTTTTATGTTGTGGTTATTTGTCAAGGCACGCTGTGATAAAGAACGCTTTAGCTTGTCTTGTGTTAATATGCAAAAGATGCGTTATTTCATTTCTTGTAATGAATAACTATTTCATCCAGGACGGAGAACGCTAGATTGGGTTTAATTTGTGAAGCGAAAGCCTGTTTTTCTGTCAATACCCATATTTGATCTTAAAAACCCAGTTGTGCAGTCAATACAGTGTACACTGGAAAAATGATTTTCCAATACAAATATTAAAAATACGTATATCAAGATACATTTTCATGATAAGCAAAAAAACGTTTTGTTATGTAAAAAAACACTTAAATTTAAGTGAGTTTAGTGTAAAACAAGCAAAAATATCTGCCAGTGGGGTAAGAAAAATAAATTTGAATTAAGTACTTAAAAAAGAGGTAAAACTTAATTCAAGATTATTTTTCTTTCCCTACTAGCAGATATTTTTGCTTGTTTTACACTAAACATGCATAAATCTCATTATTATTTAACATTTTTTCAGTGACTTAATATCATAGGTCATTTTGCTTATTAAGAAACTGTGTTCTTGTTTCAAGCAAAAGAATAGAAACTGATAAGAATGTGATACTTTTAATGTAATCTGTTTGTTAGCTTTAATTTTAGATATAACAACAAATCAAAGATGTTAATAAATGTCTTTAACTGAATTCATTAAGGTTTGCCTTGTGAGAACATATTTTTTATTGGCTAAACATGATTCTGCAGACTGCATCCTAATACAGTTCATACGTCCTCGATAAAACATTGTCCTCTCTCAAAATGGCTGCCTGTATCTGCTTTGCATGGGTATCAGCAAGATGAGCTAGATATGAACGTATCTCATCTCTCCTGGCCGAGTGTGTGTGTGTGTATGTGTGTGTCTGGTCTGTTTTTTCCTGCTAGCTCTCTCCTGTCAGACTGTTCCAGCCAGCCTCTGCCCGCCTCTGTCTTATTTAACTCTGCCCTCTCTCCACCCTGGGAGATGGGAATCAAAGTGACCGGACACACGCAACCATCTGCCCCAGTTCCATGGCAACGAGCTGCCCTCCCAGACAGAGAGAGAGGCTTTTTGTCTTGCTGCTTGTGAGTTTGTCTGAACACAGCTCCCTAATAAAGGCATAGCAGACCCTAGACCTTTAGCTATCTCCCCAGCTGTCCAATCACACACTGTCACCTTTTCACATATATTCTTTGCAGTGATGGTCAGAGGCCTCAAAAAGCGCATGTCATATCTTGTACATCGCCTAGGGCGCAATGGTACTGCCCCTCGGTGTTACCTCGGTGGTTGCTTTTTATTTTTCATAGGTCAGAAATGGACCGCTGACATTCCTTTAGGGGGAGCAGTCGAGCTCTTCTGAAGCCTTGCTTGTTTTTTTTACTTTAGCTGGCTCATGCCCGGCTGATCTGGATTCATAGTAATTGAGAGCAGGGAGGGATAGAAAATCGATTGGGAGCTTGGCAGTTCTTTAATGGCAACTCTTTTTACCTGTTATCAAGTGAGATGGGCTGCAGGGGCCCCTGACAATGACACGCTGCCCTCTTAGCGGCAGTCTGACTGATTAGGAGAGACAACGACGTGTCAAAGAGAGAGAGAGAAGCTGAAAATCACAAAGCCTGCAGGCTTCTCTCTGATCATCTAGAGGAGGCTCAATTGGAGCCCGGGGGTCCGGGGGCCCCGTCAAACTCACCGCACGTGTGAACGGGATAAAGAGGGAGGCTCTACAAGCGAGAAATTGCTTTCTCCAATAGAGTTTACAGTCTGTAGCTTTTGGATGTGCTTCCTAAACCACTCGGGAATTGTAAGGGACGTGAGATGCATATGCAGAGGAAGATCGCTTCACTTGAACATGCGCTGGCGAATTCATTCAGTAAAAATGGCTTGGTTTGTGGCTCCATCTGGTGGCTGAAGTAAATGTCACCCAGTCTGTGAAAACCCAGCTGAAGCCCTTTTTGTGATGTATTGTTTTCTACATAAAAGAATATTTTTATTGTAAAGATACATCCTGAATGATGTAAAGAACATTCTGTGAAAATTTAATTTTGAGTCTATTGACTGGCCAGCTAAATTAATAAAACATTGTGTCAATAAAATAATTAATTTAAGTATTATAAATTAAAAAGTGGTTTATCGTGAAATCCATCATTTCACAGATGGGGTCACAAATTTTCACTGTATTGTACATAGGCTAATAAGTAGCTCTCTTTAAAATTGTGACAATAATCACAATGTGTGTTTTACATCTGCCGTGACTTGTTTATTGGTGTCAGGTCTCTCAGTTGGGGTCATTGAACACATTGGCCTGATTCATAACCTGTCCTTGACCACAAGATATGAAAATGTGTTTGTGATGTGTGAGAATGTATGATAGAGTGATTGAGTCAGTGCATCATTTCCTCCACTGTTCTCTATGGACCCCACCCCCCTTTTTTCTCAGTCATATTTCTGCTTCTTTTGTCACTGTTTTGTCTCTCTCTCTCTCTCTCTCTCTCTCTCTCTCTCTCTCTCTCTCTCTCTCTCTCTCTCTCTCTCTCTCTCTCTCTCTCTCTCTCTCTCTCTCTCTCTCTCTCTCTCTCTCTCTCTTCCTCTGGCCCCTGTGTTAACCGCTGTGTGGGACATGTTGTAGGTAAAGGTCCAGAGACCATATTTGCGGGGCAGAATTTGAACGACAACGAATGGCACACAGTTCGTGTGGTCAGAAGAGGCAAAAGCCTGAAGCTAATGGTGGATGATCTGCAGCCCTCCGAAGGTACTCGCACGCTCTCAGTATCCAGCACACAAACACTCACACACAGCGAAGTATTAAACAGACAAGGCAATACTTTCCCGCAGTGCCATTATTTTTAGCTTCTCGCTGGCGTGTATTCAACACTTTGAAATTGACTTGGTATTTCTCTTAATGCTCGTGCATTCTGAGGCAAGACCGCTGTGGGAATACATTATACTCACATAACCTTACTGATTTTAAAGTGAGAAAACCTCCTCATGGGAAGCTTTAAAAGAGTTTTTTTTAAATATTTACGGACTTCTTCTCTCCCACTGGATCTCACAAAGATCAAGCTGGCGCTTTTTCTACATATTCTCTGAAATACTTCCAACATGTACAAAATAGAGCATGAACTCTTGAGGTTCGGTATTTTCTAGTTGTGTAACGTTTATAAAAAGCGTTTTATTTGCTTTTATTTATTAAGTGGCTGGCTGTGTCTAAAATCTGAAAAGTGCCTTTTTGACACTATGCAAAGATAGAAGATAAACGTAATGTTTTCGTAACATACTGTCTATTTCATTTCTTTATTTCTTGAAGGCAACATATTGTAGATATATCCCTGTATGCCTTTGATATACCACAATCCTTTGTGTGTATATAGTTCTGTGATTGCTGAATGCAATTCAATTTTATTGAGAAACGAGCGTCACAGTCATTAAATATTTGCACAGTTACATAAAGCTCACTTTGAATTTGTTCTAGGCCGCTAGAAGGCCGCCTGAAAGCATGTGGTATATAAAAACACATTTATATATAAAAAATCTTTACAAAAAACTGTCCTTCAGTTTCGGACACAGCCACTGTGTCATAACACAAGCGCTCTGCACCTCCTACATTAAACCTCTCTTCGATTATTTTCCCCGGTAAGGTCAAATCACTGGAGACCACACGCAGCTGGAATTCCACAATGTGGAAACGGGCATCGTTACAGAAAAGCGTTACATGCCCGCCGTGCCCTCCAACTTCATCGGACACCTGCAGGGCTTGTCCTTCAATGGCATGTCCTATATTGACCTGTGCAAGAATGGAGACATCGACTACTGCGAATTGAACGCCATGATCGGCTACAGGAGCATCGTGGCAGATCCAGTGACATTCAAGTCGCGTTCTAGCTACGTGACCCTGCCCACCCTGCAGGCCTACTACTCCATGCACCTGTTTTTCCAGTTTAAAACCACCTCGCCAGATGGTCTCATCCTGTACAACCGAGGAGATGGAAATGACTTCATAGTGGTAGAGCTGGTGAAAGGGTGAGTTGATTTGAGAGCAGAAAAACACACACTGTAAATATGTTTAGATGATAATAAACATTATTACACATTACTGTGTCCGTGCAGGTACCTCCATTATGTGTCAGACCTGGGCAATGGAGCTCATCTCATCAAAGGAAACTCCAACACACCTCTGAATGACAACCACTGGCACAATGTGATGATCTCACGAGACACAAACAACCTCCACACTGTCAAGATTGACACCAAAATCACCACACAGACTACCATGGGAGCCAAGAATCTGGATCTGAAAGGTACTTATGATATTGTCACAATGAATGTTTTATTGTTTAATTGTATGTTATATTTTTCTTTATGATTTTAAAATGATCTTTTAAGGTAAACTAGACACAACTGATTTATTACACAGCATTCTTGAATAATTGATTTTGATTGGTCAGTTGTGACATTCCAAGGCATGTTATTTCGCGATAACAACCACTCAAAACTAATAACACATCCAGGTACTGCCAGTCAACTTGACCTTCAAAATAATTTGTTTATGAATAAATTAGATAGAAATATGCCCAAGATAGTCGATAGGAAACGATTTTTATATCAATCATTAATGAATAAATAACAAATCTGAGATTCTAGAGAAACTACAATCATTCACACTTTGCTAAATGGCCATTCTGTTTGCTTATTGCAATAAAGAATTGGGCCAGCAGGGGGCAGTGGTGTACTTGGATGTTGGCATTTACACACTGCCACCTGATTTGGGTGACCAGACATCCGTTTTACAGGCATGCCACCTGGGACAAACCTTGTACATTAAAAATATGTAAATATGTCCCACTGACCTTTAGCAAATATGGAAATGCTTTTTCGAATCTTAAAGAACATCTGTCAACTAATGAGCTAAAAATGTTTCTGGTTGCCAGCAGCAATAAACAAACAAAACGTTGGTATTTAACAATATTTTTTCTCTCTGCAGGTGATCTGTATGTTGGGGGTGTGGCCAAAGAGATGTACAAGGACCTGCCTAAACTGGTGCACTCTAAAGAAGGCTTCCAGGGCTGCTTGGCATCTGTGGATCTGAATGGCCGCTTACCAGACCTGCTGTCAGACGCTCTGACCAACGCTGGCCAGGTGGAGAGAGGCTGTGAAGGTGAGGAAAACGGTATGATTACGGCTTACCTGCTGAGCTTACCGTAACCCTGTGTTTTATTACTGCAGCCTCAACCCTTGTTTCATCTAATGCACTCCTGTTAATCTTTTCTGCTTTCTGTTTTCTCCACTTTCTGAGTTTTTCATTTTTTTTCATGCTGGGCTATTTTTTTAACCAATTTTATGATCCTGTTTATTTCCACTGTTGGAAAGTTTTAGCATACAGTACTTGTAGGTTTAAGGGTGTAAACATGACCCTATCAATGTCAAAAACAATTTATTAAAGTTTTAACTTTAATGAAGCTGAATATTTGACTAACAATGGTTGACTGGCATGCTGCCTGACCGTTGATAGCATTTAATGATATTAATTAATTAGTGTTGCCAAAGTTAATGTGAATGTATGGGGTCATTTTAGTTTTAAGTACTGATAAACTTACTTTAGTTATAAACTTTGACATTTTTAAGCAGTTTCCCACTTTGACATTGAACAGCTTCATTCTGTTTGCTTTTTAAACATTAGCCATAACAGCACCACTGATGTAACTGATAGAGTAAGACCTTCTGAATATAAATGTTTTTTTTTAATTAAGCCCAGATAAAACTAAGCAAAATAAAAAAATAAAGTAAAAAATAAATGTAAAAATATTAGCAAGTTGGAAGCAGGATACTGACAGTAGGACTTCTATGAGAGGCTAGTGGCAAAAAATGATGGATTCCTATCATATTATTTACAGTAGTTGTCTTATCTTTGAAAGCAAACTAATTTCATATATTTAGAAAATAGAAACATTTTAAGTGAAATTTTTAGTAAGTTTGTTAATATTGATTAATTTATATTCATAAATGTGTGGTAAATTAAGTATGGTAAGTATGCTAAATTATTTAATTCTAGTGACAACCCTTGTAATATTACCTTTATAATATTACCCTTATAATATAATTAGTATCGTTTCCCTCATTTCCTGTAGTTTTGTTTTTCTCATAGATTACTAGAGCATGTGATAGCTATAGAAGCCTGATTAGAGCCTTAGCAATATCAGTTCTACCATTATCAGACTTCACAGTTCAGATTTCATAGATCATCATAATTTTCCTTGTCATTTCACAGTCAAAGATTCAAAACACAATGAAACATAATAGTGTGCTGAAATTACTTGAATGGTCAATGTAAATTGACAAGCATCAATTACTGTATAGACCAAAATAAGTAAATTAAGTGAAACCATGTACAGTAAATGAGACTGATCATGCGTCAGATGTGCGTAAGACACCCACTCAATGTAATGAGATCCACAATAATGCAGCAATATAATAATCCAGACAATTTATACAATTACATGTTAGTCACAGATATTCACAGACCCTCAATGTTATAAATGAATAGAAACTTTACATATGAAAAATTGTATGGCAGCTTTTCCCGTTCCAGTTTATTTTCCTTCTTTTTATCTGTTTCATTATATCATAAACTCCACCTCCCCTTTCTTTCCTCTTCTCTCCTTCTTACATTTTAACAACTTTGTTCTTATCACAGACATTCCAGTGCCTTTACTAACATCTTATACATTTTGTTTGTTTTCTTTTCTTTTTGTTTGGCTGACAAAAGTTGCATTGCTGAAAGCTGACTTGCAAGGTAGATAGACATATGTGTGTTTTAACTGATGCTCCCTTTTCCCCCTCCAATGTGACAGTCTGATGTTATAGATCACATTTGCCCAGCAGTCAGTCTAGTATCTCCATCACAGTAAATACAAGCGCCCTACATGCACCTTGTATTTACAGCCCCGGGTCTTAAATTGTCTCTGTGTCATAGTTTCCCTCACTTACTGTATCCGTCACATCGTTTATTGGAGGCATGCATCCCCCGTCCCCTGACAACAACCCCCACCTACTGCATGCAATCTAAACTTCCCCACAAATGCGACAAAAATAGTCTATAGCTCTTAAAACGGTTTGGAGGGAGTCTCTCGTGTGAATTCAAAACCCTGATTACTTCACTGAGATGTATAACGTTTGGTTTGAAGGAAGTCTCATCAAGGGACCGAGGCTAGTTTCCCATTTCTCTGCCTGAGCGTTTTAAATCAGCTTCTCTCAGATAGATCAGGTGAGACAGGAAGAACAGATCTCATCTGGATCTCTCCTTCTCTCTCTCTTTTTCTCTGCCAGCCTCGCTTCACTTCCGAGTCAAGTGGCCAAGGCACAAATGTGCAACTGATTGGCCAAATGGCTGAGTGATGGAGAGCAGGGAGCGTTTGAGGGCCAGGGGCCTGTTTTACATGCCGACTGAAGTAATGAGAGAAATGAGAACAGAAGTGTTTTTGCGGGCTGTAATATGCCTGGCCCGTCGCCCTGCCGGCATGCTTTTGTAGACGGAACACAAAATGAGCTATTCCAGACGGCCCCCATTTATCTTACAGCTCCTTTTCCCCCGGGAGTGTGCTGCTTTAAACGCACCTCAGCAATACCGGGAGCAGATGTTATTATCACAACGGGGGGCCTGTGTTATTAGTACAGCCAATAGTCTGTGCATTAGTGCCAGCGCTACACCTTCACCATTGTTGCCGGTGCGGTGCTTGGATTGTAGGGATGGGCGGATCGATACTTTCGATACTAATGTTGTATTAGGTGTTTTTTCATTTTGGTATTTATTTAGCATGAAAATGAATGACTTTCATAAGCATTATAATGAAAAAATGCTAATAGTTTTAGCAAATAGGTCGTATTACTTTTTTCTCATTTGTGCATGGGCAGAAGTCACAGTAAAGGAATGGAAAGAGAAGTTTAGCATTAACGTCCAATAAATAACAGTTAACACATAATCTAATGTATGTTTGAAGTTATTTATAGGCTAATAGTGTAGTTTTTGAGGTGTTTAAATAATTGTTTTATAGGTGTATTGTTTATAACAAATAAATACATTTTCCCAATAATCTTATTAAATAGATTTCCAGAGCAATATTACTGATATTGGTCTTGACAGTACTTGATGATATTGAAAAAGTATCACTAAACAGTCGTATCACATGTTCCTGTTGGATTGCACTATGCAATGAGGTCTCCTGTCTTCATTTAATGTTATAGGTAATGCCACTGTTTTAATTCTAGGTTTTGTGTTAAACTATGATCATCATTACAACATTTTTAACAGCACTTATTATGCTTTATGTAAACACACTGGAATTGCAAAGATTTAAAGGGTACTTTTTCTTTCCATGTGGTTTTCATTTTTATTTGTAATGTTAAATTAAATTGAAGCCTAACCTATTAGTGCTTTTTGCATATCTTCCTATATCATTTTCTTTGCCCACTTTAAAACCCTTTGTCCGAGATAAAACTAGAAAATTTCCTTCTTATTGATAGCTGGTTTCATCTATGTGAGAAGTGAGCAGATGGGACGGTTCTATGTGACTGTTTCTGCTGCAATAAAAGCTATTTCACTAGCCTGGAAGTCTTAAATGTCACGAGGGCCCTTTGAATTTATATACCCATCTCTTTTTTCCTCTGTGTTTTTCCTTCTCTGTCTCCACTCTATCATCTGTCTTCTCAGGACCCAGCACCACCTGTCAGGAGGACTCCTGCTCCAATCAGGGCGTGTGTCTGCAGCAGTGGGAGGGGTTTAGTTGCGACTGCAGCATGACATCATTTGGAGGGCCACTATGCAACGACCGTGAGTCTGTCACCTCTTTTGCTTCCCATGTACCATAGAAAGACCCAACGCAATGATTTAGAAAATTACTAGAGCCATTTTATTCTAGTGCTTTTATATAAATATATTACTATGTATGCACTATATTTATTTTATTAATATAAAAGCAGTAGCATTAAATCTAGTTTAGGCATTTTCTGAATCATTGCATTTTGTGTGACTGTTATTTTTAACAAAATGGTTAAAACTGACAGTCAAAAATGAAAATGAAACATACACACATACATATTTAAACGCAAAAAATAATTAATGATACTGTGAGATCAGAATGACTATGATTTTACTGATGTATCATATGTCACATATCACTTTAAATAAAATAGAATCTCAGTGGATATACTGGAAATAAAATAGTAGTATACATACACTGCTTACTGTCTACTATATTTTAGAAGTATTATGCAGTGAAACTGTATGTATTGTGCAGTGATATTTCTAAAAACACTAGTATGCTACACTGTTCTCACATGACCTGTAATTAAGCAAATGCATCCAGTTTTCATTTCGTTTCTAATATGAATTCATGTAAAAGTGTCATGGTTAAAAGAGTTTGCAAAATAAATAAACAAACCTAAATTCCTTCATTAAAAATACATTTGCTTTCCTTGTAATGTCAGATGCTGCAGCCAAAAAGTTTAATGTAAATAAAAAATCTTTATTGAAATGTCCCTATAAAGATTTTAATAACAACTCCAGAGAAATGTAAGCTAGTGTGACAAATGAACCAGGCATAATTTAAGCATCTGTTCTTTATTTGATCAATAAATTATTATTTATATGAAAACTGGATGCCAGTGATTTAATGTGACAAGATCATATGTAGCATAATACTGTTAAATAGAATTATGATGCACTAATACCTGCTGTAAAGTGTTGTTGTCAGTATACAGATTGTACTGTGCAGTATTTAGAAAGTATTACATTTTGAACAGAGCCATATTGTGGTATAAAATACAACACGTTGTACTTTTCTGCTACACCACTAGAGGGCGATAGAGAACAGTGCATATCTGGCACTCGTATCCAGCACAATGTTGTATTTCCAGATATTTTCCCTAGAATAAAGGCTTTCTCATGGATATAAATTACGTCAAAAGGAAATGTTTTGTTTTTTATTGCATGTATTAATGCATGCACAAGTGTGTATGGAAGGATTTATGAATGGGTTTGAAAGATTGAGGCTTCTGTACCAACAGAAGGGTATTGGCTGAATGTGGTCTGAAAGCTTTGCTTCTAGTGGCCTGTAAAATTGCTGAGTGCCAGCAATCTGAGGCAGAAGAAAAGTCCTTGAGATGGTTTACAGAGGGGATGTATTTCAGTCTCAAGCCATGCACAGCTAATCCATTCTGTGGGTTTGCCAAACTGATAAGAGCCCGTCTTTGTTCGGGGGAAGAATCCACATAGACGGCTTGCATCACATCATCCGCACCCCCACACCTCGCCGGATACTATTGAGTTTGTGTTTTTTGTTATTCATATTGGCAGTGAGAGATGGGTTGGCTGAGGATGCCTTTCTTTACCTACACATAATGATTAAAAAAGTACATTTTTCTTTTATCTATCATGTGTAAAATTACATGTGACAAAAGCTTATGCGTCACAATGGTGTCAAAACTGCAATGTGCACTAACATGGACCCATCCGCTTTAAGTTGTATATATGTATAATGAAAAAAATATTGCAAAAATTCATATTATTTGTATATACAAACCAGTAAAAAAATAGTGCCTGGAGTAGATCTGCTATGCATTAACAGTAAGGGCATTGGTCATTCATTATAATGGGAGACATTTGCTTTTAATGCGTCATGCCACTTGCATCCAGTCTAGACAGGGTGTTACTTCTGATCATTTACATAAGCTCATGGATCTATTATTGCCGACTCAATCCGTCACTTGGTATGCAACACAAGCTCTATGCTTGCTATACCCAAGGGGTCAGGGTTTGGCTGGTTAGCATGGCCCAGTTAGTCTGCTAGTCAAGACTGTATCTACTGTACAGTCCACCATCTGGAACCAAAGAGAAGGTTTGCTATTATATCCATAGATTTTGATATTCCAAGCCACTAATATTTGATTATTGTATATATTTAATATATTTTATTTCTTCTGGCTTTTCTGGTGGTTCTTAAAACCATGAAATTCACTTTTTTCTGGGATTTTTAGTCTTTGACACCACATAGCAAAGGTTTTTGGACTGTGTAAGTCCCACCCACCCTTAACTAAAAAGAGCCAATTGTTAAAAGACTTTCTGGTCAAAAATAGTTAAGAAAAGATGTTGTTTTATTGTGATAGCAAGCCATTAAAAAATGGTCCTTAAGTAGATACAGTTTGGTCTTGCATGCAAACATGGGTGCCAGGTGCAATGACTTGTCTTAACCTGATAACTGTCACTGCACATATTGAGAATACACATATAAAATGTAAACATTTGATCAATTTTTTAAAAACATTTTCAAATTTTTTTTTTTTTTATTCTGTTTTATATTTTATATCTAGATTTAGATTCATAAATAACATTCTAAAAAATTATATTTTTTGTTTATGTTTATTGAAAATTTGTCAAATATTTATTCTTCTTTCCATCAGTATATAGTTTGTCATGATTAGATTAAAATTCACCTATGAAATATTAAAGCGATTAGTGAAATAACATCTTTCCTTCTGAGGAACGGTGACGGTTAACAGGTTAAAAGGACTTTATCAGGCCAATTAACTGGCATCAAGATGAACTGAAATGCTAAAAGATAGCTTTCTCATTGATTATAGGCTTGTTAGGCTATACATTGTAAATATTGCAAAAGAATACATTGTTTGGTGTGTGTGTGCATAACATTAATGTTGCTGCACAGTCATATGACTACAGGCTCATTTAGATGTGTGAAAGCCCATTGATCAGCAGCCCGTGAAGGCAGTGCAGAAAGAAAGAAGCTTTGTCTGGGCCCGTAGCAAAGACTAAATCTTTGGTGTGGAGCTTACAAATCGTGGATATAAACACAGATTCACGGATTAAAACCACACATGTGCAACATACAATAGGCTCATAGGTGTCTAAAGTATGGATACTCGTACTGTAGCATCTATTTCCCCGTAGCATCTTTAAAAACAAGCTCTTTTTTCTTAGAGACACACCATCCGATCAATACTCAGATCCCTGCAGGGGTGGGTCTATTTGACCCACTAGTCCCATTAAACATGCACCCAAACACACTTCAGGTCTGTCTCATCGACACATTCAGATCTAAGAGGATATGAGCGGTTTGATTTGAGCTGGTTTTTAAAGAGCCCTGCTGGATACTATAATTAACAGGACAGAAACAGACTTCTGCACTGAATGCAAAGCTGATTCGCTCAGTGTAAATACTATTAAGGAGACAGGGCGCAGATAAGAGACGGAAGAATTACGTGATGATTAAATAAATGACCACAGCTATAGAAAAAAGCGCGATAACGTGCGTGAAATTAAATCTGATGCATCGCGACGGAAGCGCGTCCGCCTGCTCTCAAACCGAGCAGTATGTCTTTAAAGACGTGCTTCATTTTTAATTAGCTTTTGCTTATCGAAGATCTTGTTCTCTAATAAACAAAATCTCACCAGTTACTTGAGCACATGGGTAGGGTGTGTGCTGGGGGGTCAGATTCAGACTTGGATAGATAGATTGCTATGAGAGGCAGGGGATGAGAAGGAAAGAAAAATGATGTTAATTGTGATGTTCGTTATTTGTTTATTATCTATTTCATTTTCTTTCCTCATCGTCTTTTCTTTAAATGTGGGGGAGGGTACAGCACTGCAGAACATTATAAAATTCTACACAATGCTGGAGTAAAATCTGAGGGAACCGAATGAAAAGCTTTCCACCTATTTCTCCCCCACTGTTTAAAATACTTGAAAGCATTTTCCCTCTACGCCACAGAGAATGAAAGCCCCAGTATTAAAACATGCTCCACTTCCCTTGAATCTGCTTTTGAGGTCAGCTGGAAAAAAAATGGATTGGCTAAAACATGTGACTGCCGAAGAATAGTGAGGATCTGAGACTTGCGCTCGAAGCGACAACCCGGCTGTCGCCATTAGGTGGCACCCTTGTAAACAGAAAAGAAAGGGAAAACAAACTCATTCTGCAGGCTGTTTTTTTCGGCAACGCAGTTAATATCAAAAGGAAAGATTAGCTTGCCGTAAATGCAGCAGATTGGTTTTCTCATTGTTTTGTAAACCTCTGGAGTTGTAATGTGATGTTTCATTATGCGCAGTGCAGGGTGTTGCCAGAATAACAGTGATGAAATTGTCTTCCAAATAGAGCAGTTTCGGGCTCCTGGTAGTGGAGTGTGTCTGGGAGCCCCTGGTGAGGCGGATCTGATCACCCCGGCTTTGTCAGCTTTAATTATACCGTGCTAACGATTCTCAAAGCTGAGAGGAAGGAGAAGCAAAGACCTCCTTGTGTCAGCGGAGATGTCACCAATGTCACACCAGTGCATCTGCTTCACACTCCAAGTGGATCCTCTGTGGAGACGCACACCTGCATACTTCCTGTTAGACACACACATCACTGGGTGCACTTTTATGAGGGAAAAAATGACTTCGCAATATGACTTAAGGTTTTCATCTTTTGCCTTCTGTGTGCAGTTTTTTAATGCTGCTGATTTGTGATTAATTTATGCACCTTTCCAAATTCCTCTTTCACCCTTGTAGTAAATTAAAAACAGCATGTCAGTAAATAAAAACACCTTGAGGTTTCATTAAGATAAAGATGGATTATGGTCCCCTTACAGTCTTTCCTGTCTGCTTGAATCTTGCGATTTCCTCTTGTGCTGAAACTCGCCACTGTCCGTGGTGCTGAAGTGCACCCAGTGGTCGTCCTTCATACACAATGACAGAGAGAGAGAGTGTGTGTGTATCGAGGTTTGACTAGTTTGTGAAGGAGAGCTAGCTCATGCTCTTTGAATTCCAGCTGGACACTTCCTGAGCCACCCCTCTGTCAAGGAGAAGAAGCCAGAAAGAGAGAAAGAAAGATTAGGAGGACGAGCGAATAGCCCCCCCTTCTACAGCTGCACATGTCTCCCTGATGATAGAGAGGGAGGGCTGGAGGAATGGAGGGGGTTGAAAACTCAGCCAAGCTTCAGCGCTTTCCGCTTCCCCCGCCACTCGTTCGGAGGGTCTTTTGCTAACACAGACTGAGGTGTAGGATACAAAGTAATGAGCGCTAGAGAGGATTGAGGTTGTTCTTGTGGCATTTTCAGAAACTTTGACAACCCTTCATAGCGGAGCACCGCTTGACCGCTGTTGCCCTCCCTTGGTGCGCTCTCTTCCTGTTCTCTATTGGTGTGTCTTCTAACATTTCCTCTGAGAGGCAGTGCGGTCTCAGCCAGCAGAAGCAGCAGCCCTTGTGTGTGTGTGTGTGTGTGTGTGAGAGAGAGCGCGAGAGCGAGTGTGTTTGTCGTTTGGGGAGGGGGAGAGGAGCTCTGTATTGAGTTAAATGCTGCAGCGGCAATCTCGTCTCGTGTGTGCTATCGCTTCTGGTCGTCTCTTTTTTCCTCTGCTGTTCTCTCCGCGAGGGAACGAGAAATGCAGTCACGTCTTCATGGGATACGGATGGGATTCAGCCGATAGGCTGCGCTGGAAAAGTCCAGGACTGCTTGGAGGTCTGTAACAAAGGCTGCTCACTCTTTTCCTGCTCTCTAATACACCAATACGCCTACCTTACTGGAGTACGGTTTTCGTGCTTTCTCTTATTTTTCCCTTTAAGGAATTTTTGTATGCTTTATTTCCAAGAAGAGGAATGTAAACCGGGATCTTACATATCAGCAATCATTCTCTATTTTTTCTTCAATCTATAACTCTGCTGGAAGTTCCTCTCCATGTGGATTTGGCACGTGCTTTTGTTCTGCCTCTCCGTCAGTCACTGGGCCATTGAATGGTCAGGGTCCAAGGCTTGAGCGGGACATGGGTTGTCACACGCTCTAAAGACTCCCCTCTTTGAAAATCCTTACCTCCCCGTGCACCCCGGTAGCATGTTGGCGGGAGGGATGTGTCCATGGCCCAGCAGGGCTCCTGTTGGTCCGGCTTCTGTCCTGCTCCGCATCAGCCTGCGCCTGGCTCTCTGGCTTCCCCCGCTGGCTCTGGGGTCAGCTCTGGCTCTGGCAGAGGGGCCCGGAGAGCTGTACGTCCCTCAGCATATGCCTCATCACCTCGTGCCTGCTGCCAGATCTCACGCCCCCCTGCGGGCAGGACACGGTGCGTAGTTCGTTCGACTGCTACATTTACCCTCCGTGCTGCTTTTTTTGTCATTTCAGAGTGAAAGAATGTTTCTCTTTTAAACTAATGTATATGTGTGTGTGTGAATATATGTTTGAGAGATTTTAGCATAAGAAGCACAGACTATTATTCTTTTATTCTATGAGTTCTTTGAGTATACTTGCGCAATTGTGTGGTCAGGATGCAAATGCGGGCAGTAAGAGGTGTTTGTGATCATTATGCAGACACATTATGCAGGGTACAAATGTTGAGAGTCTAACACTGGCTGCAGCACACACCGCGATCATCTACCGAGCTGCAATTCTTCTGCCAGAACACACACGTCAGCTGTAACATCCTTGTGTTATTTCTGTGGGTCATCGAGGGGGCTGTGTTTATGTAAGCACCTGGATTACATCCGTAACCTGTCTTGTAAAAAGGCCACATCCTTGCACGCTGACTACGTCTGACCTTTGACACAATTAAATTATATTCAGATTACACCGTCTGTGCTGTGTTCACCAGTGTGTGTGTGTGTGTGTGTGTTTAATGCAGCGAACTGGCCAAATTGAATGTACTGTGGCTAGGAGAGACAGAGGACAGGCTTTTATGCCACTATTACACCCCAGTGCAAGCCGGCGATTTCCACAGTACACCCCCCACACCTTCCTTGAAACTCTATTACTTCAACGTTGCCATTAAATCCCACTGGCCACCACTCCTGAGACCGGTACACCGTATAAATTGAACACCTTCTGCTTTATTGCACCAGCTCTTTCCCCCCAGTTTGTCTTCTAATGTCTCATTGCGGCTGGCTGTTTAAAACTATCAGCTTGATTTCCACGCTGTGTGTGCAGAGAGGCTCGCGCTGTCAGTATGTGATCCACTGCACTTATATAACAAGACCTGGCTGCCTCTTAGCATTATCCTCACAGATTATGCTTTGATAAAAAACACTATTGAATAGAGGCTAGGAGAAGGAGAGCGGAAGCTTGTGAAGTGAGACGAGTCATTTATCATCTTTTCTGAGAGCGTCTTAGTTTTTCTTCTCTGCTCCTTTCTGGCTCCCTGCCTCTCTCTCTCTCTCTCTCACTCTCTTTCTATCACTGTCTGTCTCTTTACCTTTGTTTCTCCTTTTCTTTTTGTGTGTGTGTGCGCGACACAGCTGGCGTCTCTAATGGCAGGGTGTGTGGAGATCACAGAGTCCCGCTGCTTGTATGCGTCCCCCCAGGCTGCGAGGCAGCGCATCAGGGTCCGTTGCTCGACCAAACCTACAGACTTTTTCAGGGCTAAATATTCTGCAGCATTGTTCAAAGCTGAGCACAATTAATAAGATCAAATAATATTAATTATAATAAAGTGAAATTTAAAGCTTTCAGACATGTTTCAGTCACGCCATTTACAAAGCAGATGGGCATCTTTCAGGTTCCTCGAAGCCGAGCCACTAATCTTCTGCTTTCCAGCTCTACCTGCTTCCAGCTATGTTTTATTATGCCATGATGAGGAGTTTAAAAACAGTGAGAGTTCTGTTATAGCAGTAAAATTAACATTTTTAAACCATTAACAGTAGGTTATGTGGAGTGCAGAAATGTGTGTGCCCTTGTCTGCGTGTCAGTAAATGTGCCCTCTCTCCCACTAAAATGATTGCATGCAATGTGAAAATTAAAGCAGAAAGGAAAGCGAATTATCCGAATTTACCCTGGGCACCAGCGCTTTGTTTGAAAGTCAAACATTTCCTTCTTTTTCTCAGATTTTGCTGCAGTTTTGCACCCCAGCTGTCAAATATTGCCATAGACAAATGGAAGGGTTTTTTTCTATTTTCAGGTGTAGTTGGAATTGAAGTCTGCTTTACAACTTTGTGCCAACTCTATGCTTTCAGTGCACAAAATATAGGAAGTACTCTCTGAAAAACAGATTAGACAGAAGCAGAAAGTGTTCTGTGTTGCCTCTGCATTTATTGCTATACATAATTGAAATCTAAGTGTCAGTTAAACATCACTATTTGATTTATTTGTGTCAGTGTATACTATTGTTTCTTCAACTACAGCAACTTGAACTCTCTTAAAACATTTTTAAAACTTAAAAATGTATTATTATTAGTCTTATTTATTATTAGTTTATTTGTCAATTTAAAATATCCAGAAAGTGTATAGTGCATATACAGTACTGTACAACCTTGAAAACTGAGGAATTGGGTCATTTTCTGTATACATGAACACATTTCCAATGTATTTAGTTAAAAAATACTTAAAATGCTTTGATACAAAAATATTTACCTTGATTTTGTTTATTTTCTTCACAGGCCAAAAATTACACATTTAATAATAAAAACATGCTGTTTACTGATGCTGTTATTTGGTAAATAAACAAACAACCTTTGAGGAAAAAAAACTTTTATCAGAGTAGCACAGTCGAAATTAGCTTAATGTAAACTACCTAATGTAAATCAATAAATATTATTTTATACTACAATAATTTACCAATGTAATATATAAATGTATACATTATGATAGTTGAATTAAAGAAAGAGTTTGATGTTGCTATTAAAAAATATAAGTGCCAGTAGTTAAAGAAACATACATACAGCAACATGGATATTTTTTTATATATTTAACAGCTATTTTTATATGCTCTCTCTCTCCCTCTCTCTGTCTCTCTCTCTCTCCTCTCTCTCTCTCTCTCTCTCTCTCTCTCTCTCTCTCTCTCTCTCTCTCTCTCTCTCTCTCTCTCTCTCTCTCTCTCTCTCTCTCTCTCTCTCTCTCTCTCTCTCTCTCTCTCTCTCTCTCAGATTTTGAGTAAGTGAGCTCATTGGGTTGTCTAATCTCTTCCTCCCTCACTGTCTCTTTCTTTCTTTTATGTCAGAGGTGGTGGTTTGAGAGGGCTGAATTGCGGTAATGAGGGGATGGCATGGATTTACTGATGAATGGTGATGTGCCCGGTTGAATATGATACTCAGAGAGACTGAGATTTCAGAGCGTAGGCTGTTCTGATTAAGAGAAAGATAGAGGAAGTTAAAGGAACCAAAGGATTGATCAGTGTGGTCGAAGACAGCATGTTATAAACCATCAGCATCTCCACCAGGCTGAGGCTTAAGTCTGCACTGAGAGTGTTGTGCATGCAGTTGTTTGAGTTTATATGAGAAAGACATATCATTCTCTATATAATAGTATAGTGGTGATTGATTCTTTAAATGCTATATACTCTTCTGATATCTAGAGAGTTGAGGAGCGAAAGAAAGAGATAGAAAAACAATAGCTGTGGTGTGTAATCTAAACCCAGTCAAGCCAAACCTCCAGAGAGATTTCTCATTATGTCACTGAAGCTCACACATGGGGCTCAGGGTGGCTTCAGGTGGACGTACTGACACGCACACACATGCCTGCAGATTATTACACATATTTCCTTCTAATAAAAGATTTATATTTGAATTCATTGCTCAAAGTCTATGCAGTTTTTTCCATCCTTCTTTTTTTCATTCGTTTATTCCTTGCATTCGTTCATTTCTTTCTTTCTTTCTTTGAATGAATCGCTCAAAGTATGGGAAGTTCTTTCCCTCCTTTCCTCCCTCATCTCTTTTTTTCTCTAGTTCCTATCTCTAATGTTTTGCTTCCCTTCTTACAAACACAAAATGCAAATCACACACACACATACAAACATGCTCGCATACACTCACAGGCGAACACACACGTTCCCTCAGTCTAAGCCTCATCGCCTCCTAAACCCCTGAAGGTGCTCAGGAGGCAAAAGCTCGTTATAAAAACACAAAGCAAATCAAAACAACATTCACTAAAGTGCCACAGCAGACAGGCTTTCAGCCAGCACAGCGCTGACCGCTCATTCCCAACTCTACCCTAATTGGCCCTGGAAAGGTCAGCAAGAGAAATACCAGAGCTCTGGCACGACCACAAACCCCAGTGCCCTCCTTCACTTTCCACATAGAAACCGCAGGTTTTTCAAGCATGGCTCATTGTTTTGATGAGCTCGGTGAAGCATCACTGAGGGGTGTGCTAGTTTGTATATTACTTAAATATCACAAGTATATTGTACAAAAGGTGCTATATAACGTGCAGCTCTGCAAAAGTTTCAGTTTCACAGAATTACATGCTGCTTAACATGAAAACCGCAGTAAATCAGAAGCCTTTACGTTTCACAACAGGTTTTATTGTATTAGTTTTGATTCATTCAGTCCCCTCAGGTCTGACAATAAAAACTGAAGAGAGTATTAAAGAATGGAAAGAAAAATGTTTTGACAGGGCCAATGATGCATGTAAAAATCAAACTCATGAGGCGTGTGGGAACTGAACAGTATTACAGCTGTCCGTGTAGACTCTCAACTCAATCCTGAATTCTCTGCTTCTTTTCTTTCTCTTCTTTCTTTTCTTCCAAGTTTTCTTCCTTTTATCTTCCAGAAGCCACGAGCTTCTGTCAGTCAACTGAGAGGAATCTTTCACATGCAGACAATAAAACTGGCCGTGCGCTGCTTCATAAACATGACGTCTCATTTTAAAAGCAGCATCTAAAGTCGATTCCTGGGGGAAGGAGGATGAAACCGCAAAACGAACGCCCTGCCTTCTATTTTTGCTGATGATAACGGCCAGTTTACTGGCATCAAACACACACACGCGCAAAGATACACACATCCGCACACTGTTAGGTTGGCCAGTGTTCCGCTCGAGCTGTTGCCTGTAATTACCCAGTTGGTGTGGAGCTCTGTGGTGTCAGTCCAGTAATTGGAGCTGCAGTAATTCACTTTTTAATTGCCTGTTTATTATTGCAGAAGCCTTGATTTTGTAGTTGCAGCACGGCTCGCACTGAATGTTTAATAAACAAATACAATGTCACAGACTCATATTTCACGTAAACATTATAATTGCTTCGCATAAAAAGCCATCAACACACTCACTCTTGCCCACACACGTATACACACATACTTCACAGCGTAATGGAACAAAAACTCTTTTCTGTCCATAACTTGCCAGATGGATAAGCTAAATACACTCATTTGCAAACGGCACGTATCTCTGGGGTGGGAGAAGAGATTGACCATCATTCAGAGCGAAATGTACTGTAGCATATTGACACAATTGTTTTAATTGAAACTCAGAAAGCACATAATTGGATGCAACATAATGCAGTCCATTGCAAATTAATCTTGTTTTTAAATAGTTCCACCTTAAGCATAAAATATAACAATTTTATTATAGTGTGACCCAGATAACATATCGCCAGGTACCTGCCGATTCCCACGTCTCGTTCCCACACCACGTGTTTTCCCAGAAGATCGTAGGTTCAAAACAACGCCTGCACCACATGTCTTTTCCCAGATGATCATAGGCACAAAACAACAAGAAAAACACTTCATCGCATGCAATGCTGCAGAGACCTTAGAAAGGTTACAGTACTGCATGTCATTTAGTTTTTCAGTAGTTTGGAGTGTTTTTTTATAGTTCTCTATGTGGGGTCTTCACTTTGTCTTCTTTTTATTTTGACAGCATTTTCCTGTCAGTGGGGAGCGTGAGTGTTTGCATGTTTTTGTGCATGCACGCTAGATTAGCAGAGCCCAAATGTGTGTATGTGTGTGTTTGTGTGTGAGTTCGCCCAACGGGTGGATGACTCTAACCCTGCAGAGTCTGACTGATGTTCTTCATTCTAGCATGCAAGTAGGAGGTGGGCTACCCAACACAATGCACGGTAATTTTAAACCAAACTGCCAGGGCCTTACAATACCTCAGTTCTCAAGCAAGAGACATCCAGGGACGTAAAGCAGAATAGCGTGGGAGCTCAATTCATTCCCCCATCCGCGACACAAGCAAAACGTTTTGTGTTTTTGAAGTGCTTATTGACAGAAAGTCAGCTAAGCACAGCTTAGAAAAACACACTGCTGAAAGGAACAATATTTATGTGCATAAGCAGCCAAGACAATGACGGTATTGGATATCATTGATTTTACATTTAAACATAGAAACAAGAACTCAGACACTGAAATATGAATCATTTGTCCTCATAACTTCTTTGCATGTGAAATTATTGTTTAGGAGGGAGAAACTGGGTGGAAAGCTGTAAGGTCACAGCTTAAACTGAATTATTTTTTAATATACGAATGGTTCTTTGATTAAAAAACTTTTAAATCATCTTTAATTTTTGGTATGCAAGAAAATATTGTTTTAAAAGATACATTTTACTTTTAAACTTTTTTAAACTTTTGTGTCTTCTTAATTATTTCTGATTGATTTTAGGAGTATTTAAACGTTACATTTACCTGAACTTTTTTAAACTTTCTCCTAACTTAGAATTTTTTTTAATATTTTTAGAAGTTTTAGATCTTTTTATAGGAGGGTTTCAGTATTGTTAAAAAAGTAGAGAATTTTATTTCAGGAACTTTTTCAATCCAATTCGTTCTGTATTTATATTAGTTTAAAGTGAATTTAGTGCTAGCTGACTTTGGTTGATAAGTGCAGATATCATACACGGTATCAAACTACATACCATTACTCATTATACCAAAATCCACTTGAGGGTTGACCAAGACCACGATGAGATCATTATTCCAGGATATGTGATAAACGTAAATTAAAGTCAATTTAAATATATTTGTTAATTTTTATCTATATTTCAAGCTGTCGCATGGAAAATCTTGCAAACAAAGAGCGAGTCTTAAGCAAACTAGTCAGCTTGCAGCTCATGTATAGGAGTGGAGATGGATCTGGCTGGACTCTCTGCGGCTCTGGCTGAAAAGAAGCCAGTACGTAATTTAATTTCTCCAGCACATAAAGGAGATTAGGGCTATGATGGAATTCCAGTGGGCCAGGTAATATCTATCTCATTAGAACAACTCTCCATGGAATATAGACACAACTGTTCGGTGGGCCGAGGTTCAGCCCACTCCGCTTTGCTTGTTCGTGCAGATTGACCTTAGAACGGCAGTGGAGTGGAAAGACCCGCATGGTTGTTTGGTAGCGAGGGTCTTCTTTAAAACCCAGACCTATCTGCCCACCCAGCCGAGATGATGGGACATATTTAAGGGGCTAATGGTCTGGCTTGCACAAAGCGCCTGCCTCATTTAACAGCATCAGAGAATAGACTTCAGAGAAGAGGTTTAACCCCGTTATAGGGAGGGCAGCAAGCTTCTTAACCACATCAGGAATGGGAGTGAAGAGTCAGGCTGAGAGAGATAAGAAAAGAAATAAAGAAAAGAGAGTGTTGGGAGAAGCTCCAGAGTAGCTGGGTTAAGAGTGACTGCACAGCAGAATCCAGCAGATCTTTTTTTTTTGCCATTTTAAAGTAGAGAGATGACAGGAAATTGTGGGGACAGAATTAGGATACGTAGCAGGCTAGATTCAAACCTGTGTTTAACACATGAGCACTGAAATTCTGATTGGTCAGCTGTAGTCTCTTTCTTCTCACATTAAAATATATTCAGTTAAATGTAATATTTTGCATTATACATCCATTTTGATATTTAGTAAGTGGCAACATAATATGTGTAATGTGCATTCATCTGGTCGTTTCTAGTTCCAGAGATTTATTTTTCTCTATTGACCAGCTGTCTTTACGTTATCCCTTTTATTGAAACAAACTGATTGCGCTGATTTTAACATTCCATGCACCCGTGCTCTCTGCCCCATTCATTTCCGTAAATCTCTGCTTTACGCTTCCCTACCCGGCAAATCTATTCGTTCACCCACAGCTGTGAATTGCCGTCATACTGAGAGATATGAGTTAGCCGCCCGTTTGCACGAAACAGATTTCCATCACATGTATTCGCTCTTCACATCCAGTATGGGCCGCGTGCACATGCGTGTGTGAGGCGCAACCATCTGAGCCCTGCTAATGAGCAAAACACATTGAATGAGACTGCCTAGGGAATCGTCACCGGAGCAGACGAGAGCGTGTTGGTTTGCGTGCAAAGCCACGATTGTTTGTGAACATTTGTGTACCCACGTGAGCAAATGTGCGTTTGCGTGCCCCGAGGGTGTTGTTTTCCGAGGGGGTCGGGCTTATCGCTGACACGGTGCGAAACAGTCTCATTGAGATGCGGTCAAGGGGGCCGCGGAGAACACGATGGTGAAAATCCACACAGAGCGGAGCTAATGAGCACGGCTCTGCAAATAGAAGAACGTGCCAGGAAATAACTCCAGCCCTCCCATAACAAATATCAGCACTTTAACTCGAAGGGCCTCTGCTGAAACCTCCGGTCTCCTCTGGGTTTTTTTCCTCTGAGCCGCTGTCTTATCTGCATCTGGAGCTCAGAAGCACAGCAGTCACGCTCTGTGGAGAGGAGAGCGCTGAAGTGCGTCTCGTGTCTCCCCGGGGCTGTTATTTTGAGCTTGATGAGCTCTTTGCTCTGTGAGCATTACCCGGGCTGCACCTGCCACAATCGGAGCGGTTTGCCCGTTTTGCTATTGAAGTCACGGCTGATCAAAAGAGTCGCCGCGGTCTGCCAGTTAATGAGATCAACTCCATTAGCGCCGATATACGCGAGACTCGAGCGTTTCTCTCTCCAGATGCAAAATCGCAATGTCAATTTCCCCAAGAAACCTTCCTGCAGGCATTGAATCACATTGACCCTCCTCACAGTTAGCTACCTGCCTCTGACACTGTAATTAGCTCCATCAGACATTAGCATGCGTCTCGCTGAGCAGGAATAGCTGTCTGGTCCGCAGCGCGTTTGCCCACCTTTAGCAGAATAAATGCATGCAGAAGTAGGCGCTGGGATGGGGGCCGTGGGGTACATTGATTGTCCGGTGTGTCGGCGGGTGAAGAGAGTGGCTGTAATCAGCTCAATCAACCCTTAGGGTGTGTGTGTGTTGAGTGGTTGTAGCAGGAGCAACTCTGTTTAGCTCAAGCTTCAGCAGACACAGGTGCTCTCAGTGACATCAGCATACTGAGGGTCACATAAAAGCTATAATTTAGCCAATCAGAGACCAGCAGGGGCTGTCTGGCACTCTGATGGGTTCATCAAGAGACTCCTGCGCTTTGTGTAATGGAGCAAAAGTCATGCATATGCACACACACACACAAGGAGGTGAAAATAGTTTCTCACTTTATTCTACGCACACTTAATATTCTGTCTCTCTCTTTTTGCAGCGGGAACTACATACATATTTGGACGTGATGGAGGGCTTATTGTGTACACATGGCCGCCCAATGACAGACCAAGCACACGAGCAGACCGGCTGGCTGTCGGCTTTAGCACCCAGCAGAAGGATGCGGTTCTGGTTAGGGTGGACAGCTCCTCCGGTCTGGGAGACTACCTGCAGCTTCAGATTGTGAGTTCACACAAACAAACAGAAAATCTCTAGATACTTTACTTATAGAACACTAGATAAGTAATACTTGTATTTTTATCATTTTCAAATGTAATTGTTTTTAAATTTTACATTTTCAGAATATCTTTTAGCAGGTACGAGCTTGTTTAGATCTACTGACAGCACGCACTGGCTTTTTCCACTTTCAAACTTTCAAGTTTTTGCAAACCTGATGATCTGTATTATTCCATCATGATTTATTACTTGTCCAAAGGCTGCTTAGATTGCTTAGATAACTAATGCAAGGAAACCTTAGAAAGTTTTTTATTTTTTGATAAGTGACCTTAAAATATTGACTTTATATATTTAAGATTTTTTTATTATTCATCTTAATTTTTAAAAGAAAAATCTGTGACTTTGTAACGTTTGCCATGTGTGTTTGGTTTGAGGCATCCTATTCTACACATCAGATGCTCTCTGTATTAAAAATATCCATCTGTTTGCCTTTAAAAAACAAAAGCAAGCTCTTTAATGCAACCCATCCAAAATTCCACTTTCAAAAGAAATGATGTCTGAACAAGACATGCTTGTCAAGCAATTTAATGGGGTCTTTAATGCTTTGTTAAAACATTAATTCCAGTTTTTTCACATGATCTCAGACTTTTAGAGCGCATTAGTCTCAGCAAGTTGCTCTAACTTACAAACGTTCTCTGGAGAACGCCCGCTGTTCATTCATTCTTACATAAACCCCAGAGTAAAGACTGTCAGAGAGAAGCTCTGTATCGCTTTTGAAGGGCTCGGCGAATGATCATTAGGGTAATCATAGTGTTCTATTCCTCGTCCCACACTCAAAGTGCTGGTCTGTTTGAGAAAGTTCCAGCGCCTCAGACCGCCCTCATGAATAAAATCTGTGTAATGTTCAGAATAGAAGCCGCAACCGACGCCTGCTTTCAGAGGATGCTATTTGATAAAACCCGCGTTTCCTCTGACACGCTGCGCTGGAGGAGTGGGAGGTGGAGGAGGTACAGGCGAGGGGGACGGGAAACAGTTTGGCACAGAGGTTCGAAGAGTTGTGTGTGTTTTTTTTTCCTTCGTTCTATTTTTTTACGCCCACTCCCGCTGTAATCACAAACTTGATTCCCAGAGGAATCAGCGTGCTCGCTCACGGGTGGCATCATAGCGTGACTGTTGCGCGGCTGCCTCGGCAAATGTGTTCTGAACGCGGTGAGGTAATGATTTCTCCAGCTGAGCCGTGCGTCTGCCGGAGATGACGGCGTGTCCTTGCAACTGCACGGGACTGCGGATACGGTGTCGCAATGCCTCTGCATACTTTGTAGTTTACCAAAACATGCAATTTCTTTCATCATTTACTTGTCTTCATGTTGTTCCTAACCCGTATGGCTGACTTTCTGGTGTAGAACACAAAACGTCAGGGACTGATTTGCTAGGATCTGTCTTGGTCACCATTCACTCTTATTTAGTCTTTTTTTACTTGGAATGAAAGGAAATGTGGACTGAAACTGAAGATTAAGCAAAATTTAATGCAAGACTACAAAAATCTCCTTTTGTGGAAACATGAGTGTGAGCAAATGATGATAAACTTTTAATTTTTGGGTGAACTGTCCCTTTAATACAAGCATTGTTTATACAAAAAGCTAAAATAGATAAAGCACCGTTCAGTATATGTAGTGTGTATGCTTAAGTTTACAGTACACTTGAACTCAGTGTGCTATGTAAATACATATGCAGTCTAGATAAGTAAATTCGCTATCGATTAGCAAACTAACAGATGCTCAGAGCTTAAGAATAATATTGGATGCCAGATAGTTATGATTCACCAGCTTATATACTTGGAACACATAGTTGCTCGCATTTTAATTTCTTCTCTATCTAAGACGTTGGCTTCTTAATGTAAGGTGTTAGGGAGCAATGGTATCTACAGAAAATGTGTGGCTTAAAATTAACTCACTGAAGTTACGTAAGACCGAGCTATGTAACACTTTACATAATGCCTGTAATTAAGATTATCACAGATTATATATTTCCCTGTATTGGCATGACAATTAATCAGGCATCCATGACTGATATATGGCTTTTTGGCATAGAGATGGCAGGGAATGTTTATGAGGAAATTAAAGGCCCTTAATGTCTTGATGCGATTAGCGGTGGATATCTAGGCTAATGCTAATGTGTGACTGGTGGAGCCTGGGCTGTGCTTCGTCTGCCATTTTTGATGTCTGTTGGACTGGTGACTGCTAAGCCAGCATAAAACGTATTTACTAAATGAATCAGCAGCGTGTAGGAGGGTGAATTAGCTGTACCTACATCACTAACCGTCCATAAAGACATTGAAATCATTACAGATATCCAGTACCATTTTTACACCGTAATTTACAGGGGAAGAAAAAGATTTTGCCTTCCATTTCGTTAATTATATTCAGGCACAGACAAGATTAAATATGTCAGTATCGATGTTCGTGGCGAGACTGTTCGATGATGTAATGGGATGTTTTGATAAACCTGTCTGTAGGCTGGGAGGATATCATTATCCAAAGACTGCCTTTCTGAAAGTGAATTAACTTAGGATCATTGACCATGTTAACGACTGGGCCTTGATGTCCTGATTTTTCAAATAGACAGTGGCGTCCCTCCCCCTGCTTTCCGTGCTGCTTATGACCCTAAACATTTGTGACAGAGTTCATTTAAATCTCATCATATCACCATCACTGGGGATTATCATTAGTCATCGTTCACCCCAATTCATTGAGCCATTCGCTCATGCGGAGAGAGAGAGCGAGAAATAACGAGACAGCGAGAACAGTAACTGGATTGGTGATCGGGCACCAGCAGCACTGTACAGAAAAAAACATTCATACATATTTTTCACTCAGCATGACATCATATTTTAAGGGGTAATGGCCTATTAAACACATTTCTTCTGCTGAAAATAAGCCGACCAGCTGCTCGAACCCGTGCCCAAATGCCCTGTGGACTGCCTGGCCTTCGATGACAGCCACGCAAAGCAACGCTACACCCTCTCTCTACTGTCAAGCGGAATCGGACCGAGGGGAGAAATGGACGTGTAAACGAGTCAAAGCCAAGTGATTATACCCCTGGGGTTTGACCAAATCATTAGCACTTTCTGACCTCTCACACTCTCGATGCCAAAAGAATGTGTGTGTGTGAGTGTGTGGGCAGTCTAATGAGCACATCAGTCCATTTGAGGAATGGTGACCATCACAGCTAAGTCAGCAGTGAGAGCTATAGAGGTGTGAACAGTAATAGTGACCGGGAGAGAGAAAGGTAAAATGAAAACGGCTTTACAATGCACCTGTGCAGCAGGGATGTCACAATATAAGAGCATGCACATCAATAATCTTAAACAGTTCACCCAAAAATTGAAATTCATTAACTTAGATCACTGTCACTGCACATATTAAGCATTCACATGAAAATGCACCTAAACTACTTTTTTTATTTTTAGATATTTTACACTAAACACTAAACATTTTACTATCTTTTTTCATTTTAGTTTTATTTATTCTTGAGTCTTGTGTTTAACTCATTTCCTTTGCATTTTATTCATATTTCTAATTTTTTACTGAGACCGAGTGTGGCAAAGAAATATGAAGAACAAGTTAAAGCCACGAGTTAGCCACAAACACTGGTTGACATGTTATTCTATCGCAACAGTATATACTGTACCTTCACTTTAATATTTTATAGTTGAATTCGAAACTAATCATGACTATATATTGATATAATATTAATTATTGATTACTATATATTGAGACTCAAGAATAAATATTAGACATAACAATAAACATAAATAAATTATTATTTATTATTTAAGTGAATTATTTAATAAATTATTTTTAAAAATGAATAATAAAAAAGAAATAAAAAAATATGTAAATATCAAAATTTTTAAAATGTGTAGTTTGGATAGTGCATTTGCATGTGTATGCTCAATATGTGCAGTGACAGTTATCAGGTTAAACCTGTTTATATATATTTGGTGCAAATAAATATGCTTTTTTGTGATATATTACTTCACTATATGAAAGTAAATAGTTGTTATGCCTCTCAAATTCCAAAATGCCATTTCATTTTTGTCTAAATTATGCTTGTCATCCCCACAGACTCATCCTAAATGAATTCCAGATGGGATGTTTAACACGAGTAAAGTCATTTGCAGTCTTTATTATTTGCAGAATTTAATCATCAAATCAACAAGTACAATATGCAACACACCCACGAGCGATGCTTGTACAAATGTCATTTGTACAAATTGTAATGAGAAGCTACATCTTACAGGTAACAAAGACGTGTAGGTTTAAAGAAGCTCAATTAAAATCTTTTAAAGTACCCCTAGGAATGTTCTTAAGTACCCCCGGTTGGCAATCAGCGCTATACATAAGCCAATTCTCTCTTTTCTGTCTGCTATTACAGTGTACATTATATATTCGATGTCTTCAGTCAGCGTGAGTCAGAGCAGCCCGGGAGACTCATATGCTCGCACAAGCAAACACACAAACACAGATTTGGATGGAGGTGAAAGTGAAAGAGAGTGACAGATGCTGATTTTCCGCATCACTTGCATCTGAGTGGGCAGGACATACCTGGTCAGACGTGATTGACGCATGACATGGCTCTGAGTGACAGCCGGGTGTCTGCTGACCTCATACCGTCAGAGCGGACTAAGCCCGTCCCCGCCCGGCAGCTTAGACGGAAAGAGCCACGGCTTTGGAAAAATGCCATTTTGCCTTTCTGTCAAAATCCAGCGACACTCGTTTTCTCTCTTCGCTTAGCCACAAAATTTGAATATAAGTCATTGACTCGGTATGTCGTTTTTGCATACCGTCAATCTGTACGGCCCTTATGCAGTTTATCAACAGTTCAACAATTTAATATGTGGTCTTTGCCAGCCATTTTTACTCAACTAAATGCACCATATGGCAAACTGTGGCTTTGCTATCTTTAGTAGCTGACAGGATAAGCAAGCAGATGGCAGTAGCAGTAGAAGCCGAATATTTAAATTTATTCATCAAAATAAGTGAGACAGGTGTTCTTTTAAACGACGTCTTTGTGGCGGACTCAGCCCACTCGTTCCTTCGTTTTTTGTGCAAAATGTTGCCACGCTTTTTCCGATTAGAGTCAAAGCTTCAAAGAGTGTGTTTCTCAGATCATACTATTGAAGCTTGTGACGGCTTGACAAAAATCACTGCAAAAATAGCAGCGCTTCAACGTGCCGTCGGATTTGCCGATTGTAACACGAGATGTTGTGTCTTGCGTTCGCTGTAGTTTTTTTCTTCTAGTGTTGGAGAAACTCTGAGAACCTGTGCTGCGGCATGGAGACAATAAATGTGAGTTCTTGATAGGTTCCGGAGACCACGCCCATGGAGCTCATGTGCTTGCCAGGCTTTGAGAAGAACTAGGACAGAGTGCTATTTTCAGTTATCACAGAAAAGAATCCAGTACTGCCAAAAAGATTCATGATCTCACCAGATCCAGCCCTTACCAGAAGATAAAGAGAGATTGTGTGAGCGAGCGAACGAGCCAGAGAGAGATGAGGAGGGATTGAAACAACAAGAACTGCTAGCCAAAGTGGATTATTCTGCAAACTCAACAATTTATCTGTTTCTCCAAACCCGCAGTGCTCAAACACAGGGACACATGCGCTGTGAAGCGCATCACATGCGCTGTTATTTTTTTTATCTGATTTCAAACCCAAGTAATGTATGAGAGCATATATTGTATGTCTGGGCGTTCTGTCCAATTAAGTGCATCCCCTCGGTATTAGCCTGAGTAAAACACAGAGCCTCTTTATGTAAAGTGGAAGAGGTTTCCTGAATAAACCAGCTCATTTGAGCTGAATGCCGGAGCAGATCAGCTGCGCCCTTCCCGCTGTGGTACACACACACACACTCCGTCATCCTCCATAAGCTGTTGCCTGCACCTTCCCTAAATAAGGCACATCATTAGCGACTCTTCTCGTCCTCTGGGTTTCCATGGCAACCACCCCAGCCCTCTGTGGGTGTGTTTGTTTGGCTTCTCCTGACATACTGTTTTGTGTTTTTCTATAGTCACAATTATTTCATATTGTTATTTAGCACTCAAGTATTTTTTCACATATTTAACAAAGTCTTCAGCATATTTAACAGCCTACTCCCCCAAACCACTTTTAAATTCTAATTTATTTTTACATCCGCACTCTCAAATTTAGAACAATTGGATTATTTTCAAGCTTGGCGAGGGAAGATTGTCACAGTTCCAGTGTAGATGAAATGCTCCGTCAATCAGACAGCGTGGTTGTCATCTAATTGCCTACATGAAACGAGAAAACTCTGGAGAACAGTGTTGCTATAACAACCTACATTGGGTCTAATGAGAATCCAGTTGTATTAGTTCTTTATATTTAGAACCGTTCCGGAGGCCTCGGTGGAAAAGTTAGAAGATGGACAGGGACGACCGAGACGCAGTCATGTGGAACTGTGTGTTTGGACGGACACACCTTTTTAAATGATACTCCCTTCTGCCCTTTGCTTTAGGGTTTGCTTAAAGAACACCAAATTATGAGCATAACATTTGTTGTTTTTGTGATAATCTGGGATTTAATGTCACAGCACGATTTTGGTCTCACCTCTCTCCATGTTTAGCCCCTGAGGCTTTCATAATGGAACCGTCTTTGAATAAAACTGGGACAATATCACACACGGGACTGAATGTAGGATGTAGGGGTTTGCTGTGTTATGTCTCTGTATGATCCCTGAAGGTTTACAAGAGGAAGCCACCTGTGAAGCCTTTGACCATGCTTCATCCAAGCACCCTTGTTCAAGTCAAGGGCTTCCATTAGATCTGTTCAAGATCTGCCATTAGTATGTCCGTAACGTGTTTTCGGATGTCCCCTTGAGAGTTCAAAAGACCTACGCCATCTTGGTGTTTATCAGGCATAGCGTTGGTCCCGCTGGCCACATCAGCACCGAGCGATGAGGTCAGCTACCCAAAGGGTTGTCTGCACAAGAGGATGAAAGAGAGGTCATTCTCCAATTAGAAGGGGGCGTGGCATGTCACAACTCATTGGAGCGTAGACCAGACTCTCGCATCACTTCTCTGACCAAAAAGAGAGATTGGCCCCAGAGAAAAGCCGTTAGAAAAAGCAGGGGAAGGTGAAGGGGATGCCGCCCTATTGTTCCTAGTGACGGGGAGAGGACACAGCTAACAGACAGATTCTGACTTCATTATGGGGTGTGAGATGCTGAAAGAACATCCAGCTTTGGCCCAGCTGGAGATGACAACAAAGGGAATGTGTTGTGGGTGACACGGAAAAAAGAAAGAGAGAGAGCAAGCTTAGGTGTACACAGAAAAAAGCAATCTCCTGGGAGAGTATAATGAAGTCTGGTGTTGGGATTTGTCTTCTGCTTGCTGTCTCTCTGCAGATAGGTGTGAATTAGGGGTATTCACAGTGGGATTTTGCTCATACACACCTCATTTCATTATTTTTAAATGGCACATGTAGCTTTTTCAATCTGTAACAAATCAATCGGAATGGCTGCACGTTCCTGCTGCTCCGAGCACTGCGGAGTAATTCTGTGTTTTTAAGCTAACAACCTCCATCTGTTGTAAATATGTCAAATAACCATTTTCACGATTGCCTGAGCTCAAGTACAGGCTTGTAATACCCTTCATAAAAAACTCTTCACGACTTAGTTTTTTAGTTAACTAGCTTATGTGATTGTGTGTGTGGGCATGCAGGTCATTGTGCAGAACAGAGAGTGGGCATTGTTACTGTATTTATATAAAACCAAGGAGCGGTAGAAATGTGTGAATATTATTAGATTTTTATGAGATGAAAATATGTTGTATTGTAATTTCCAAAGTGAATCCCACCCACTGAGCTGTTTTTTACTGTTTGGGGAAGCATTAAAGATTGAGGCCATCTAGTGGTGTGGGTGTGAACCACATGAAATGATCTCAAGATCACATCTTGCATTAATAAGACAGAAGCATGCATTGATGAGAATTTACACCGAAAATGACAAGCGGCGCATCAGAATACAGATTAGATTCTATTGCAGTCAGGCTGTCACATATTATTCTGTATGACCAGCATTTTGCCTCCAGGCGCTTATTTCAAAAGGGGAAAAAAATCTTATAAGGTTATTTTTTCTGTGATTTCTTGTGATTCGATTATGTTATCTGCCTGCAGGCTTGTTGAGAAACTTTTCAACATGAGCAGAAATGAAAAAGTGGTATTATTTAGTTTTCAGGGCTTAATGTGTGACACAGTAAATTTTATTTTGACATCTGCAGCAATGGTGTCACCCATTTTAAAATTACAGCTCGCTGCTGGTAATATTCTTTTGGCCTATATGTGTGTTTGCCTGATTTGTCTGCTTTTTTCTTCTGGAGTGATATTAGAAACTAGCTGATTAGAAATGAGCTGTCATTTAGCATCTATGATCGAATATGTTAGAGATAATGTAAAGTCAGGTGGTTACGCTGTATATAATAGGCCATTATCCCTTGAAATTATTTTACAATATAAGAAACTAGATGTGGAGAGACATGACAGCAGCTCATAGAGAAAATCGGCTATCTTTGACAGCGGTCGATTAAACAGTGAAGCCGTTATTAAACCAAAAATATTTGATTTTAGAATTAAATGCACCAGAGAGTCATGCAACGAGTGAATTACAATAAACCCAGTCAGGTGATCAATTTCACAAATTTCACCTTGAAAGGATGATGAGGAATTGTATTATTTTGCACACTCTAAAAACAGATGTGTTAAAATAACACAAGATGTTAGACACATCTTTGTGTTAATTTAAAAACAACACATTTTGTGTTACTTTTAACTCAACTTGTGTTACTTTCAACTCAACATGTGTTGTCATATCATATAGCTGATGCAGTAAAACATACCCTAGACACCATATGATACGTATTAAGCGTTCTGTCAAGATGTAAAATACTTCCTATTTCTATTTATTTCCCTCATGTATAATAGCCTCATTAAAACATGCATTATAGATATTTTCTTTATTAAATATGTATGCTGCCTTTTGCTGACGTTTTAAACTGGTGGTAAATCTTTCTGATGCATTGTGCTGTCAAGAAATATTGTGCACAGCCTGATAAACTATCACCTTTTTTAGTCCTAAATAAATGTGGTACATTTGTTATTTTGCCAGTTAAGATGGAGTACAGTTGTCTTCTTGTGAGGGCCCTTATTAATAATCAGAAACTGTCTGCTGCATCTCTAGCACAGAATGATGTCCATCATTAAGAATAATGTTCATGAGCTAAAATAAGACAAAGCATTATAATCAAAATTTTTTTTTATGTTTTTGTTTTTATATGTTGATCAGATTAGAGCAGAATTTTGAGGCCTGTGACGTAATCTTAAAGTTTCTTTCCATCTTTCTTTCTCTCTCTCTCTCTCTCTTTCTCTCTCTCTACAGGAGAAAGGCAATATCAAAGTGGTGTTCAATGTGGGCACCGATGACATAAACATTGAAGAAACCTCAAAGTTTGTAAATGATGGAAAATACCACATAGTTCGCTTTACCAGGAGTGGTGGTAATGCCACTTTGCAGGTGGATGATCTACCAGTCATAGAGCGCTACCCAACAGGTAAGTGCCATCAGCCTTTATACAAATGTACACACACACACACGTCAGCCATGCACAATGGGAACAATAAAAGCCCGACAGAGCTCATAAAAAGAGTCTGAATCACAGGGTTAAGGATAAAATGCCTTTGTCTGTGATTGTGGTTTCTCACAGTTAAAAAATGGTAACCCTGGTATCCTTTCCAAATGTCAGCAGAGATGATTGCTCTTGGGGCTTTAGGAGGCTGAAAATGTCAGAGCCAGGGTTATCAAATTCACCAGCCTCTCAGTCGTCTGAAAAGCCCTGACAAAAGCTTGACAAGAGATCGGAGATGAGAAATAATCCTATTGCTCTCGTTTGTCAATCACGATGAAGGGGCCTTTTAATTTGTATTTTACTTCTTAAACCATTATGTCCATTACAGATTATTTGCTTTGGTGTTCGTGAACTTTAAACATTCCATTCTTCTGGAGCAAATGTGTTGATTGTAAAGGTTGTGTAAAAGCATTCAATGACCGAGGCAGAAAATATCGTGCTTACTGTAAATGGTCATCCTCTGTTGCTTAGCAGTGCAGTTCATGCGAGTTCATTTTTAAATATAAAATGTATACTTAGCACTCATAAGACGCTGTAGATTCGTTCAGTTTAACATTTGTTGTTTAGGTTGCACAGTCTTCGTTTTGGTTTAACAGTCGTGTTTTTAAAATTTTCCTAACAGGATTATCCTAATCCAAGAGTTGACATTTGTATTTACAACAGCTTAGGCAAACTAGGACATAAGCTGTACCAAAATATAGTTATAAAAATAGTTACAATAGACTTTTAAAGATTAAACAAATTCAAAACAGGGACAGGCAGAAGAGGGAAAAAAGGTGTTTTACCGTAGTCCCACTCATTGTTTTAGTATAAACAAACAACCCAACAGCAGCAGCATCTTTCATTTAGATTGGAAGACAATAAAATGAAGCCATTGTCTGGTGCCATTTTCTCTCGGCTTCCTGTTGCCATTGTGTCTGTGGATTCAGAGAGCGGTGTGGCGTGATTGCCTGAATACTAATGTATCTTACGTCCGTGTCAGAATGGAAGAAACTTTTTCACTGAAATATTAAAAAAGGAAAATTAGTCATGACTGCTTCATTTTAATCAGCGCTTGATTGACTCAGCGCCACATTAGAAGAGATAACAAACGCCTAGAATTTAAATTGACAACCAGTGAGGGGATGAACGAAAAGGGCAGCTTGTTTATCTTGAACAATTAGTTCTGTAACTAGTATCGTGTTAACATCAAATGAAATCCCGGCATTTTCCACCCACTCATAACCTCGGCTGTCATTCTTTCATCCAACATTTATTTATAGGCAGTAATTATGTATAGTGGTTTAATGATACTGTAGAAGTAAACCTATAGAAACTTATTTTTTTAACTTATTGTTCAACACTGAAACATGCTAGTTAACCAGCAAGGTGTTTCTGGCGAGGCTTTTTAACATGAAATCACTGCTTTGCGAAGTGTATTTTAACCTATCGCTTTGTTTTCTGATTTTAGAAGCAATTTAGCCTCAGATGCTTAAATGAATATGAAATAATTAAGAAATGTGATTGGCAATGGCAAAATGGTTTCATTACAGTTATATAAAACAACACAGTTTGTCCAAACAAATTTGAGCTTTACTCTTTGTTATTGAACTATTAATTTAAATATTTCATAGTTAAATTTCAATCTAATTATGAAAAAATGTATTTTAATGGAAAGGCCATTTATTAAAAAATGTTAATGATGAATACAAAATAAAAATAAAAATGTGTTTGATGTTTTCACCTAGTGCAGAATTATGATTTTACAGCACGTTTTGCATTAAAAAATGTGGTTGTAGAATATTCCAGAAAATGTGAAACCATGCAGCTACCGCAGAGCACAAAAAAACCACAGCATGTGCTTTAGACTGGCAGATTGCTCATGCTATCCTTGAAAATCATTGTTTATTACAAAAAAAACTATTACTACAAATAAAATTATTTAATTTGTTGCAGAACAAATAAAATAATTTTCCTGTATTATTTAAATGCCAAAACAAAAAGTGTGTTAATATTTACAAAAAGAGAATATTCACAGTTAGCAGGCTAGACCGTCATTTTCACTTTCCAAAGAGACCCTCAGGCAACTGCCCCCTAATTTAAACACAACATGACCACTGTGTGTGTGTGTGTGTGAGTGAGTGAGTGAGTTGGTGGGCACGTGTGTTTGTGTGTGTGTTGTGTGTGCACTCAAGCAATCATGCGCACAACTTGCCCTTGGTCATCTAGTCCATCCTCCATCAAGAGCTCAACAGTCCTTTATACGGTTTATTCTTGTCTTGTTTTTATAAGCTATGATTTAAGACAAATTACTCCTTTCACATTTGATTACTGCAGGTAAAATGCGCAGCTAGAACTAAATTACACTAGACATAGTGTAATTCATTCACACACATGAATGAAAGGAAAAAATAGTAATGGAGTGGGTTTCGGCATTAATTTCGTCCTCACAGCAGAATATTAGCGCCCTGGTTGCACAGCGGACTCAAGTCCAGAATCACACGCTCCTAAAGTCTTATGAGCAGCTCTGAGGGAGCCTTATTTTCTTGCCCACAGGTGTTCTCCCACTGCAATCAACTATCAAAAACAGTATTGTGCTGTGTCTGAGGAGCAATTTAGTTGTGCCATTTCATTGTCGGGTACAGAATAAAGAGTGTTACCTCAAAAGTGCAATTGGCTGGAACAGGCATGTTGAAGTGAGCCGGTGTACTGTAAACCTCAACTAACCCAGACATAAAAAAACAAATCACATGAAGTCAAAATCTAAGTACTTTTAGTCTTTGTCTATTAAGTTTAAAGCTATTTATATCTTAATGTACTCTTAAAATAAATAAATAAAGTAGTAAATCATGGTTCAGGGATGTCAATAGGAAATGTGTCAGAATAAGAGAAAGTGAATTTGTGATTGTTTTTAACCTGGTAAATATGTTCATACGTTTATGAGAGTATAAATGGACCCGTGGAAGTGTGTAATTTAAATTTCTTGTCTCACAAAGTTTTTCTCATCATAGCTTTAATAGTTTCATAGGTGATAGTGTTATACTATTCATGTTTTAATCATACTTTGTGTTAAGCAGAGAAAGCACCAGACATGATTACAGACACGTTTCGATTGACAAATAGCAAGTTAATGGCTAATAGGGTAAAAATTGTATGGCGTAATTATACTCTTTGGAAATCTGAGCAAGTCGGGTTCATGTTGAATTTGCCGGCGACAGCAGGAGTGGTAATTATATGTGGGCCATAATGGGAGAGAAGTAAATGTTTTTAAATAATCTGATTTCAATAGAGGAAGTAGGCTCAACACGGACATGCGTCATAAATAACCATATTGGAGGACGTTCGGCCGTTTCCGCGGGGAAACTGCTTGCCGAACGTGCGCAGACGTTACCTGGCCATCTCCGAGATCGAAGCTTTTGTCAGTGTGCAATTTCAAATTCACACGGGGTAGGGCTACACGAACTACTAGTGACTGATCTCACATGCCTTATTTCTGCTGAACTGATAATCTTCCTGTTGCTTTAATCTTTTGAGTGTTCTTCTGCTACTTTGATGTTTTTTTAAATGTATTGTGATCTGATAATGTGACATTTATCATATCAAAAATGACTGAAAATACATTAGATTAGTTAGCAAATGTGTAGCTAAAATCAAACTGGTTGCAAAACGCTGGAATGTAATGACAATATTTAGGTTAAAATGAGCTAGTTTTCATGTATAACTAGATGAAAAATCTGCTAAAAAGATTTAAAAGAAGTACTATTTTGTAAATGTATTATGTAAAGAAGTTATATGGTGTATAAACATGTTTGGTTGGTTTCTCTTAACACGAGAAGAGTAGGTGCATATATTTAACGTACCACAGTGCTTCTATTAAAATAGGGTTAATTTGTATGCTTAAAGTTAATTGAATGTAAAGCTTTATCATTCTTATGTATGCAACCTTGGTGTTCAAAATAAAAAAAAGAAAAAACAAACAGTTAGTTAAGGAATATGTTTCACTGTAGGTTTTAATCTTTGACCTTTCAGATTTTTAACAATGAAATGTCTCTTTAAACTTTAAAGGCAACATTGATAACGAACGCCTGGCGATTGCTAGACAGCGAATCCCATATCGGCTTGGTCGAGTAGTTGACGAATGGCTACTCGACAAAGGTAAAAACACTGATTAAAACTTTAAATAAAAGATAATTTGATCATAAGCAAGTGATATTTTGCACAACAAATAAACCATCTAAAACATAAATCCCCTGTATAACCAAGTTTAAAAATTAAACAAATGTAGTTTGTAATATTTGCACTGTACAGTTCAATAATGTGTTGTTATACTGTACTTGTAAACCTGTCAGTGGTTAAAGGGACTGGTAATATACTGATAACACAAGTTAGTTCAATCATTAACAAAATATGTTTACATCATTAAAATACTTAAATAATTTTATATTTGCAGCTGTAATAATCTAAATGACTAATTAAAGTACATTATTTGAATTCATAGTGATGTACGCACACTATTTAATTTATATATATGCATATCTTCTTTTCATGCTAAACATATTTCTTTTGGAAACTGCTAAAGTGCACAGTTAAAAACTCGAAGCAAATGTCTCTTAAATAGCTTCAATGATTATTGGCATCATATATGAAGTCCCTTTAACAAGCCAGTTAAACACACAAGCAGGGAAAAGACATGAATGCATGCTGCAATGTGTGTAACAAATTGACTCGTTCAAAGTGATTTGTTTTCAAGTTTGCTTGTTTTCTTCTTTTCTTTTTCTTTTCAATGGAATTATAACCATGATGAGTCATTTGTAATGTGTCATGTAGCTGTAAAACCATTCTTCACATAAACCTTATTTCAGTCTAATTAATTTTAATTGCCATTGCCCTTGCTGAAAGGCAATCTTAATAAAATGTACCACACCTGTGAAAACAGGCGTTCACATCTATAGCTTCTTAAAAACAAAGAATAATTTAACAGGGAAATGTAGTAGCCTAATATATGTTTGATTGTCCTTTTAGCAAAGTCCCATTGTTTTGATTTATTTTAGTTTTTTGGGGGGTGTCCAGCTTTCTCATTCCCTTCATTTATTTACTTTGTGCCAACAGCAGCCCATTAAATTACACTCGATAAATTACCAGTGTTGCTGTTAGCATTAGTGTAATTTATTGCTTTCACAATCCCCAGGGAAAATAAGGTTACAATTGTTGTGTGTTTTACCATCAGGACCTCCATCAGTACCGTGTTTGTGTGGGTGTGTTTGTGTGTCTGTCTGTTAGGGTGTGCATGTGTATGGGTGAGTCTCTGCGGCGTGGGGGAGCGGGCTGTTGAACACTCTTGTGTTTCTCTAACGTTTCTCCACGGCAGGTCGGCAACTCACCATCTTCAACAGTCAGACCACCATAAAGATCGGAGGTTGGGAAAAGGGCAGCCGGCCTTTCCAGGGTCAGCTCTCGGGGCTTTACTACAACGGCCTGAAAGTGCTCAACATGGCCGCGGAGGGCGACCCCAACGTGCGTGTGGAGGGTAGTGCCCGGCTGGTGGGAGACATGCCCTCGTCTTCTATTACACCACAGTCCAGTGCCTCTGCCACGGGCAACCGCTCGGAGACGTCGCCCTCTATTACCGACATCACGACTACGACTGCGTCCAACCGCCAGGGCAAACAGACGACAACGCCACTGGTCAGTCGCCCCTCTGTTCTTTCAGTATACTGTAAAAGCTGGGTACTTTTTATTTTAATACATCTAGTTTCGTGTTGTGCTTTAAAAATTTTATTGGCTAAAGTAAAACTTTTTTTGAAATTGTTTCGGTCTTCACACATTGTTCTGAATGATTCATAGCAAATTGGTCTGACTTTAAATTAGTTTTAAAAATCCTTTGCCAGTTTCTTAAGTAACTGGAAAGGTCATGGAAAAGTCATGGAAATTTATTGGTCACAGAGCTTGAACCTCATTGGTGCGTTTAGATTGAAGCTGTCATGCTGACTGTTTGCTGACTTTACAGTATTGTTAACATTAATAAAAGTAAATGCATTAGCTAACATGAACTAACAATGAACAATACAGTTTTTGTTGATGTTAGTTAATGCCAATACAATTGTTCATGTTAGTTCATTGTGCATAAACTAATATAAACAAATATATTAGTAAATGCTAAAATTAACATAAACTATGATTAATAAATGCTGTAGATGTATTATTTATTGTTAGTTTATGTTAACTAATGCATTAACTAATGTTAACAAAAGCAATCATATTATAAAGTGTTGCCTTTTTTGGTTCTCTGCAGTGATTGGACAAATACATCGCTTCTTCCTGTATTTCCTCTACTCTCACAAAAACTCACTTTCACTTTCACCTTGCAAAACATTAGAAGTGGCATTTTCAATAAGTGACCTAGACATCAACAAGTTTGGTTTAAACTGAACTCAGTGCTCTCTAAAGCAAAATAGGTCCTGAGACCAACACAGAGCACTTAAAAAAGAGCCTGTGGCTGCATCACACGTTATCGAACCAGCTAAGGGTTTCGGCCTGACGCAACTCAATTGCTTTTAGACATAAAGCGATTGGCCAGTTCTTTTGTAGAAGTGTGGTACTTTAGGATGAGAGAAAGAGCGCTGGGGGCTGCAGGGAGGCGAGATTCGGTCAATAAGTCTGTGCGAACAGAGAAAACCCACAGGCAAATGGAATGAGGCCATAAAGGGGAGAAATCAGTGGGGGAGATGATCACAGTGTAGGTGGACATGCTCTTTCTCCCTTACAACTTTCTCTCCATCTCCCTCTCACGCGAGGCATCATTCAGGGCCCTGACAGTGAGCTCTAATTACAGCCATGCTGTAATTACATGTCAGTGCGGTAGGCTGAACCCGGTGATTGACAGGCTCGCCAAGGCCAGTAGATGCTCGTCTCCTCATGCGTGACTTTACGCTCTGTGATTTAGCCTCCACAACAATAAAATCATAATTCGATATGGTTAAAACTAAATCTAGCGCTGCGTATTAAATTACCCCCGCGCTCAAGGGCGTTCCGAGCGTGCGGCGCGAAAGCGATAGCCGCGCAATAACAGATATTGTTTGATCCATTGCACTCAATCTCATTGTTAGCTTATCACGGACTCATCTGTGGATCGCATTACAAAATGGTGGGCTCACCGGTGATGATGGTAAATGTTGCTATGGAAATATGAGACTCCTCTCTTTTCACACAGCGCCGTCTACACCAAGTTTACGCCATCTGCTTTCCATTATGATCCATTACGATAGCTTTTTCTCATTGTCTGTTGCAGCGCAGCTGCTTCGTCCGAATCAGCCGCTTTTTTCTAAGATGTTCAGGATGGATCTTTAATGTCTAATTAATGAAAAAAGCTGGACGGATAGCGGGGAGTTTACGGTTCCCTAAAAGGCGTTGATTACAGGCATTGGTGATGGCCATTAGACAGGAGTGAGCATTAGAGAAGAGAGCTCTCTGTAATCAGAGCTAATGCAACTTCTTGGACATCTTCTTAACACTTCTCTGGAGTGTCCGCAGAGGTCTCCCCCTCCGGCTAAATTAAGCCTTCTTGAATTAGTCGCGAGTCGCTAAAGGAATTTAAGTGTGTAAAAACCGCCGGCGAGGAACTATCTGCTTAATTGTTTGGAGTTTTTCCTGTATAGATAATATGGAAGATTTGTGTCGTACAAATGGTTAGCAGATTAATGGTTTGGAATGATGTAATAATTCATGCAGATCAATCGGTTTGCTTGTAATACAGCGAATTTGTGCGTGGAGTAAATGAGCTCTGTAGTCTCCTGAATAATTTTGCATACTTTGCATGACCAATTCTTCCATTTAATGGCTTCAGATTTGCTGTGCGAGTATCTTTAATCTTCGGCTGATGTGTGGAGCTTGGATTATCCTTAGATAAACAGGTTTTGCTATTGTCTGGCAGAAACTCATAAGAGGAAAAAGCGTATAAGCTTTTTAAAGAAGCGTTAATGATAGAAAGCCAGCGAGAGGGGAAGCAACGTGTTTTACTTTTTGTTCAAACAGCAACAAACAAACAACTGAGGATGTCTTGGGAACCGACAACATGCTTAGAAAAACCCATGCGAACGCTGTGTGCTTGTGACTGACAGATGAGATGTTTAATATTTCTATCAGAAGTTGATTTCCTTTGTGACTACCACCCGGGATGACTGATGTTCTGAAGTGACAGCTTTTTTATTATCTTTTTTATCCTACTCCTTTTCTTTGTTTTTTTTTTCTGAATAATTTCTCATTTTACCTGTTACATCACTCTTTTTGTGTGTATGTTGCTTCTTTATCTGGTTGTCGGTGTAGTTTTTTGATATCTGAGGCTGTGAGGTTTGGCTCTATGGGAAGTGGAATGCCAGGGGCCTGTGTGTTTATTCTGATTTGTGGGGATGGTTTGCCGCATTAGACTGTCAGACTGTGTGCTGGGCTTTAAATAATAGATTGTCATTTTTTGGGTGCATGTTGTTAAACGCCCTGGGGTAACTTTCAGATGTAGAGATGGGCAGAGGGCAGCGGAGCGCCACTTCTCTGCCTGGAAAATGGCAGCATGGGCGTGCATCACGTGAGAGTCGTGCATTTATAGATGCTCGGTTTGGTGATGAGTGGATTTCATTTCATGCAAAATAGGTCATTTTTTCTCTCTTTGTGAAAATGTTTTATGACAATTACTGTAATTTGTTTACAGTGTGTGGTGTTCTGGTGTCTGTGTTTGCATTGGGAGAACATTGTGTGTAAAATTGTGTAATTGAATTTGTGTTTCAAGTGTCACTTTGATTGATGCTCTTGACTGGGTCTGTGTGTGTGTGTGTGTGTGTGTGTGTGTACCCACTTAAGTATATTTTGGGGACAAATTGGTATAAATATGACAAATCTAAGCAAAACCTCAAAAACAAATGAAAAGGTCCTCATTTGTAAAAATCCTATAAAAATGAATACATTTTTTTTCAAAATTGTAAAAATGCAAAAAGTTTTCAATTAGGGTTAGGTTTAGAGTGTGGGCTGTGGTTAGGCTGAAGTATTAATAACTAGCTGTGTGTAAAAAAATAAAGAATACAATTCAGTTAAAACTAAAGAGAAGAAGTGAGAATATTTAAAGTGAGCTAAAATTTAACTAAAAACACAAAAAAATGAAATATGATTATAATATGAAACTTGCATAGAGAATGAGATACATATTATATGACATTAGTGTTTGTTATTTTAATAATCATCATAGTGCATCAGTGTATTTTGTCAATAACACACAGCAAGGGTCGTCTGATACAGTTAATGTTGCTGAACACATAAATGCCTAGAGTTATGGCAGTTACATTTTACTGCTAAATACAGCAGCGGGGCACATTTATAGCTCATTTTATTTATGGCTTGTGCTGCAGTCTGTTGTTGGCCATTTGACAAATTAAACTTTGCATCTGAACTGTGAAAGTAATGTGGCATTATTTTAAGCATGTGGCATGCGATAAATTGTCATTTATAATTGTCAGCACAAGACTGATAGCTTACTGAGACTAAATACCAAAAAACTGTAATTAAAAATAAATGCATAAATGACTATTTATGCCCCATAGTAACTAACTAGAATCCTGCTGTGTGTGTGTAGATGTGTGCATGTTTCTAACAAAGCCACAAAATTGTTGAGAATTGTCCAGAGCTCTATCTATCAATGCATCCTTTTTGGGGCATCATTTCTCAAATGGAAAGTAGGTAAAAATGTAGGTAAAAAATAGTACAGTAATTGGATTTATTTAAAAGCAATGGAAGGACCTATTTAGATTTGTGTTAGATCATGTATGTGTGTAAACCGTATGTGTGTCACAATTCCCAAAACATAACGGTTCCACATCACCAGCTCTTCATGAGTGCTTTTATCACAAACCCAGCACTCCGTTTCAGTCCATTGCATCATGACGATAGGACAATGTTCAGCACCAATAGATTTAAACCGGTCCAGATTCCAGTGTTTTACCCATCTGTCCATTTAATGGATGCACTGTTGTCGCAAAGCTCATTTTCACTGACCGCTTAAATCAGTCAATCAATGCGATTGTTTGAGTTGGCAGGAACTGGGTAATAAAATGGAGTGTTAGCTCAGCTACTCTTGGCTCTCTCTCTCTCTCTCTCTCGCTCGCTCTCTCTCCCTCTGGAGGAGGTAGATATTACAAACAGTTATTAAACTGTGTGCTTCTGAGTAATGATGACACTCTTAATTCGCAAAGGGCTTTTTCATGTTGCTTGTGTTGTCTTCTGGAACGCTTCGTGTTAAACCCGCCCAATATTTGTGTTTCGGCATGTCATCGCTAATCTCAGATGCCCCAGAAGTCCGTTGTCAACGACACTCTGCCTGCTTTTTTTAATTTGACGTATTCTGTGGTTTTGCACAGATTCCGTTGATGTCCCGTGAGATTGTCCATGGTGCGAAAGAGACAAAAAAACGAGGCGCCCACTGTGATGTATCTCTTTATCTATGCCTCCGCCCTTTTTTGTGTGCACAAGCATGTATTTGAGGTAAACGGGCACTTATTCAGCTATATGCTGGCGAGTTTATCTAGCAAATAGATTTAGATAGAGCAGAATAATGTGAAATCCCAGAGGATCAGCAGGGATGGAGAGTCTAGCTGAGATGAGAAGATGGAGAATGCAGTGTCTCTCTGTCCTGTTTCTCTTCGGCTTCTTGCTTGTTGTATAACATTCCCTATCCATCCTAACGGAGCCCTGCTGTGAGCCGCTACATTTTGAGAGTGTGCATGTGTGTGTTTGATGTTGGATTGTGGGTTGCGTCTCGGTGGAGTTTCATGGCAGGGCAGAAGGTGCGCCACCCCCTCCCTTCTCTCCATACACACATCAATGTCTTCTAAAAAAAAAAAGATAAGATATACTGAAATGTTTCCAGCTGAGCGAACCCTTAGCAACCTCAAGCTTACCATGGCTAGTGATTGGCCGAAACCAGTCAGGTGATCGAGACGGTCTGCTTCCAGTCGTACCGTATTTTCACTCTCTCTCTCGCCCGCCCGCCTCTCTCCGTGTGTATCTTTTTCATTTTCTCTCTCCTGCACTTCTTCCATCTCCCTCCCTCCCTCTCTCTCTCCTGGTTTGTAGAAGGCACTCCTGATGCACAGACAATTTATCATCCCTATCTGCTAAGCAAAGTAGGACTTCTTCACATTTGATCTGACAAACGGACTTGATTTTACTGGTTTGGGGCTCTAGAAGCAGGGACGGGGTGCTCAGAGAGGGGGAGAGGACAAGCATTCAGTCTCATTGAAAGAGAAAGGCAGCAGCTGTATAGAGGAAGCAGACAGTGTAGCCAGACTGCCATGGATGCGAGGTGGCATTGTTCCTCTTCCCAGGTAGACTTTATTTCTCACGGTCCTTCTCCATCCAGCCATCATCGCATGCAGAGTCTTTGATGTTGTTTCATCCATGCAGCGAAAAAGGCATGCACCATTTGTCTGCAGCGCTCGGCACTCGGAACGACAGAGAGAGAGGGAGAATGGGGGGGTTGAGTTACGAGAAGAAAAGAAAGTTGTAATGCATTGTGAGCGTGAATGAAGACGGCGTTGTTGCCGATGTCCAAATGTCTTGCGGCGGGTTCGTGTGACTCCATGCACTTCATTTGTAGTGTGCCCCCTGATGCTGTCATTTGTGTGATCCTTTCCATTTGCATTTGCCCCTCCTTATTCAAATGTTTGAAGATCAAGTGCCATCCTCAAGTAAAGTTTAACCCAATGAGACTTGCTGTGAACAAGTGTGTGTGTTGTGTGAAGTCAACTCTCTGAAACAGTGTTCTGTCTGTGGGCAGTGTGTATGATCAGATGTATTTATGCCCACATGGATGCCCACTGGGAGCTGCTTGTACCTTGTGGCTCTCGTTGTCTTAGTGTGAGTCAGGAATCATAAATCATCAGTTGAGACTGAATACTTTTATGGTCGATCTTGAAGCATTTGCCCTTTATTTAATTGCTATATTTGCAGATGATTAATGAGTGGTCTAGACTTGTACTTTAGTTTAACTGTATAAAGTATTTAGTTCAGTTTTCTTAAAGACCCCAAGGAAACAATTTGACAAGTGCAGTTGAGATATTTCCTATTAAAAGTAAAACAGGAATTTTGTGCGGTTCATATTTTTTATGCAACAGTTATGAACCATGATTTATTACGTGGTTTGCAAGAGAGCATTTGATTGGACTAAAGTCTGTAGTGCAAGATGAGTCATCAATAATTTTGATGCATTTTTCTGAAAGATATAAACAGATTATTTCACATTTTTAGGTGTGAACCCTGAGGGTTAGATTAATCATAAAGGTTAATTTTGTCAATTTATATGAGGACATTAGCATGTAGGTGTTACAAAGATAATAGATATGCACTATAAAACACCATTTTGATTTCACTGGGTCTTGAGAAAAAGCTTGTATTTTCATTTTGTTTGTTTAATTTGGATTATAAGTGAGCTGTTATAAATGAGCAGGATATTGTAAAGCTCTTGAAAAAAGTAAAATATAAATTTAAAAATGAGAATTATTGCTCATTGATACAGTGTGAAGAAATGCACTGGAAGCCATCTTGATTTTCATCTCTTCTAAAAGGTCCAGAATCTCCATTACTAGCAGAGGATCTCTCTCTCACATTGCATGTTTTTTTTAGCTCTTCTGAATCTTTTAAAAGTTGAAGCCCCCAGATTTCTTAGTTCCCTGATAATTCAAAGCAGTGATAGCATATGGATGCCCTGTGGGATGGCTTTATATATTCCTGTATGTGTCGGCATTGTGCTAGCGGGCGTCTCTCCATTGTGTTTTCTGCGAGTTTTCAATTATTCTAGTGAGAGAATACTGCACTGCATCAGTGGCCATTTCTTATTCATTGTATGAGCTCTCTGTATTTTAAACACACAGCTCACAGTGAATTGAAGCTGCATTTAGCACCAGCACCTCTCTATGAATATTCACACTTCATTAGCGTGCCGTTAAGTTGCCTGGCAGACTTTGTTCTTGCACGCATTCTGGCTGGAGGAAAGGAATTTGAAGGAAATGAACAAGAGAAACAGATAGCGAGGAATCAATTGTTTGCTTTTGCAGGTCCCAGATGAGCCGACGAGGCGATTCAGTTTTTATTTCCCATCATTTTTAACAGGCTGAATCTTCATGTCGCCATGGCAACAACAACAGACGACGGCACTGTTCTGAGATATTCGTATTCGTGGTGGAATACTAGCATCTCCGTGGCCAAAAGGAAGAGAGAGACGAATGTCAGGGTTTGAGCATGGTACAGCTCAGAACGGACTGTTAAAAATTTATATTGGTTTTTTAACAGCAGCGATACAGAATGAGAATCATGAGAAATCTTCCTCGTTTGGAAGGTAGTAAATTGTTATGTGCAGTTACGTGCCTCTTTTCATTAACATTAAAGAGAATTTAGTATGAGATGGTAGTTCATTTCTGGGAACTCATGAGACATGCAGGTAATGTTAAACTTTAATGATGGCTCATTACATCTTTATCAACTATCTGCTTATTTTATCACACAGCGTAAATGTATGTATATGTAGATTTAAACAAACCCAGTACTATATTACAAAATTGCAAGCATTACTTCTTATGTTTAGATAGTTGACTTAATTATTAATATAAATTAGAGCATTGTTTTAGCAACGCAAAGGTCATGAGTTGCTCTCCATAAAAGCACCTGCCAAATGCATAAATTATATATATATATATATGTATGAGTAGTTGAAAAATATACCATAAACGAATTTGTGAAAATTCTGAACAAAAAAAACTCTAATACTGAGGTGTTTCGTATATTACAATTATTGTTAGCTTGCTGGCAAAATGCTTTTACATTTGTAAGTCGCTTTGGATAAAAGCGTCTGCTAAATGAATGAATGTAAACATAAATCGCTCCCATGCTGTTTTTTTCTAGTTTTCAAGCCTGGCTAAAACCTTTCAGCCCATTTCAGACCCATTTTACAGAGGGGAACATGTTACAAAACAGGCTTGTTAGATGGTGCGGATCGATACTTACGTGAGGTAATAATGTTTAATGGTTGAGGGGTCGGTGGGCCAGTTCAGCCCATTTTCACTGTTCCACTTCCCCTTTTATCCAGTATATGTGCATTAGTATGTGTCTCATTCAGGTCCTGTCTTCATAGTCTGTGTCTCTGTAGATCAGACCGGCAGCTGTGAGGTAATTGGAGAGGGCTGGATGAAGGCGGGGCTGGAAAAGTGTGTGTTTTGTGAGTGTGTGTGTGTGTGCTCAAGTGTGTCTTGAGGTAACTCCTTTCTCATTATAGCACAGCTGGTTCTCCCTCTGTGTTCACAGGTGAGCCGAATGCTGTCTTATCTCTCTCTCTTGTGCTTTCTCAGCTCTCCCGCCCATTTTGGCACAGTGTCACATCCCTTATTGTGTCTGCTGGCGGTGCAATAATTAAGAGCAAGCAAAACAAGTCTGATACTCTGTGTGTGTGCAGAAGTAATGCAAATGATGTTTTAAAAGCACATCCACCGTTCGAACATTCTATACCGTCAGCATGCAGAAAACGGACAGTCATGATGTAGGCCGGTTCTGTTCCCTTCATCCGCCTCAGCACAGCTGTTGAGTGGGCAGTGGATGGAAAAGAACGGCAATTTCAGACAGATGGATGCTAAAGGCTCGGTCTTAGTCATACGTGACTTTTCTGAATGCAGAACACAGCCTCGCGCTCAAGCGCTTGTGTAACACCACATCTGAGCATTTCGACTCCAGTTTCGACACTTTTTGCTTAGGGGCTGTATTTTCAAAAGGGGAAAGCGAGGGGAAAAACAAGGATGGTTTGAGGCGTTCAGCTGTGTGAGGGGAATTCAGATGGAGTTCTTAACAAAGATTTGGGTGGAGCGCGTTCATGTAATGCTGCCAGTCACAATGGCGTTTAGATGATGCCAGCGTGGCTTAGAATATACTTACACTTATCACGATCGTCAAGGATAATCGCAGTGGCAGAACTTCAGGTTAGGTGATTTGCTTAGAGGCACAGTGGTGATAGTTTAGGGATCTCTGATTTTGAAGACTCAAGCAGTCAGTTTTCTGTCTAGATCTTTAACCACTACAGCAGAAGGGACTTGCTGAAATCATATTCGTATAGATATTTGTGTCACTATATTCTTTATATTTAGTCTATAATTTTTCATAGATATTTCAGTCTTTTACTTGTTTCTCTTTTATCTCCATTAGGCTTTGGAGCTTTATGCAATCATACGCAAATCAAAATATCTTTCTTTACAGTATGTATTATAGTATGTTTCACCCAAACTTGCAGTAAATGGTGATTCACCTCAAATTTTAATTAAATGTTTGTGGATCATCCTTCTGCAATCTTCATAGTTACACTCAAAGAGGATACAGTCTTGAGTCTTGAATTGTGTCTCATGCTGAAGTCTGCATTATTCAGAACATGCCAAACCTGCTAGTCCTTCCTCCAGTATATACTGTCAGAGATGTAACCACATAACACATGACTATAAGGGGAACATGTCCCAGTTGATATCTATTGTGGTTATGACTCCGCCTTATATACATAACTCGCATGATGAGCGTTAAAAAAAACGTGGATGTGTTCGAATCGAGCTTGTGATGCCGTTAAATCTGAACCATTTTTGGCGTTAAAATATGCTCTCAAACTGTAGTCACTGTTTATTTAAAGTCTATTTAAAATGAGATGATGCACTGTTATGAATTATGAATTGTATTCATAAAACGTTTTAAGATTGCAGTGTGAAATCACAAATGCAGCTTGTGATATTAATTAAAATAATCTTTGAAAATGTTTTTCAAATCAAGGACCGCAATGCGCTATGTTTATTTCTGGGCAGGTTACGTAGTAAAGATCTTTTACATTACGTCATCATTCGACTCGTTGAGTCTGTAAAAGCACAGGCCAGTTTTGATCATCCAAGCACCTGCTTTCACATAAGAACCAGCATGTTTTTATGGTGGGAAGGAGCAACGGTCGCCCCCGGCTCCCAGAATCCCTCTGTACCTTATTATTCTTTCCATCTCCTGTGTCAGACGTACAAATTCGCTACCGGCCTTTAGCGAGAGCTCTGTAGCGCAACGCATTACCTCCACGTCTCCCAGCCTTCCAGCGGCAACCGTCGCGGTAACGTCAGGGATCTAAATTATTCACTCGCGCTGACCTACTTGCAGGGCGTTTGAGAGCTGGGAGTTGTACAGAGATATCGCTGCAAGGAAAATGGCAACCATGTGGTTATGGCAACCACTTAAAACAACTGTGCAGGGTGCCCTCCCACACCCTTTTTCTCTGTTCTGTTCGTGTGGTCTGCAGACTGTGATGATGGTGAAAGGTCCTGATTGGCGTGGGCATTGCCCCGCAGCCTGTGGGCAGACCGCGCGAGCACAAAGAGACAAATCGATGTCTCTCCTCCCCGCTCGTACACGTACACACTCAGCCAGCCCTACATTTCTGTTGGGACAAACACAATCGCATGTACACTTTTGGCCAGCTGGCGAACGTGTACACGCTCTGGCTAATTGCAGGGAGAGAGAGAGGTGTGAAGACTACCGCTAAATGGATGCCACCAAAGCGTTGTCGTCAGATGGAATGTTTGCCGTAGCTCTGTGAGGAACGTGAAGCTCGCTGCCTTTTGCATAGTTGATGGAGATTTCTTTCGCGGCGAGACGCACGGCGCTTTCAACCCACAGTCGGATAGCATCTTTTGAATTGGAACCGTGAAAACTCGACATGGCTTTCTTTCCTTTTGGAACCATCACTGGAGCAGAGGCAAGATTTCCTGACGCTTGTGTTGTTGTGTGTGTCATTGATACAGCTTGTGTGCAGATTTGCTGCCTATGGTTTTATTTCAGATTAAAAGGCACATTTAATGAGATTGTTTCCCAGCGGGAGGGATGCGAGAGGGTTTGATGTTCCTCACAGCACATGTTTCCGTGTGACCGTGTTTTTCATAGCAAGTTCTGGCAAAAGTGTATTTGTCAGGGGGTTTATGATCAAATGTGTGTGTGTTTGTGTGATCGATATTTTGAACCACCGTGATGTGGAAGTCTCAGTAGAGTGTACTATAAGTTGATTTGACATGTTATAATCCACAGAAACGGTCAGTTTTTCCGAAAAGTTGCGACCTTTGACAGTTAGGACACCTTTGATCGTGTCTGTGAGTCAAAGCTCTGAGGACATGTGAGAGAACTGTCAAAGTGACAGTTCATAAGGACATTTTCTCTCTCTCTCCCTCTCTCTCCCTCTCTCTCTCTCTCTCTCTCTCTCTCTCTCTCTCTCTCTCAGCATGAGGCCTCAGATGATACAGCAGCCCTATAAAACTGTAATGATGCCACAGGCATTTTGATCAACCTTCCATCCTTTCTCTCTTTCTGGTACAGGATGACCTTCTGGTAGCATCAGCAGAGTGTCCCAGCGATGATGAGGACATCGACCCTTGCGACCCAAGTTCAGGTGGGTTAGGTTAGTCATCTTTCTTTTATATTATTACTGTCCATGTCATCCTTTTCTCTAGTTTTCTTAATTGCTCTGTTTTAAAGCCACACCTTAAAGGTTTTTTTAATATGTGATTATAGCATAATTTCACTGGCGTTTATGACTATTTGGGTGAGAGTCTTCAAATTTGACATTTTACCAAATGCACGTAGTAGTGTAAAACACAAGAAAATATTGGATAATTTAACCCAAGGCTCTGCCAGGCAGACACTTCATACAGCAGAGAAATAAAAACATTCAAGGAAATATTGTGTCTAAACACTTAACTTTGTATAAAAGTTTCTGCCAAATGGAGAAATCTAATGTTAATGTAATATCAGAGCCAAGCAATTTTCTTATTAAAAGCGAAAATGCCAAGAGGCACAACAAAATCACACTGAAACAGGGTGTGGACAAGTTTTCTCTGTTTATTCACTCTCACGCATTTACAATGTACTGCATGAACAACTTAAAAAACAAGCGTTCTGTATTGCTTTACAGGCACAATCCTTCATATAGTTTTGCTTGTGGAATTTGGGAGATTTCTCAAAATCCACAAACAACATCTCCTGTGCTCATCTGTGTTTAATGTTTAATATACATGAGAAATGGGATTTCGGTCCAGTGAGTTATCGTGTGGGTGGAGTTTACTGATGCCACAGAATTAGAAAGCAAGTGACAGACAAAATCAACTGTCACTTTGCGCAGATGGTTAAGACAGAAACCCAGATAAACATGGGAGAGATGGCGTTTGTCACTTTTCAGTTTGTCGAGCTGTTTACTTACACGTAATGTTTATATGTTTAGAGTGTGTGCGGACATTAAAGTTTGTATAATTTGTCTTTGTCTATTTAAACAGCCAATAATTCCACATTATGCCACATTATATTATTTACCCTATTTATTGTGTTGCAAATATGCTGAGTATTTTAATTTTCTTTTTTGGCACAGAGGGAGTTTTTTAAATAGCTTTTTGTATTAAACAAAGTTAAAACTGTGCCTATTATAATTTTTTGGCACATCACTTTGTGTTGCACTTACATAATTAGTGGCTCACCTATTTTGACACTGAGGTCACATTCACCAATTAACCTTGTCTAAAATATAAATTATATGCGCAGTATCAGTTTTTTGTATAATTTTAAACGTTATCCATAGACCTGCTGATTTAGTTATTTATTGTGTGCAGGTTAAGGACTCTAAATGATTTTTTTAGGTGTATTTTTGGAAAAGGCCAGTGAGCATGCTCACTCATAGCGCGAACAGCTTTTTCCATTTCTCCACTCTGCGGGTACATCCTGGTTACTCAGTCAACTGCACAAACCACTTTTGACATGAAAAATAAAGCACAAAGGTTAACACAATCCATCAGATACCTTAGCTGTGGCTTTAAGTGGCCTGAGCTACGGTCCCAATTTGTGATGCTGTATGTGAAAACCCAGCTTTAAAGTAATTTTTTTGTGATTTGCAGTGTTCCACATAAATTCATTCTAGAATGTCAAGTACATTCTGTGCAAATATAACTTTGATATATTTAATATTGAATGAGTAAAACCATATCAAAACTGAAATCTTCCAGTATGTCTTTGTGCATAATATATAATAATAAATAGTAGTTTAAAATCACTAATTTCAGTAGGCAATTTAAACTAATTAAATTCAGTATTATAAATTAAAATTTCTCTAAATCATGTGATAAAAAACAAGCTAACAACTTGTAAAGCAGCATTGCTAAGAAAACAAACATCGTAAGCAGAATCAGTTGCCCAAAGCAGAGAAGATACAATGTTTCACACGTCCCCTTTCCATGCTGCTAAAAACGGAAGCTTTAACGGAGGTCGCCATCCATAATTCCCTGCTGTATTTTGTCATCGTCTCATTTCCTGCACCTGCGGGTTGCAGCTCGTCGGGCATAAGCTGCGAACGGCTTTGTTACAGGTGTTGTTTTGCCGAGCGCTTTTGCCCTGCCCGCAGCCGCTCTGCCTCACACTTTTTCACGCATTTCCATTCCGACAGACATAAATCAGAACAAACAACACCGCGCTGTACCGCCCACCACAACATTTTCATTGCCCAGAAATCATAAACTGCGAAAAAATGAAGTTCACACGCTGGTCGCAGCTCACGGAAAATGTGCAACATATATTCTGATCACGCGCTTATCTGCGTCAGCTCTACGAGATTGACAATTGAAGTCTGTTTGCACAAGCTTACAGCAGATGTTTGTTTGTTCAGACAGATAATATGCAGCGGCGATAAATGCATGTATTGTTACATTTAAGGTTGCGTGTTATTAGTCTGCTTTATGTCCTGTTTACCGAAGTGACTTTTCGGGAGCTGTTTCTCAGCAGGATATCTGATCTCGTCAGGAGAGGAATCAATCTGGCGAAGAAATATTGATTTTTGTGTCTCTTTTCAGCTGCCTCACTTATTCTTCCACACATTATTCCATTCTGCATCCTAGTAGTCCATTTCTCGCTCATCGCTGAATAATACTATTAACTGGTGTCAAAGTTAAAATTGCAGCATAGTGGACGCTATGAAACTCTCATTAAGAACAATAACTAAACAGATATAAAAGTTTATAATAGTTCTACATAAATATCCGCCGTGGCTTTAATGAATGCTTTCTCTCTCTCTCGCCCTCTCCACAGCTCATCCTCCGCTACCCGAGGCGAAGGGTTACCCCAGCCCGGAGGTGATCCGGGAGTCCAGCAGCACCACAGGCATGGTCGTGGGCATCGTCGCGGCTGCCGCCCTGTGCATATTAATCCTACTGTACGCCATGTACAAATACCGAAATCGCGACGAGGGTTCGTACCACGTGGACGAGAGCCGCAACTACATCAGCAATTCAGCCACTCAGCCCAACGGAGCCGCGGTCAAAGAAAAACCCATCGGCGTGCCCAAAAATAAAAAAGATAAGAAAAACAAGGACAAAGAGTACTACGTCTGATCTTACAGACAATCCCCCCCTATAATCCCGTCCACAGATCCAGTGCTCCGAACTCACACGAAACGGGGAGGGGATATTAACCTGTGTATAGTAATCGAGAAAAAAAGATTGAAAAAGACAAACACTGTCTTAGTTTTACCTAAGACGTCATATACTGTTACTAACAATGACAAAAACATACTTTATAACCAAGCACACAAGAACTTTACTAAGCTGAGAAGTGTGTACAAAACGAAACGGGCAGAGAATGGACTGCGGAGGAACCTAAGACTCCATGTGTGGATTGGGGGTTAGACCACGTCAGCCGTCCACGTTCGAGTGTGTCGCTGACAGACATGGCCGCTGGTTAGAATTAAGTGTATTTCATATTATGTTGCCTGTATATGTGTTGCCAGAACATTTTCCCTCTAAAGCCAGAAATACCACATCTGCAACAATCCAAACAAACATTCGTTTGATGGGACGGAAAAGGAAGGAAGGACTTACAATGAGATGCTACCTATGATTGTTAAATCAGCCAAAGTATTTGACTCCCTTTTCCGATGACAGTATTGCGAAAGAAAGGAACACTCGGAACTGATTTTCAGTTTACCGGACAAAGCCCATGCTGTCAAAGAGAGTTGTGGAGGCCTTAAATATCAATCCAAGTGTAAAGGTTGTTGGATTTTCTTCTGTTTGTATGTTTGTCAAAACCCTGACAGATTACACTGGTGATGACGAGGAATACCGGGGCCATATGGGATAGATTTGAGAAAAACTCCATGCACGTAAAGTATCTTATTACATGTTTATATACGGTGCAAAGACTATCTGTGTGCTCTCTGGACTGTGGCTGAAGTGGTGTTTTATAGCCTGTTATATAGATGATGCCAACTACAGTATACCTGCTCTTCAAACCTTTTTTTTTTTAGAAAAAACAATGGCGAAAACGACGAAAAACAGACAATTAAATGTTAATGTGTTGCTATAGCGATAGAACCGTTTCTGCCATTAGCTTAAAAGATTTTATTTTCCCTCCTTTATGTGCATCTTCAGCATCTGTTATTTTCAACATGCTCCTTCCTTCCTTTCTTTCTTTTTTTTGTGTTTGCTGTTGTGTCAACATGAAAAGACAAGAGTATACGTTTAGGTTTTGGAAAGCAAGCAGATATGTGGAAACTACGATTTTGGACTGTTTAAGCAATATTCTCTTGCTTGTCTTAGTGACCAAACAAATTATGCATGGTATTTAGAACTCAGATCTGCTGGGAGACAATATCATAATCTCAAAGTAACACTAAGGATCTCAGTCCCTGAAAATTTGAGCATTGGATAATAGCTATGATCACAAAGATTAAACAACCCGTCAAAGTGTTTGCAAACATTCTTATCTCCGCTATCTTGTACTGTGTGGAATGTACAAGAGGTATAAAATATATGACATTCTGAATAAAATGTTTGCTTTTTGTTTTTTGTGTGTTTTTTATTTGTGTACAATTTTTCTATAATACCTTCTTTTGTTTTTATTGTGACAATTCTTTGATGACCTCAAAGTGAAGATTTATTATGAAAAAATAGTTTTGAAAAATCAAATGAATAAATAAAATATTAAGACCTATGGAAACGGTTGTCTTTAATTTGTTACGTTTAAGACACATTTAATGCACAGCTTCATTTTTTTAATACATTTCAAGAGTTGGTATCCTTTTATATTCAGTCAAAATATCTTCTTGAATATTTACATTATTTAAATCATGACTTATGCGTGGCATACAGAATTGTTTTTATTGTCATTTGTTTTTCTTTCACTTTAATGTTCTGTTAATAAACAAAAGCTTGCTGCTTTGGACCAAACATTATGTACGTTCCATACATAATTTCTTCCCAGGGAACCTTGAGGGGGCAGCTAATGCTGTGTGTGGATATTGAACGAGCCCATCGATCCAACATAACAAAGAAAACACACACTGTTACGTTCCTTTTGAAGAGCAAGATGTTATGATAAAAGCTCCCTGGCAGAGATGGGCAGCGGCAGGTTCGGTCAGGGTGCTGGATGGTTCAGGATAGCGCCTCTCTTTAATTTTCCGCACAGGAGGAGGCAACAGAACAGCTGGTGTGAAATAACTACCCCTACAGGGAGGCATGCGCTGTAATTTATGATTCATGAATTATTCACACCCGCCATAGACTTTTCATCAGGCCTCATTTCAACACACTTTGCAGAGGGAGTGTGGGAGGGAGGGTTCGTCATGGCCTTGAGAAAATCTTCCCTGCCATGGTTTTATTTAATTGTCAAAATCATAGTTGGATGAAAAGTAAAAAATAGATGATATTCTATCATCAAAAAATTGATACTAGTCATAAGTCATAGCGCTGGTCTTCAAAATGAATTTATGAGAGATACGTCCATCACATTTGTTGAATTAAATTTATACGGTTCTAAGAAAATAAAGTATCTGCATCTTTCACAGTACCGACATCATTAATCATGAAGTTTAACCTTGAAGGTGTAATGCCATTGATTTAGCGACATAATATCTCAGGTTTAACACCCGCTTCTGTTGTCCTCAACCTGTTGTTGCTCTCAGTCTCTTAAATCAATATGACATATGAACATGAGTTGAACAGTGTGACAGTTTATTACCATTCTGTAAATGGTAGCATGAAAAATCTTTCCTACAGTGGGCTTTGTTTAATAAATGGCTCTCATTACCTGAGTCTAAAAATATATTCAATTAAACAGACATTTCTTAAAATGGAGGTCTTCCATAAATGGACTTGAATAAGAATGGCTCATTTCCATTTTGTATGCAAAAATTACATGCTAATGAAATTAATAAGTTCATTAAATCGGGGCTTTATTCTTAGCATTAAACCTGGTCAGATGCCAAACATACATTTCTTGTGGCTGTTTTTTACACTGTTATATTTGTTATATGTTTGCAAGGAAAAAGGTTTACATGCAGTTATAAGATTTACAAAAGAAATGGATCTCTGCACTGGCTGGTTAAGCATAGGTGCAAAACCTTGAAGTGTTTTCAATCTAAATCTTTTCATCTGACTCATGCAAAGCAGGTGTTTTTTTAGAATACGAATATCTATTTTTAATAACTCTGGTGATGGACTTATATAACAGATAGACTTTCATTTCTCCACCGATCTGTGAGGCAAATTTCCCAAAGCACCCCAAAATTCTGAAATTGCATCTTGTATTTACTTTCAGCCTAAATTTAACTAACAGCATGTGCTGTGAATATAATCTAAAAGTCATTACAAGCAGCAGCAGAATTATACAAAAAAAATTTTTGGACTTTTCAGTGATTCATATTCAAAGCATCATGTATATAAATGTTAAAAATAAAGACTTTGAAAACAGAAATCCATTGTATTTTTATTATAAATATACATATATATATCTTATACATTATATATATATATATATATATATATAATATAATGTCTGATTTCAATTTCAATTTTTAACCATTGATATACATGATGATGCTTAGAATTTAACTATGATGTAAAAAGATTACAACATTTAAACATTAAACACACCATTCCAAACATCCATACTATATTACTCAATTATCTTAAACTGTCATCTTGGTGGATATTTGGATTACCTGTTTGCATGAACGATAAAAGATTGAAGGTGAAAGGGACATAATGAGTCGTTGAAAAAATAATTAATTTTACAATTCCATTATGTGCCAGTAGTGAGTCAGCATTTCTATCAACTAATGGCACCAGAACAAGGGCCAAATAGCTAACAAGGGAATTTAGCAAAACACACACAGTTTATCATAGCTCTAATTTGACATGATTTTAGTTAATTGGGTACAATGCCAGGGGCAGGCTTTGTTGGAGCATTTCTGTTTCATGGGAATCGCTACTTTTCTAGGTCATTTTCACACTCGCTCGTGAACAAAATCTAAGCCAGTTTAGGTCTGTTCATTCATATGTATCATATACACATTTTTTATTTCATACAGAGATATCATGAGATCATGTATACCCTACATAAAGAACATTCCTTGAAAATATAAACTTCATATCTTACAAATTTACTGAGTAACGCCATGTCAAAGATTAAAATCATAGTGAAATTAATAGGTGAAATCCAACTTTGATGCTCGTCATCTTAGACTTCAGCCTGGTTTTCACAGTCAGGGTCACTTATAGCCAAACATGATTTACACCATTATGGATATGCCCACACTGCGGGAAAACATTGTGTTTGTCTATTTGTATTCTTTGCTTAGCTCTGTAGTGTAAGATTTAAACTATTTATTCAGATGGTGATGCGAAGCAATGATTTTCATGTTCGATAAATGCGGATTCTCTCAGCAGTGAGCATGATTTATCAAACCCTGCATCTGCTATCTGACAAAGATGACAGATAACCCATTGGGTGACTGTATACGTCTGTAGAGAGAGAGGCATCATTGCATATTTTGTTGGCTGGTCACTGCATCAGTAGAGCAAAGACTGATATCAGAGCCCAAGTGGCAACTCAACACGATAGCAAACCAGTATATCATAGAGAAGATAACAAAAATATCCTGTCAAATTCTAAAATATTTAATAAAATCATATAAAAAACTATTATTATAAACTCAAGAGGTCCACATTTGCTACAACAGAGCAAAAGACACTTTTAATGAAATGAAAGTCCTTCATTCATTTATAAATATTTTTGGTAAAAATTTGTTGTTGGCACTGTATGATGGGTTTTTCTTTTTTGTTTAATGGATTGCTTAATAGAACTAAAAACTGCACAAAATGCATCACAATGCATTTACACAAGATCAAATTGTAATGTTTCAAAAAACAAAGCGTGAACATTCATGCACACAAGACACAATGAGTTTTAATTGCAAATCTATGCAAAAATCAATGTGTTTTGATCGTTTTACTCTTCAGCATGATCTTTCACCACTTATCAGTCATCAATACTGTAAACTGTTCTTGTATGCCATAAAAGTCCAAACTGATTGGGACCCACCAGTTAAGATCCACTGATACGGTAAAAAGCATAAAATAAGATTTATTTGCAGAATTGATTGATCTGCATGCGTATGAGTGTTGGTCCTCGCGTGTGAAATCTGATGATATCTCAACTACAGTCATGCACCTTTTTTAACGTTCGACAAGATTGATCTGTCAACTTCTACGAAGTTTATTTCCATATTTTTATATGAGATATGAGAGCTGTATAATTAACTGTGAAAAACCCTTTCTTTGTATAATTATATTCTTTGACTCGTCATCTCCTCAGGGCCACAAAGACAAGCTTGTCTTATCTTTTCTCCACAGTTCTAAATACAAAACTTTTTCTTCTGAACTCCAACGCATACAAATAACAGGTCACAGTGTGATGCGGTTCACCATTTCGTTGTAGTCTTCAAGTGCCCGGTAGATTATAAGCGAGGGGAGAAAACAATTGACTTTGCTTTGCCTTACCTGTCAAAACAAGAGGAAAAAAATGAGACGTTTTCTTCCTTCCTCTATCTCTTTGCTGGCTTGTTGGCGGCTCTATAAATCATTATGAAATAATTGTGTGTTTTTAATTAAATGTGAGATGGTTGCTATCAGTATACTGGGCTCTGGCACGGAGGTATTGTGTATTTTTGAGGATGTGAGTCGAAGACTCACGGGGTGTATGGGGTGGGGGCCATAACTCAGTTCTGAGGGGACAGCTATAGGCAGACTGGTGTAAATACTGGCCCCTGGCTCGATGAGAAGGACCTTGATGATGGCAGTGCTGTAATTGAATGCTCTGTATATTGTGTTATTACAGACTGCAGTGTCATATTTCATGCGTGGCTGTACGGCGAAGTGCATTGGACTGCGGTTGACGTCCTTATCGGGTAAAGCGGTCTTGACTGCTCCAATCGAGCGCGAGACTGTTTAAAGAAAGTGCTGCAGAGTCGGACCAGCGTGAATGGCATCACTAGTTGAACGCCCAATGCGTGCCTTGTTTTCCATCTTAAACTTAATGTACTCGTATAACAACACGATCATTGTTTTATGCCATTGTATTAATGATAAACCAGATTAAACTGTCATTTTTTTTTAAACAGCAAGATGGATGACGAGGATTCATTAAAGTAGACACTACATAAAATCATTCGATTTACAATAAGTGTAGTGTAGCATGACAAACATGCATGTATCCAGACAGCACCATTTTCATCTATTACTGTCAGATTTCAGCGCTTCAGTTTTTCTGTTTGAAAGCCAGGGCCGTTTTTTGTTTTACCTCTTTTTTTAACGTTCTTACATGCGGGTAATTCCATTAAGTGTGTTACCTTGAAAGAGCACCTCTCTGATAAAATACAGAGGACGGAGCTTATACTTTTTTCTGGGACTAATTAAGAAGCTGTTAGTGCTCGGCAAGCTAGTCATTTTCTATGGACAGAATTGCAAGAGAGGGTAATAATTATGCTCCATCCCATATAAATCAGTCTGTGGCGTTTTTATTTCGACCGTCACATGATGTTGTGACATTGCCCATTTCAAAAGCAGTCCATCAAATGTGGCTGTATAAATGATAAACCGATGTCACTTTCACTTTCACATAAAATGCATGTGTTTGCAATGCCTACAAGACATATAATACACTGTTATCATGTTACTGTTTGTTAATCTACAACAAGAGCAAACGTTGTGTACATCAGAAGGGTAGGTTATTATGTAGATGAAGCTCTTGAAAAATGGTGAAACACACTAACGTTCAGTAAAAAGTTAAAGGTGCTCTGTTTTATTCAAATGCATGCTGAAAATGTCAATATTACCTTACAGAGCAAGCATTGAAAAATGCAGCCAGAAATATCACTCTTGGTTGGTGACAGCTCTAGACTGTAAACTGCGGTCACATTCTTTTAGCCAATCAGAACGCTTTCACACACTTTCTGCCTGTCAATTATTTTGGACGTTCACCGCACAGTCCTATATATGGGAAGCAGGAAGGCGAGAACATCAGTTGTTAGTTTGCTGCGTGAGGGGAATGTTCGAGTGCTGTTGCTTTTGACAACTAATGGTATAGTACACAGGGTCAGTGTTGAGGTTTACCTTATTCAGTGGCAGAAAAATAGAATTGCTGGCATTGCTTAGAGAAGTTTAATATGTGACCAGGCTAAAGTCTAATAATCTAGTTTAGGAGATAAAACTAGTCAAAAACACAAAAAGTAAAACACAAAAAGTGATTTTTGTTTGTTTTGTCACAACCTTTGGCCATATGAGAATGAGGCAGAAAATGAACAAACGTGCTGGTACAGTCACATACCTATAGGAAGGAGAAGATAAATCACTAGTATGAACATGAGAAATTGCGGCAGGTCCCACCACATCTATTATTCCTGATTCGATGCATTTGAGCAATCCATTTGAGATTTTCTTGGTGATTTAATACATTATCATAGTTTATCAGTTCTGGAGATGGTCTTCGCCCAGTAAATAGAAGCTGTACTTGCATGCCTATCGCCTAGATAGAAAATAGCTGCCTGAGGGCATTGCCAAGATGGCTTCCAAGTGAACCGAATTAAAGGGAATTTGGTAGCACTGCATTGTGGGTATACTGGAATGATTCAATTGTTTGATTTTTGTTGAAAATTCTGCCGTTATTTACTCGCCTTCATGTTGTTTTAAACCCTTAAGCTGTTATGATTTTTTCAGTCCAGCACAGAAGGATCATTTTTGGGCAATCAAGCAATCATGGTAACAGCTGAGTTATAGTTTTTTGAGTAAACTTTCTCTTTTAAAACAGTTACAGTGTGAAGTAAAAAAAAATACACAGTCCAGGGAACCATTTCTGCTCAGTCTTTGTTAGTAGTATTGATGATAACTGATATGCACTAAATAAACATGAAAATTCCCAGAATGCATCAATAAAGCATCTGAACTACAATATTTTACATTTTTGATATTAGTTTTTTAAACATTAAAAAAATTATTTTAGGTATTTTTATAAAAGAACATCAACTTTTTGTATAAATGTATATATTTCCATCAATATAATCAACATTTAACATTTAAAGTGTAATACATCAACATTTAAAGTGACTATGCTAAATCATACTAGCATCATATAAAATGTGCTTACATTATGATAAAAAAAAATGCTTGCATCATGCTTAAACACTTGAATCATGTTTAATCTTGTTAGCATAATTTTAATCATTTTTAATATTGTGGTCTGAATTCACCACTCAAAACCAGAAATGTACACAATACAATAGTCTATCATATATGTACAATAGAATATTATAATTTAATAGTATATCATATATATCAAATATGTTATTAAAGAGGTCATGATGCAATATCAACAATAATCTACGATATGTGTAAAATAATGACTTTTTAAACCCTAAAACCACGTGAACACATTGCATTAAACTGAATAGACAAAATAATGTTCTTTTTAGAACCATCATATGACCCCTTCAATTAGGCATATTTCTATCAAATTTATTTAAAAGTCAATTATTTAGGTCAAGTTGACTCACAGTGCCTGGATGGTCCTGGGTTATTACTTTTGAATGCTTGTTTTTGGGGAAAAACACACCTTGGAATGTTGCGACTGGCCAATCAGAATCAAGTATTCCAAACTGCAAACCGCTGCGTAATAAAGTGATATAACTCTTGCGTTAACCATCAGACATTTCTACTTCTCGAGAGGATAACGTCCAGCCATCCAGTTATATTCTGTCAAATTTGTTGCCATTGAAAGTAACCCTCATGATTGAATGGCTTTATCGTGGATAGTAAAAAGGCAAAATGCAATTTAAATCTCAGAGCTAAATATGTGTGTGAGAAGGCACTATGTCCTATGATTTAACCTTGGTTATTGTGAATACTTAAGCAGTAAGCCGTTCCATCTCCAACCACAGTTACCAATCTCCTTTCGAGATGGGCAGCAGTACCATGGCAATGGCCTTGCAATCTTAAACACTGCTGGATGTCTATGACATTGCCTGTCTTCCATATGATGCCCCATCTGCAGTGTTGGTTAAGATAGACCTATTACACCAGTGAAAGAAATAAAGAAATACAACACGCGTTCACAAGATGGCCGTACCAGCAGGGGCTCGGTACGGTTCAACTGTTGTCCTTTGATGAGATGGCCCTATCACTGCAGTCGGACTATTCCCAACCGAGTATGTCTTTTTTAAAGTAAAGGACGGAATAGCAAACCTTCCTGTCAAACCACTTGCTTCCAAAAGTATTATGAGCTGCATAATGTTCTTCTAGCTGAGAAGCAACAAGAGAGTGTTTAGGTTGTGATTGGTTCCACATTCCAGATGCTCTCCTAATTATCAGAATGTAGATGTTAAAACCTTCAACAATGTAATCTTTTTACACGCTTTCACAATGAAGTTAATCTAAAGGGTCCTGTTTGTATTTCCAATGGTTTTTATGTTACTGAGCGACCCTGCAGCGTAAAACACTAATCGTAAACTGAGATCTCTGCAGTGTGGAAATAGACACAAAGAGCTAGCCGCTTTATCTGCGGGATACAAGATATGCTTATCATTTAGACGTTCTGTTGAAAGAGCCGGCTAAACCAGGACACCAAGTGTGACATATCTGCTTTGTTCCAAAACCTTGTGAGCTGCCTACAGAAATAGTGATTTTAGACGTCGACCGTGCTCCTGACGTGAAGCCGATTTCAAAATGTCGGTATCTTTATTCTGCTGCCTCCTAAGGTACTTCATTTTAGCTAAATGCCAGTATGTGTGCATCCTGTGTATCCTTTACAGATAATGCAATCAAAGAACATGTGCAGCTTAAAAACAGGACTAAATAACAAAAATCCGGATGAAGCGAGAGAAGTGTCAATTATACATGAGTATATTTTACTCAATAGTAGAGAAGTAAGAGTAAAAAGTTTGACTTAAACTTTACGGTATATAGAGTAAAGGCAGTGATGCAGCTCACTTTCTTTTGGAACAGAGTTATCATCATCATCTTGTTGCCTGTCTCCTTTTAATCTTTTTTTATTACCAGTTCCTCTTTTTCAGTGTACTTCACTTTTTATCTTCTCATGCCCTCCTGCTGTATCTGAAAAGACTGAGAAGGTTTGCCTGAGGCTCAACCAAATCTACTGGAAATGTGTGCGGGTGTTCTGCCAAAGAAAAGATAACGTGCTTTAGAACCATAGCTGTGATGTAATCAGCATATAAATCAATCTACACACTCATGGCAGATACATAGTGAAAGTACTATTTAGTTTGTCATAGATACATTCAATATCATACTAAAGAAATTTGACATGAACCTCTTCCATCCAAATCAAATGGGATTAACTGTCTGTTTCGTGCAAAGTCACCCGTCACATTTAAAATCAGATTCCTGCTCAGTATTTTACGGTATGTTGGGCAACCCTAGTTTAACCTTAGCCACCAAAGGGAAAAGTAACTTGAATCTCTCAGAGTGGATTGCATTTTCAGGCAAACAAAAAATAAAAGAGAGACTGATTTTTAAATTTTCATTCAGGTGTTTCACAGGTCAGAAATTGACCTCTTCTATTTCCGCTAGGGATGGCACAGCTGAGCCTCTGGGCTGTCTGTCTACCCGAGCACTGACCCTAGAGGAGGCTGCAGAGCCCTGACATTTCTCTGGCTGGAATATGAATGGCAAGGTGCCAAGAAAACTGCCCTGGATTATAATACCTGCACATCTGACGATTAACAATGAATCCTTTATATCAAGGCTAAAACTAAAAGTGCAAATCAATGTGTCCATGTATATCTTTTATACATATATATATATATATATATATCATATATATATATATATATATATATATCATATATATATATATATATATATATATATATATATATGTATATATCTTTAAAAAAAAAATATATATATATATATATATATCCATGGATTTATACATTTAGAAATTATAACTATATATCTGGCTAGACATTTACTTATATTACTTTACTATATTATATTTACTTATTTTTATATTATTTATATTATATATTTTATATATATATAAAATTTATATTATTATATATTATTTATATATATTTACTTACATCAACTACATATTCCAGCTTAAATTTATACATTGAAATTTACAAATATATTATTAATATATATATAATTATTTCCTGTACACTCTAAAAAAGGATGTGTTATTTTTTAACACATTTTTTGTGTTATGCTGTTTAACACATAATGTGTCATTTTGTGTTAAATACATAAAAGGGACAACACATGTTGAGTTGAAAGTAACACAAAATGTGTTGTTTTTAAATTAACACAAAGATGTGTCTAGTTAGGGACAACACATCTGTGTGTTGTCGCTAACTAGACACATCTTGTGTTATTTTAACACATCTGTTTTTAGAGTGTATAATGTATAATTATGTAAAATTATTTGGCCCAGATAATAAATATACTGAAAAATGCTTGGTTATTTAAACCCATAGTTGGGTGAAAAAGGGACAAACCCAACTGTCGAGTTAAAAAATAACATTTAAAGTGTCAATTTTTGAGCCAAACCTGGGTTGAAATAACACAGCATTTTTTATTAAAACATAGGTAAATTTATAATCAACCGGCTGGGGTTTGTCCCTTTTTGACTCATCCATGTGTTGAAAATTACCTAGCTTTTACCCAGCAAGTGTACATATTATTATTTGTCATATTTTAGAACAATATTAAAAGTATCTGTCATAGGAAACACTAATAGCAGTATTGTAATTATTTAGTGACTAAAATGAATGTTAGTAATTCCAAAAATGCTTTTTACAAATCTTTGTACACCATCAACCTGCATCACAAAGTTTCCATCTGAAATACTTTAAACAGTATTGAAGTCCCACTTGTATGCTGAGCTGCTTTGCCCTTTAACTATCTGGGGTTTTTTCAGCATTTATGTTTATGCATAAATGCCATCAACATAAATTCAATCAAGTGTGGTCAAACTTTTGTGGGCAGAATAAACTTTTGAGACGGTGAGGAAATGCAGATTCTGTTCTCTGCTGGAACCTGACAATTTTGGAAATAATGCCAGATCTGTCAAACACCCTCTTCACCCCTCCTGTTCTGTGTTTTGTTCACACAACAATATGCATGACCGTGTGCTACATTTGAATAAGCGCTCTGGCGTCCTGTGGCACGCAGGCCAGTCAGTCAGACAGATGAGAGAAGCTCATCTCAAGCACTGAGTGTACCTGGCAGGCTGGCATGTGGGACACCTTTACGTCACGGGTGATTGACTGAGGAACTACATTGACATTTTGAAAGGAGCTTGACGGATGAAGGACCCAGCCGGTCTTCACCTACCATCAAAAAATAAATTGGGCTTCCTATCAGTTCTAACCTTTAAAGTGTGTGTTTATCTGTGCGTGTGTTTGCACAAAAACATCCATCCGAGGTGCATCGAGGCGACAGAATCGTAACAAATGCACGCAGGTCTCGTATGGAAAACTAGAGTGACCCTCCGTGCCTTGTTTCAGGTAGACTTGCGCTCCGTACTGACGGGAGTTTTTCCAGCGTTTAGCGTGAAATTCTAAAGCTTGGGTAAATGGGGCATTGTTCATCACAGCAGAGAAGGCAGGCAACAGCTCAATCTCTCTGACTGCCCTCACCGCTCCGTTGCGTGTCATCGGGCGCTGGGTGATGTCAGAGTAGCTGTCATTTGTTTTGGCCCGTCATAATCATTTCCCGACTTCATGTTTCTTTTCCACTGTGTCACTCTCACTCGCCGTGATCATTAGTCACAGAGCCAATCATGCATTATCTTTCAGCCATCAATCACAGCGGTCCCACCCTCTCCATACCCTTCCGCTGGCGTGACACACGATCTAATGCATCACGCAGGGGTCTCTGGGAGCAAAAACACAGTAAAAACACAGATGAGGTGAATAAGTGTAATTGTGTGTGGGAGCGTGTTTAAATGTGTGCAGGTTTGGACGTGTGTGACACAGCGGGTTGGTCTGAATGTTAATGAATACTTTGACAGCTTTTGCTTGTGTTGTGAGCACATGTGTGTATATAACCACAACACAAGTCATTTACAGCATGAAATTGGATTCATTCATTTCCCTCAATAAATAATAATGTCAGTGTTGCCGATATCTTGACGTTCTTGAACGGAAATAAAGAAATGGACATGAAAAAGCTCGATTTCTTTGCATTTATGATGCAGCATTACTGATGTTTTTGTTTTGTTAATTTACATCGGAAGGTTATTCAAAAACGGAATGTTTTTTCTTTCAGGTATAATGCCAGAGCGAAATTCACTTTCTTTGCTTATTCCGTTGAGAGTTTTGAGCTTGTGTAGATTTAAAAAAAAGACCGGATGAGGAATGAATCATTTAGAGAGGAAGGTACCTGGTTTTCACAGGCTGCCACCGCACTTTGAAGTCCGTCTCTCTCTATAGAGAGTTTTTTGGGGATGTTCTGCAGTGGCTTGGATAAAAGGGCCGCGATCCTCAAATGTATGAGGAACGCAGACGAACATGTCAGTCAGGATGGCATTGTGCACTGGATGTAAAGTTCCAGAATATTGTCCCTGCAAATGTTTTGGTAATAAAGAAATATGAAAGAAAACCATGAAAATAAAAGGATGCTGATGCATTACACCAATTTCACACATTTGCAAATGCAGAAGTGGACAAACACGTCAACATGCAAACTTTGCAATTCAGTATCATTTCACTGGGGAGCATTTTAAAGTATTTTAGTCTTTAGATTAAGAAAATTTGCAGGGAAACAAAACTGTCTGCCGCAACATTAAAATAAGACTTCCCTGCTGTTCTGGGAACAGGTTAACAAAGGACTAATGTACAGCCAGCCAGTCGTTACTGCAAAATTAACCCCAGTAGGGTGATCAGGATAGTGAAGGTTTCTCATATCATCCTGAAGAAGTTTCTTTCGCAATAATGACTGTCTGACTGCACATTATCCTGCTTATTAAACGACTACTCGCCAAATAAAAAAATAAATAAATGGGCATTAAATATTGATTGGAGTCTAAATTATTTTATGTGAGAATGCGTGGGGTAATACGAAAAACATCATACCAGCACAGCGTAGGAGATTGGTTTCCATGGCAACGTCAAATATATGGCAATCATTATACATAAATATTTGACTTTGCAGAATGCCGTGACTGACCAATCAAAATCAGGTATTTCAGAGCACTGTGTTATAAAATGTTAAATACAGAGAGCAAAGTTTGGATGATGATGCACTAAAAGAAGTGGAGGCAAAAGACCCAGGTGACAAGAAGAGGAGATGGGTGTGAGGAAGTGTATTAGCACCTGAAACATGTGAGAAGGATCAGAGATGCACATGATACTGTGACCGCAGATAACCATTAGTCCTGATCAAAGAAGGGACGATGCTTCGGTTTTAAAGTTGTAATATGGGTGAATATTAGTGAATATAAGTTTGAGATTGACAGCATTTAAATATTTAAAAAATAAAAAAATATGTTTTTGTTTTATAATAGATACACATGTTTGTTGCATATCTGGTTCATACACATAGCCCTAGTTAAATATCAGTAAAGAATATATTCATGTCTGGGCTGATCAACCAAATAGAGCAATGATTCCCAATCAGGGATACGAGTAGCCCAAGGGGTCTTTAAGCAGGTTAAAAGGAAGAGATTCCAATTATGCTTTAATAGACTTATCTCCTGATTAGTAGTAAGTAGCGTGCCATTAGGAAGATTTTAAATAGTGTGAACTTTGGATCTGAAACCTGAAAAACAATATATGCATATATATATATATATATATATATATATATTATACCTGACATGCTTAATACAGTGTTTTAAACACAAATAAGCTTTACATTGATGTATGGTTTGTTATGACAGGACAATATTTGGAGATGCAACTATTTGAAAATCGGAAATCTGAGGGTGCAAAAAAATAAAGAAATTGAGAAAATCGCCTTTAAAGTTCTTAGCACTACATCCACTCACAAAAATAAAAGTTTTGATATAATTACGGTAGAAAAATGTACAAAAATCTTCATGGAACATGATTTCTTAAGTATAAAAGGAAAAAAATGTGACCCATACAATGTATTATTGGCTTTTGCTACAAATATACCCAGGCTACTTATGACTGGTTCTGTGGTCCAGGGTCACATATAAGATAAATACAGTTATTAAACAAATTGCATTCATCTGCTTCATGTGAATTTTCCTCTCATGTGATCATGTTTATGGCTGGTGCTAAACATATGCTGGTAGACATAAATCCTGATTGTGGTCAATCATCTTTCTCATTGATAAGTCCTGGCTGGAAGGAGATAAAGCTAATATCTTTTTTGCAACTATTATTGCACCTTAATAGCACAGCACACTGAGGGCAAACTGTAGTGCTTACATTTAAAACTTACTTGAGTGTTTTTTTACTCCGAGTATTAAAACTGTGAGTAGCACAATTGAAAAAAATGTACCTTGCATGCATTGCAATGTGCTTGGAGAAAATAGTCTGACAAATGCATAATGATTATCATTTTAAAATGCCCAATATTTGACAACTTGATGATAATTTAAAATGATCAAAAAATAATAATCATTATGCATTTGTCAGACTATTTTTCCCAAGCACATTGCAATGCACGCAAGGTACATTTTTTTCAATTTGTGTGTTCCCTGGGAATGGAACCCATGACCTTGCTAGTGCCACGCTCTGCCAGTTAAGATACATGAACACAATTTAAAAAGCAATACATTTCTGGATTGGTGATGGTACTGTGCAGGTACATATCACAAAGAAGAATACATTTTCTCATTGGAGACAACGCAGTCAAGCGGTTACACAAACACCTGGGTTAACCTTAAGAAAACAAAGACATGCTTGAACCGGAAAGGTGTTGCTGTCAAAAGTCTTGTTTCTGTAGTGTTCCCCACACATAATGAAGCAACGGAACGCCACATTTCTATTTTTGAGCATCTTGAGGGTTAAAAGCACGACTCTGTGCTTTCCTAAAAGAGAATTTTAGATTCCTCTCTCCAGAGACAATTCTTTGAGAGAGACTTTTTGTGTTACTTCTGTGCGAGGACGGATCTCTCACAGCACAACTTTAACAGAGACGCCAACCAATGACTCAAACGGAGCTCTACCCATTAGAGGTAGAGAAGCAGTCTTGAGCGAAACTTCAAGGGGGCAATTCAATGTGAAAGTCTGACATGGCAGACCATATATTCAGCAAGAAATCGCTCCAACTCATTGTTGCACCCCAAACACCCCGGGCATAAATAGCCGACAGGGAGAGTTTATGAACATCTACTTGAATTTACAGTCTGGAAAGTTAGTGTGAAATAATACTGTGATTTGCTGACTCATCTCAGGAGCAGAGGGGTAAAATAACGACAGTGCAAAATAGAAATGGTAAAGGACAAAAAAGTGTGAAACTTTTCATTCAAGCAATGTAAATAAAAGAGAAAAAATAGAAACACAGACACGACGCATCGCCTACAGTGTGACAGACCGAGAACGACATCCCGCCGAGTTTAAAACTGCGTCCTGCCAAGCGTGTATCAAGACATGCTGTAAAAGTCAAGAAAAAGGACACTGTTCAAAAAACTGCAAATTCTACTCATGAAATATTAAGCACTTCTTGTTTGCTCTTCCCTTGACCCCTCCTAACCTTCCTTATAGATTTATATGATTTATGTATTCATTCTTGGCAGCTGCTGTGGATGCAATCTTGAGGCTCTTTTAACCCCTCGTGTTTCACAGTTTCCCCATGGCTAGTTTAAAGGATGCTTTAAAATTGATCGCTGTTCATTATTGCAGAAGGTCACCATTTGGCCAATAAGAGTTGATGAGGTTTTCGCCTCTGGTCATTGATCTGGGAACACGGTGGCGTTGAAACTGCCTCCAGTAAATTTACGCACATCTTCCTGTGCCTCACTCATGATGCATAACCCACCGTGCGCGTCACGTAATCTAAACCGACAGAAATTTACGGACGTAATCGTGTATTGGAATGCGTGTTCTGAATCAAGGACGAAACCTTGTCGAGCCGTTTCCGCAGCAACTGAGCCATGTCGCCTCACAAAGACAACTTTGTTTAACATCTAAAGTACCAGATGCTTGAAATCTTTTAAGTCTCTTAGCCGTACATTTAAGTTATTTACTAATAAACTCCAAGCATTTTAATTCAACTCAGCACACAGTTAGTATTCATTCAATGACATGGAGTAGTTATTCTCTGACTGCACTTCAGATAATCCTGTTTGATCAGAGTAACACAAGCCTCCTTCAGGCAGAGGTAATGACTATGAAGGACTTGTGTAATGAAATGAAGGACACAGTAGAAACATTCAGTCATGGACTTGGATTCTCAAAAGCCTCTGATAAAATCACATACCTGCCATTTTGTCACTGTTCATCAAAAAATAAAGAGGAATGAAACTGTCTAATGCTACAGATGTATGAATACTGTATAAGACAAATGAGAATATATAAATTGTAAATAACCCATTAGATTGTCAGCATAATAATTTGCTTTAAAAGTAAAACTACATGCATTGTAGAATTTGCCAAGTTGTGAAAGACTCCCCAAGTTCGTGCAAAACCTGATGATCCATGTGACCTCATTCCAAAAGCCTACTTTGTGCTACAAATAATCAATAAAATTGTAAGGAAAAAATTTGGCCAATGATATAACCTGTTTAATGTGTTTACTGACCTAGAAATAGTGCAGATTCAGAATCTTAAATATATTTTATACACGCAAAATCAGATTTTTCTTTTTTTAATTAAATTTAAATTAAATAGTAACCATGGTTTTACTACAGTAACCATAGATTAACCACAATATTTGTAGTAAAAAATATAGTACTACAGCACTTTTTGCACTAAAAAGTCATGGTTACTAGACCTTTACTTTAATAAAACCATGGTTAATTTTGCTAAGGGTTATTACTTTGTTTTACTTTAAAACGTTTTAGTTTATTTTTGTTGTTTTTCAAAATCCTAAAACTTTATTTGGAGGTTTAAAAGTTAAAAAAATCCAAAATTGTACTGTAATGTCCTGCTTACACTGTATCTCACAAAAACTTTCAAACTTTTCAATAGCACAAATAGTGAACTTACAGAGAAACAGGAGAAAATCTTTGTCATGAGATCACTTTTAAATGATCACAGCTCCACGTAGGTGAGCCGCACTGACACTGTGACTTGACAAAATGTTTTTCTCAGGAGAGTCGAGGAGAGCTTTGTCCTCTCCTCTGGATACTGAACGCTTGGTTTGCTCCTGGATGTGGTACGTTAATGAGGTTGATGGGTTTGATTGAGGTGGGGTGGGAGGGAGAGAAAAACGCTGGAGCGAGACAGAGAGAACCGGCGGAGCGTGAAGGTGTGTGTCGCTCATAAGAATTTACCGCTGCCTCCGTTCATAACGGAATAATAGACTCGTGGAAAAAAGAAGCGGCTTTGTTTGACTTCAGCAACCCGAGACATAACATGTTATGCCGGGTGTCATCTGCTGATGTCAACAACTCGGAAAAAACCATTGTTAGGAAGTTTTATTCCGCGGATCCAATTTTGCTGTACTGCCAGCATATGCCAATACATACAAGAACTGTTTCTACCTGTTTTTTAGTAGGAATTATTTTGGGTACAAGGCAGAGAAATCTGTCACACAAAAATTACATTTCAAAATGTAAAAAAAATCCCATTCTGTGAAATTAAATTGATCAATTTAAAATACGAAAGACACTCCGCAATGTTGACATCAGATAACTCTCATAAATTGAAAAGCAAACAGGTACAGCACAACATTACCATGTAGGTTTTGGACAAGATCCACTATGTTCAGACATGCTTGAAGAAGAAAAAGTTATAAAATCCTTCATTATCCCAAAGCCCCCATACACCTGCGCCCTTGGCGTTTTTTGCCCCTGCCAATGAAAGAGTGTGAAGAGAATCAGGTAGCTGTCAGAGCGTATCTTATCACGTCTCCACAGAAAGACACAATATGTCTCCGCTGATGGTCTTAAACTCAGACTGAGATCTGTGAGGGTTTATTTCTTAAATCAGAGAATAGGCCCCACCAGAGGACGTGTTCGGGCATATGAATTAAAGAAACCGTATTTGTAACACATGTAGTTCATTTTTTTACCCCGGCGACTTGTAATAAAAATTTGCACGCTGAAATATCTGGGTCTTTCATTCAACCTCATTATCAGATGCTACATCTTTTGGAGCTACAGTATCCAGGGAAGCGAGAACAAAATTGAAGATCTCATCAGCAAGGGAACACATCACTAGGAATGCAGAATGGCGTAGCATACACTGTGTAGGCAGATAGCACAGCGCTCCAGGCAGATAAGCATCAGGCTACGAACATTCGGATCACAGCTTGCAGCTGGCTCAAAGCTAACTACAACATCCAGAGGTTACTTCATCATGTGAAGGCAAACGCTGTAAGGTCATTCATACATATGGATTGGGTGTAATATGCGGTATTGGTTGTTTGTTTTTCCACGCGAATTGTAAATATCTTCACTTAAGCTAGGTGGGAATTTATTATTAAACAAATCGTACTTTGCCATCAAGGATATCATTAGCTCTTAATGGATACTTAATGAACAGGTTTTGAATGCAAGCAGACATTTGCAAAGAGCTGCACAAATGTAGGTTACAATGAATGGGGTAGGACAGCATCGCCACGAGCCACTGCACAGCATGATGATGATGATGATAGTGTCTCCTGGTTATGTGTTGTACTCTTGTGGTTCTCTCCTGACCCCTGGTGACGTGTAGTGTGTAATGACAATAAAACAAAATAATGTCAAGGTATTTTTTGGTTATTTAATTTTAGCCGAATATGCAGAGACAAAAGTAAACCATTTGTAGGTTCATTTTACTGTAAAATTTGTTCTGTTCTTAGCAGCGGATCGCACCTTTTTTGACTACGTTTTAACCAATACAAATATTCTAGAGCTGGGCATAACTAGAAAGATATATATAATGATAAATGATAATGATAAATGTTAATGATAAATATATATATATATATATTTATCATAAAAATATCAAAATATTAAGAAATATCTTAAATTTAACAGAAGTTGTTTTAGCCCATTTTAATGTATGTTTTGTTAAATTCTTTACTGTAATTTTTTGTGCTGCTTAAAGATGTTTTTTTCATCAATACATTAAGCAATTTTTACAGCAACTGGACAAAATTAAAAACGGTAAGTTAAAATGACTTGTAAAGGCAGTTTAATTGTGCTTAAAAATGTAAGGCAGTAAAATATTGTACAGTGTTGTTTTGTCTGGCTATCAGTTTGCATGACCAAAGGGAGACGGAGGGAACATTTTGGACCCAATTTAAAAGCAGTCAGTGTTTAATGATATTAAATGTTCAACATAAATTGAATATCTTCACCAGTCTATAAAAACGGAAAAAGCCTTTTTAATAAGCCATAATTGTACAACCCACAAAAACCCTTTGACTACGCTATAAGGCATTTGAGTATACCTCATGTAACAATCATTTTCTCTCCTTTTTGTTGTTCTCCGTGTGTACAGATAACAGCAGATGTGCTTACAGTAGCTCTTGTTTTCTTTGCACACTGCTGTGTATTCACCTGAGGTTGATAAGACAAGAGCTGTCCTCTGATGCCTAACCCAGCCAGCTATTTATAGCACATTCACTGTCCTTATCATCAAGGTAAAATAGAAATGTTGCTGAGATTGCTTAATTATGTATTTCAAACAAATGAGACCGACACGGTCTCTCTGTTCTTAACTCTATCACTTTTGGGACTCTAAATCAATTTGCTTTAATGTTATTTCAGTACTGTTATTATCACTAATTATTTCACTATCACAAGATGAAATAATTAGATAATCCAACTGTATTGCTGAAATAATAACAAAAATGAAAACATCACTTTTAAAAGAAGATCCAGTATTAATCTCTGTTGTTTCTGTTGAAGCCAATGCGGTTTAATTCTAGAAGAAATAACATTTTGGAAATAACATGAAGTAAAAATGCTCCTCCCCCACTAAGCATTGCTCAAGGTTACACATTGATTCAAAATGCTTTATAAAGCCCACAGTTGAATAGCTTTCTGGCATGGCTGCATTGCAATCATAGTTCCTGCAGCACTTTTTTACACGAAAACACAGCGGCAGTAAAGGGTAGAAGCAGCAATTAAAACTCAACATTGATTTTTTTGTTTTCCCCATAGACCAGTGTTTTCATAGAGTTTGCCAGCAAATGTATGATACAGACCTTCTGCTTTTGATACAATGATACAAATTTGATCTTTTTTTCTGTATTCTGTATATCATGTATGTTGATTACAAAATTTTCACTTGTGTACAATGTATGATAAATAAAAATAACACATCAAATATCCTTTAAAATAACCTTACAAACATATGCCATAAAATATTTTTTCTAAAGACTTCCTGGTCCTCACTACTAAAAATGGGCTAAATCACATTTTGCTTATGTGTACTGATTTCCACAGGTATGTGTGAGGGTTACTGGATAGAAAATCAATGCCCGGTGTGTGTGTGTGTGCGTGGTCCTGGTAAGCTCTACAGTGTGGGGACCAATAATGTCCCCAAAACGATAGTAATACCATTAATTCGTCATCCTTGTGGTGACATTTTTTGGTTCCCATGAAGAAAACAGCTTATAAATCAAACTAAATGATGTTTATTTGAAAATGTAAAAATGCAAAAAGGTTCGTGTGAGGGTTTGATTTAGGGGTAGTGTAAGATTTAGGGGATAGAATATACAGTTTGTACAGTATACAGGTCATTATGTCTATGGAAAATCTCCATAAAACATGGAGCACAACATTTGTGTGTGTGTGTGTGTGTGTTTGGAGTTTGTAAAGAGAGAGAACACACAGTCCACTACTATCATCCTTACACATGTCAGACTCAAACAAAGCATTTAAGACTAAACAGCTCGACTCATTCCCTTCACAAACCTCAGAGTCAGACCAGCGCACATATGGCCAGTCTGTTCAGAAACACTGATTTATATATAATTTACGCTCTAATGAAACGTATTACACCTTGCCCTGTATGACTTTATACTTCACAAAGTGTGATAATGAATCCTTCTGTTCGCGAACGTGAAATGAAAACAAATCTGTTTACAAGGCACTCTGTACTTGTATTCCCAAGAACAGTTACAATAGTAACTCCACAATGAAGATGTAGCTTTCTCGGAACACTCAGAAAACGATGGGGAAGCCATTCGATGTCTCATTCGGCAAAGGATGAGATTGGATGAGAGGAGGAGAGAAATAAAGATTGGAGGGGAGGAATGAACAAAACATTTGTTTGTTATCAGAGAACCGCTCTCCCAAGGTCTCTCCGTAAAGTTTCTGACCCAGTACGCCTCTCTGCTGCTTCACAAGAGCAGACCACTACAACCTGAAGACACCACGCAGACAGATTTATGATAAAGACCAACCTGTTCTCACCTGAGCATCAACAGAGATCCGGGATCACGGCTGCATGGAGCTCTGCTTCTGAATGTTAGACTAAGGGCACGGTCGGGGGTTTAATGTGTCGAGTGGGTCAATTCAAAAACACTGTTTAAAAACATCCATCTCAGAGGAGAGGACAGACAACTAAAAAGAAGATGATGGTGATGTTGATGATGGTGTGTTTAGGCTTCGGCTGGTCCACGGCGCACACAGAGGAAACGTATGCTGGATCCCATTACTGCTCGTTCAATGGTACGACTCGCTATTACTTATGTCTGGGGAACAAGATCCATGAGGTGGCAAGAAACATACCGAAAAATATCACATTTGTGTGAGTATAAATACACACACAATAAATAATTACAGAAATCTCATCGTCGTAAATACTGTGATGCTGCTTTGTTTCGGGTGAAGTATGTGGTATGTGCATGGTAAAACAGAGTCTACTAAATTATTATTTTAAACTTTTCTAAAAACATTAATTGTACAAGTGTGTAATGTACACACTAATCAACCTCAGTAAATCTGATGTTGCCAATAGCATTGTTATTGTCCTAGAACTTGTTTTTGTGGTTTTGAAGTAACAGAGATTGCAACTGACAAGGAAGCATTGTTTCTATTGCAAGTTCCATAATATATTTTTGTAATCTCAAGGTTGCCGTCCTGCATACAAACTCTCAAGCTTTGACACAGAGGAGTGTTTTTGTTTTAATCAAATGTTTATCATGTATTGCATGAAGTAATGCATTATTTTTGGTCAACTCAACTACGAGAGGGAGAGAGAGAGAGAGGGAGAGAGAGAGAGAGAGAGAGAGAGAGAGAGAGAGAGAGAGAGAGAGAGAGAGAGAGAGAGAGAGAGAGAGAGAGAGAGAGAGAGAGAGAGAGAGAGAGAGAGAGAGAGAGAGAGAGAGAGAGAGAGAGAGAGAGAGAGAGAGAGAGAGAGAGAGAGAGAGAGAGAGAGAGAGAGAGAGAGAGAGAGAGAGAGAGAGAGAGAGAGAGAGAGAGAGAGAGAGAGAGACAGAGAGAATCAGCTGCCAGTCTGTTTGGATAAAGTTGCCCAACTGAATCTGTCTGAAGATGCCCACATGCTATATCACCCCGCAGGAGACCTCTGCTGCAGTCTGTTTGGATCAACTGAATCTGTCTGAAGATGCCTACATGCTATACCAAGCAGATCAACACGTCTGTCTACGCTTTGGACACTGTTTAGCTTCTTTTAACTCTCCAATTCTGGAAGTAGCACCAAAGCCTCTCAGCTTGAGTGTCTTACTATGCCAGACTTTTCACTCGTCATAGCAGGAACAAATAGTCCTGTGCCTCTTAGGATTTTTTAGGCTACAATTTTTTTCCTTTACAATATTGTACCCACACATGACCAAAGTGTGTCATTTCTGCACCATTTGTGTTATCAGTTAATGACAAACATTTCTCATGCGTTATTGTTTAGACAAACATACAGTCCTGTAACAGGGAGGTGTTGTTAAAAGCTTCAAAAAAAAAAGTTTACTTTTAGTTGTCTATGCATATAGGGTATATGGGGGGGAGAGAGACAGAAAGAGAGGAAACAAGATATTCAGAAAGACAGACGCAAAAGGAGGTGCGAGAGAGAAATAAATACAAATGTAACTAATTTAAGAATCAAAACCATCAGAGTCAAACTGTGATATATAACAAAGGCACTAACAGATTTAAATTTATCTTCAATGTCTGTCTCTTGTTGAAGTGCCCCATTTACATTACTGTACGCTTTACAAGGCACTTATGACCAGCAGGTCTAATGTGAAAAAGTAAATGTGCTGTCTGGGTGTCTGAGCCATTACCCAAATGTATATCCACAGAGAAACACCCAAAGACAGTAATAGCAGTGCACAATGAGAAATTCACAATAGCCTATTTACAAGCTGTAAATGATCCAATTCTTTATAACGGGACAAAACATTACTTTATATCAAGTCTCATTCTGTTCACATAAACTTTAATACCTATAAGATTCCAGGCACATACGATAAGGAAATCCATGTGTCAATTCACAAAGATTATTGGAGGGATAAACTGTTGAATTTGATCCAGTGTTTATCTTCTCAGTATTACAGTGAAGATCAAATTAAAAGATTTGAAAACTAGCTGATGTGATGACAAACATAAATAAATAAAGCGTTAACAGATGTTTCTATCAAAAGCGATTCCAGGTATACATTTTCACAGTTTGCATGTTAACCAAGAAATCTTGGCTTCGCTATTGCCACACCAACTGCAAGAAAACACATCTAAACTATATTTGAAGCAGCTATGCCAGCTTTTATGTGTGCTGGTTTATAATTTCACATTCACCCCTGAATAAGCTGTGATATTTTTAGCTGCAGCTGACAAATGTGATGGTGAATCACATCTTTTCTATCTCATCTATCTAATTTGAGCAGGGAAATCAAGCTGACTCAGATCATTGTGTTTCGACGAGCCGCCCTGTCTGAACTGCATGAGCTGAAGAGAATGTGAGTGCAATGAAGGTCACCAGGTTGTTTACTATTAAATGGTGAATGTGTATATTCAACAAGAATCCACATGGAGATTAAAAAACACGAGTGCTGTAATCATAAACAAAGTCTCGATGAAAAGACTATAAAGACAAAAAAAAAAAACTCACAGCCTCGTGATAGAATTTTGCTTAGTTTTGGCTGAATGCAAAACGTCATATAAACAAATGATATTTAGTCTTGATTGAATATGTTTAGACTTTGATATGGGACATGATGTTTAACAAGTGACCCAAAACAAGGGAGATATGTATCGCAGGAAAATACTGAAATCCATTGATGTGATTCTATATTGTGAACGACACCATTTTTTAATTGTTGAGATAAAATCTTATCTGAATGTGATTTAATTCTCTTCAAGATAAAGGTACAATATTCAAATAGTAAACAAGGTTTTTGTAATAATTTAACTCAAAAACGTATGTTTTTAAAGAGATTCATAATAACTGAACGTAATAATGTGCTGTAATATGATTATTCTTCTCTTAAGAGTGGTCTCAGAAAATGGTGTCCTTGAACGAATTGAAGCATTTGCCTTTTACAACCTCACAGAGCTACAAGAAATGCAAGTTACTGCACTTTAGTCACTGATAATATGAACATTCAGTGTGCCAAATACATTTAATTGTGATGCTTTCATATATTTTAGAATATACAGATAGTATATATTAAAGCTTTTAGTCATATAAATGTTATGGAAAAACAATATTAAAACAAGTTTATTTATTTATGCACAGAACTATAACAAAATCAAAAAATCTGGTCATTCACCAAGATGCCTTTTGGAGACTTCCAAAGTTACGATATCTGTAAGTAATTTATGTATTTTTTTAATGTTTCATTTGCCTTTATTGCTCTAGTGAAACAAAACTCTGGTCTCATGCTGTGGTCAAGGGAGGATATTCCCACACAAGCTTCAGACCACCATTATGTTAAGAGTCCTGAATGACCTAAACACAGGTCAATGTCCATATCAAATGTTTCTCACAGGAAACGACGTCTGCAGATACACAGACAAAATACAAATGTCACTTTGACGTATTGCGTTCGTTAATCTCTTCTGCGCACATGTTCCTCCAGGACTATATCAAACACTGGTCTTAAAATTCTACCTGATTTCTCCAAGATCAACTCGGCTGCTCCTGAATTTCTGTTGTGAGTCTTTACTTGTGCGTCATCATTGAAGGTCTAAATGTATCTTTGTACTGTGTTGTACATACTCTGTAAATATTACCACTAATGTGTTCACTATCATTGATAAAGCTTTAATCGGTCATAGTTAACTTGTTAACTGTCGCCGTTCCACAGATGGAACACTGTTATTTCACTATTCACTTAAATATTTCATAGTTAAATCTATAATATAATCATGACAAACTATATATTGATGGAATATTGATGGTATTAGTCTCAAGAATAAATATTTGACCTATTTTCATAACAATAAAAAACAAAAATTTTTTTATTTATTGTTATTTATAAAAATACCTAAAATTAAAAACAAAAAATTAAAACTGTTTACATTTACCATATGTTATAGTGATCTACAAGATAATATGCACATAGAGAGGATTCCCAGCAACGCCTTCCTAGGACTGACCAATTCAACCATAACTGAACTGTAAGATCTGTTACTTACCAAAATATTTTCAGCAGTAATTTTTTTATGAGGAACAAAGCTAGAATTGTATATATAGTTTAAATTGTTTAACTTAAGTAATGTATTCCTGCAGGAGATTAACAAAGAACGGGATACGCGAGATAGACCGCTATGCGTTTAACGGTACCAAAATTGAAAAACTGTAAGTTCAATTACATCTTTGACAGATCTCCTCTATAAATTTTTCATCTCTCATAAAACCTCTAATCTTTTATCCTCTCTTTCTCTCTCTCTCTCTCTCTCTCGCTCTCTCTCTCTCTCACACACACACAGCTTTCTCATGGGAAACCAGCAGCTGAGTCGTATCCACAGTTACGCCTTTATAGGAGCTGAAGGCCCCATCGTTCTGTAAGCATGAACCACTTTGACTCGCAACAACAATTCAACCCACCAGCTGCTGCGCTACACACCCACACTGCGTCCTTTAACCCTCTCCGCCTGTTCACACTAATCTCACTTACCTGCTCTAAAAACTAATAACTCAGTTGTTCAGTACACTTCACTGCACATTATTTGCCAGACGAGTCCAAACGTCTAAGACCACCAGGGAAAATTTATAAAACCATGTTTTAATACAAGTGATATTATTAGCATCTACTCAATGTGGCATTAACAAAATGTAATAATCCATGTTCTCCCAGCATGCTTTGCAAATGTTCCAAAGCAGAAAAATCTGGCCTTTTTTACAAGTGTTATTATGGTCAGTGTCACAACGTTGCTTATTTGTAAAATAGACAAGTGGAAATGTTACACGAATTGTAGAAATATTGTTAATTAAATTTTTTAATTTAGCAGTCGCTTTTATTCAAAGCCACTTACAAATGAGCGAGAATCCAACAATAAAGTAAACAAAGTTACATTTATAAGCACACTGTAAAAAAAAGTCCAACTTGGCTTTTAACTGTTTATACAATATTTCAACTCATCAATTTTGATTTTGATTTGATTACAATCAAATTAGGTTAAACAACTTCAACTTATTTTTACTAATTAAAGCAACAATCACAAAGCAACTCACCACTGGTCACAAATTAAACCAGTAAGTTAAAATGACTTGTAAAGTGAAGTTGATTAGGTTAATTTGACCTAAAAATTGAAGGCACCATTTTGGACCATGCTATATGTACACTGCACATAAACAAACACCACAAACTTACAGTAAGTGACCTTTACTGTGAATTGTTTTAAAATGACGATCCAACAAGATAAATACCTGAAATCCTGCATTTGACATCTGAACGGCTGTTGTCATTACAGGGACATCTCTCGTACGTCCATCCACACCCTGCCAGAGAGCATGCTGAGGTCCCTGAAGCTCCTGACGGCCATCTCCGTGTATTCCCTGAGGAGACTTCCAAGTCTGGAGCTGTTTTCTGAGCTTACACAGGCCAACCTGACCTACCCCAGCCACTGCTGTGCCTTCAAAAACTTCAAGAAGCACAAGTCAGTTACAATCAAGTGACATTAAAAACTAAACCAATAAATCACAGCACTCAGATATTTTGTCTGTTTTCACACAGGTCTGTAAAGAATCAAATGTGCAACAATCCCAGTGCTCTCCGACTGGAGCCGTATTTTTATGAAGACCACTGTAAAGATGTAATAGAAGTGACTTGCTACCCCACACCAGATGACTTTAACCCCTGTGAGGACATCATGGGCTTTACCTTTCTACGTGTTCTTATCTGGCTAATCAGCGTGCTGGCCATCGTGGGTAATTGTGCAGTGCTCCTGGTTCTCCTCACGAGCCGCTACAAACTGACCGTTCCCAGGTTTCTCATGTGCCACCTGGCTTTCGCAGACCTTTGCATGGGTGTGTACCTGTTGCTCATCGCTGCCGTCGACATTCACACACAGTCTCACTACTACAATTTCGGCATCGACTGGCAGACGGGAGCAGGGTGCCATGTGGCGGGATTTTTCACCGTCTTTTCAAGCGAGCTGTCAGTTTACACGCTGACGGCCATCACGCTGGAGCGTTGGCACACCATCACTTACGCCATGCAGCTGGAACGCCAATTGCACCTGCGCCACGCATGCGCAATAATGGCGGCGGGGTGGCTTTTCGCCCTGCTGACCGCTCTGATGCCCATGTTGGGAGTAAGCAGTTACAGGAAGACCAGCATCTGCCTGCCCATGGACGTGGAAACGGGTCTCTCCCAGGGTTTCGTGGTGTTGTTGCTACTGCTCAACGTGGCTGCTTTCCTGGTCGTATGCGTTTGTTACCTGCGCATCTACCTGACCGTCCGCAATCCCGCCTTCGTCCACGCCAACGCGGACATGCGCATAGCCAAGCGCATGGCCGTGCTCATCTTTACCGACTTCTTGTGCATGGCGCCCATCTCCTTTTTCGCCATATCTGCAGCCTTAAAACTTCCACTCATCACCGTCTCTCATGCCAAAGTCTTGCTGGTGTTCTTTTACCCCATAAATTCCTGCTCCAATCCTTTTCTTTATGCATTCTTCACCAAAACCTTCAAAAGGGATTTCTTCATTCTCACCAGCAGGTTCGGATGCTTTAAAACCCGTGCCCACATTTACCGCACGGAGATCTCTTCGGGTCAAAACGGAGCGGCGGTGCCTTCTCCAAAGACTAGCGATGGAACGCTGTACTCCCTGGTGCACATCGCCCAAGTGCACTGACCACTAGCTCTGTCCACCATAAGTCAGGTGTGAAAAGCTGAAGATATATGCTGCTAAGACCAGCAGGCAAAATGAGGAAAATAAGGAAAATGGTAAATCCTGTTTGGCTGAAATGAAATTCTGAACAGTTTCCATTGCATGAAAAAGGCATATGAGCCTGATGTAAATGATATTGTGAAATTATTCTGATTGATTTCTAACAGATTCTGATCTCAGAATTACACCATTCACAAGATGCTGCTTGATTGACAAGGCCTCTATGCAACTCTGTTTTAATTTTGTACATCTCCTAATTTTTTAACAAGCATTTAGAATTCTGTATTGTCAAATGATTTACATAAATGCCTTCTACAGTGTTCCTGTTATTTGCTGTAATTGTCAAAAACTCGAAATGTTAAATTCACAGTTTAAGATAAAGGCAAAATAATTTATTATTTTGCCCTTATCTTGTTAGTTGTTTCTGTTATTTGCTGTAAGTGTCAAAAATTCAAAATGTTAAATTCACAGTTTAAGATAAAGGCTATTTTATAAAATAAATGCAGACAGATAGCACACTAAATAAAGTACATTTACGATTTCTAATGAAATTATCCATGACAGTGTTTGTAAATATTTTAGCTGGATCATATAAAATAATCAATTACAATATCAAATCTTCAAGGCCTAGGCAAACAGCTTAAAAAAGGGAAATTGCATCGGTGTTTAAACTTTTAAAGACATTTATAGCCCCTGTCGTCATCCCCTCTTATCACAAATATTTCAGTCCTTTAGTACTGGAATGGTTTGTTCAAGGTCACAATAACCTCGCTGGCCAACCGCAGCATAAGAGAGGTTATGAGAACAGTCCAGAGACAGTTTTAACTTAATTTATGGCACATCTAATGAATCTTTCAATGGACATCCACATAAAAATAGAGCACAGGCTTGCTCTTCACAAAATTACCACAGAGGCCTAATATAAAGCCGGGAGCGAGTCCCACCGCCCCAAACCTCAGTTCATCCAAGTTCTTTTCAATCTTATCTTTGCACCTGCAATAATGTTTAAGCAGTGAAATAGAGAGCTGTTGGGTTTTTAGACAGCTATGTTTGTCCTCAGTGTTTCGGGATGGGGTGGGAGTCGGGCCTGTGTGTGGCAGTTACAGCAGCTGTGCTACACGCCACCCTGAACTCATACCCCAAATGGACTGAGGAAGTCCATAGAGATGTGGAATCTGTTATGAAGATATGGCTCATGAATCAAGGCCAGAGGTTCAATGATGCAGGTCAAGGGATAGTAACAGAAAAGCCACACACAGAGAGGGCAGAAAGCCTTTAGAACCGATTTCAATAAATCATTATATGGGCAATTCCATGCAAATGTCAACCTTACCATGAAAAAATAAAGTTTTTATCAAAGGCATTCTCCATATTGATAGCTTAGATACTTTACATTTACAGAAATCCTAGAATGTATTTAGCCTCTCAAAAATGTGTTGTTTTATTTTTCTCATCCACAATGCATGTATATTTCCCTTTTTAGGTCGATAACTCTTGCATATACTTTTTTTATTGTCTGGACTCTATCAAGTAAATGGTAGTAGTAAATGGTAATAAATACATTCTCTGAGAATTTATATTTCAAGTTTTAACCAAAAAAATGAATTCTGTATACAATAATAAGTAAATATAATAATAAGTAATAATAAGTAAATTTTCCTCAATCTCATAAGTCAGTAGGTAGGAGTAGGTCTCATAATGTGTACGTTTGTAGTAAAGGAGCAATAAAAAAACATAATTTCCCCTCTGGAAGGATCTTCGAGTTGCGTTTCCAAAAACTGTACAAAAACGTCAAACGTAAATCGCCCCATGAACACATTTCACCAGCAGATGGCGCTGTAATACACTTAATTCACAAATCAAGAAAATAAACCCATCTACGTTTGGACTTGCTAGCACAGTATGTCTTTCTTCTGCGTGTACACAGAATAACCAGATATGTTAGAAAAATGTATCATGATTTATTATGATGAAAGTGTGGTAAACATGTTTTTTGCCATTTGTATTACCAGTTTGTATTACAACGACCATGCATTTATGTTTATAAAACCAAAATACTACGGTTACTATAATTAAATTTCACTTTTTTAATTTTAATAAGAACGTGAAAAAAAGTCTGTTAAAATACACTTGCAGCTTGTTTAATAGGGCTTTTATCGTTATTAAATCATTATTTGGTCAGACTGCCAAAATAATTTTTTTACACAAAATTCAATTAAACATTTGAAATGCAAAACATGCAAATCATTGTTTTTTTCTAATACCCATGCAGCTACACATTTTTTATATGTGCAAGCCCTTTAAAATAAAATTGATTTTGATCTTGCTGTCAATGTTTTTATTGTTTTTAGATGGAAAAAATATCTCTGTATAGATATTGGTGTGGACTATTCTATTCTCCTTAATTATTTTTTTTAACTTTATCTTTACAGCTATTATCTTTGGGGTGAACATGCCTTTATCCTATTTTTGAAAATAAACCCATTACACAACATACAGTGTGTAAGTCACACTATTCTATTCATTATTCCACAAAGTCACATATAGTCATTTAGTCACATTTTTATACTAAAAAGTAATACCTTATTGATTGAGAGAATAACAAAAATAAACATCAGTTCAGTAAAAGAAAGAACTCTTTTATTCTTTAATACCATATATAATGCAACAATGCATATCTTTGGCAAAAATAAACTTTATAAACCTTTTATTAACAGAGGTTAGCTTACAAAATCAAAAGTCAGGTTCAGTCTGCCACACGCACATGGCAGATGAACACGACACAACTGATGGGGAAGTGGCAACTCAGTTAGTGGACCATAGTTTGTATAATAATATTAATATTAATAATAATAATAATAAAAATTAATAGGCAGCTTTTTTCAGAATTGGCCTCAGGATCTAAAACTACTGCTTCCCCCCTCCCTGCATTAATACTTGCATTCTGTATTTGCACTATGCACAGCTTTGGGGGGTTCTGGTAATTGGCAGCCACGGTTAAAGTGACAAGAAAATAACTATGAGGATAGGCAGTTTTGACGTCTCAAACAGTAAGTTGTAGGTTCTAATATGCCAGTGTGAAGGGCAAATGGCAGTTATATTTCACAATTTCACATGCTTGAGTATATAAAATCATCATGTAGCCTCAAACAAACACTTAAAAACTCAATCAAATCAAACAAACAATAGGCTTGGGGTTACAGAATACACACAGCCAGGCAAATTTTGTGAGCAGCAACTTTTGTGGTGATCTCAAAGGGAACTAGAGAATGTAACAGAGTTCTTAGTCCTCATCTAGCCATGCTTCTGTCATGTTCCTGTAAAGTAAGGTTGGCTCTCCAATCACCATCCAGTTCCTTGCTACACAAATATAATTTCACATCCTGTGGATCTGTTCCTGTGACTTCTCCCCTCGACCAGCCCCACGTGTGTGCTGCATTTGATGTGCACTTCACATTGTCTCTGGTTTCCTCAAGTGATGGAAACTCTGGAGTAAAGTGGAAAATGGTGAGCCGCACAGCTCCCCCTACTGGAGGCATCGTCACAACATGACATTGGCCTAATTTAGTGACACTTTGCAAAATGTAAAGGAGCTGTAAGGGTAGAGTGAATTAAAATTCTTGCAGTAGAGATAAATGATTGGCCTTTAATGTGTAGCTTTAACAGCAATCAATACGTGCATGGACAAACATTTAATGGGATGCCACAACACCTCGTGATGCAGATCAGTGGAGTCTGAGGTTGCAATGATGTGCATGCAACAAAAAGCTTCCAATCTGGTTTCTCCATGCCTGTCAAAGTCATAGTGGTCAGGATGGGGATGAAAAACGTATCCAATCAGGACGCACGGGAGAAGTCACATGGTTTTGACATCATTACTGCGGCAGCAAAAGGCTCCCAGGGGCATGCCATCACCACCACACAGGATATAAACCAGCAGTACAAAAATAAAATAACTACAGGTATTTAGGTCAACTAATTATTGCATTTCTCTTCATATGTTTATGAACAAAAGTCTTATGATCCTAAATCAATGGCACTTTCAACAATTTTTTCTCTCCTCTATGATGCAGAAACAGCAGAGGACATATGAGCTTAAAATCCATGCATTTGTTTTCTGTATAAATACATTTGTGTTGATTTCGAGGTGGAAGCATGCAAATCTTTACCAGTCTTGTTTTTTTTACATCTTAATTAACATCTTTAGACCATCTCACTGATAAACTCGAATGATGTGGGCTGATCAAATCTTCTTTCTGTACAATAAACATGTCAGTATGGCTTTTCTCTCCTGTGTTGTATTGCCATGTTTGATGAGTGGACCAGGACATTATCCCGGTTAAAAAACGAAAGAAATACCTCGATAATTACAAACAAGAAGGAAGATACACCAAACCAGAAGAGAGAGGTCGGGCAGGCCACAGGATGGAGTCACAGAATAGGGATGGGGTTAGAGAGTTCACATGGTTAGGGATCAATTTCTACTGAGCTTCCTGCTTTTGCGTCTCGAGGCGACTAAACTGGTGCGAATGCCGGCCAGGTGCAGGAGCGAACCGGCTGCCTCCTTTAGCTCCTCGTCTACCTCGGGCCGAGAATCTCTCCTGCTCCTTTTCCCTGATAACGGGCCCTGCAGCGTGCCACGTGCCCATCGGCCCCGACCTCCTTTTTCGTGCTCGTGGTGTAAACCCAGGCTGAAGTCAAGCACTTGTAAAGGTTTCTGAAGAGGGGCGGGGGTGCTGCTGTAATTGTGATCCTGCTTTGGATCCCGACTCACAACCACTACGTCTCTTCGCGAAAGGTCTATGGGTCCATCTTGGTCATCTGGGTCAAATAAATGATATGCACTGATGGTTAGATTATATACCGAGATTATATGCATAAGCACCATTGCACCATTTTTTGATCAAAACAAAAAAAACAGATGGACAAAAGTGGAAAATAAAAATGGAAGTACACAAATGTAAATAATAATGTATGATGGTGGTGTCTCTTACATGAGTCAATGTTCTGCTCAGAGGCAGACTTTAACAGCATCATGGCGGTGGCGGCGTCAAAATCGCATTCTGTAAAAAGAAAAAAATGTTTGATGCGCACACAGGTACTGACTGCTGGTCTGCTTTTCTGCCTGTGTATGTGTGCGTTTAAGTGAATGAGTCACTTCCACCCAAGAGGGAAACAGTCTCTCTCATTTCAAAGTATCAGTGCCTTGGTTGTCAAGGTTACAGATACAGGAAAGAGACGGCATCTTTGTGCAGGATGTAGACTGCACCAATAGGGGGTGAGCGGAACAAAAGCAGTTGAGATGAGCGGTAGACTTTAATGTGTGATGATATGTCTGCTAATGATGTGTAAGGGATGTGAGCGAATCGTGGAGCTTCTGAACAGAGCTGATGAAGTGTACTAACCTTTTAGGGCACAGCCCTGCTCGGATGCGAAAAGGTGATGAGGAGGAGAAGAGGCGCTACAAAGAAAAGAAGCAAGACATAACATCACTACAACTCAAATATACAGCCAGCCGGTTGTTATCGAACTTAACCTGACAAAGTGAACAGGACTCAACTATTGGCTTTAGATAAAACTAAGACATGACGTTCAAACAGACGAACATGCGATTTGGTTGTAATATAATCATTTGTAATATCATTTGGTTGAATCATTTGTAATATAATCTCTTATATGTTATTACTTCGGCATATTTCTAATTTATTCATAAGTAAATTATCTTCAAGGTCAAGTTGACTCGTAGTACCCGGATATCCCTGTGTTATTAGTTATGAGCACTTGTTATCAAGGAATAATGCACCTTGGAATGTCGCGACTGGCCAATCAGAATCAAGTATTCCAAAGCGCAGTGTAATACAAATAATTGGATACTTTTAGATTATTGCAATAGAGCATTGTTCTGCATCTCATCAAAAAATTGGCAGCTTCACATTTAGTTACACTGAAAAACACACTGAATACCATTGAAAGAGAAATTATCCCATCATAAACAATAAATCTGTTTACACTGTCAGTGCTCGAATGTGCCAGCCTCTTTAAATTTTTTTCTTTTGAATACATCATTATATTCAACATATAACGTCCCTATCTTAAATATTTAATCTGAAGAACACCACAAAATATCAGCAGTTAACAGACACTGTTTAATACACTGATGTATAAAACATCAGAATCAGGCACAATTCCTTGCATCCAATCGCAATGCGCCGGACATAATCAGGCCAGTGTTAATACCTAGGGGGGGAGGCGGGAGGCGTGCAGAAGACATGTGCGTTCGGGAAGTGCTGCTTCCTCAGAGCTTGCATCAGCATGGGCCGGAACTCGGGATGAACGCACCACAAAGAGCCTTTCCCATTGGTCTAGAAGGAACAGAGAGGGGAGGAGTCAGAAACGCATGAAACAAGCATGATATGCATAGTTAAGCATAGTTAAGGTTAAATGAACACAGACCACATCATCTGTTGTTGCTGTGCAATAAAATAACATGCTGCGCATCATAACCACAAAATATAAATGATCTGCAAAATTATCATTAGTAAACCAAACTATGGCGAGCTCATGGGAGGAAGTGGAACGGTAGTGTTTGCATTGGGTTTAGCGTGTGTGAATATAGAACTCATCAACCTTTGTCTAAGGTGCGGTCCTGCAGGGAGAATATGACCTTGACTCACTTCACTAGCCATGTTCATAAACAGGAAAGAGGAAACATCGCCATGGCAACAGACACCAGGCTGAGACACATGAAACCCACAGATTCACACACAATGTCACACGTTAATGAAACATACCAACCGTACCGTTCCATAAATCATTTTGTCATCTATGGTTCACGTACAAAAATAAAAACACCTGCCTCACTCCATTTAACCGGCTTTGTGTTCGGTTTGGAGCACAGTGGATTTTAAAAAGCCCTAAACCAATATTCCTTTTGACTCACTGCAGTCAGCAACTATATACACTGACCCAGTTACAGAAACATCTGCAGCAATGCTGTGTGATTCATGCTTGAGAAAAACGTGTTATTCTGATGCACACCACAGGGGAATTTGCCTTTGTGTGTTCTTACCTTCCCTATGCTTCGCTCCACTTTGCAGAAGCACTTGTTGAGGGACAGGTTATGGCGTACCGAGTTCTTCCAGCCAGTAGGGGCGCTAGAGAAGTATGGAAAATGCTTGAGGATCCAGCCGTAGATGTCCTTCACGGGGAGAGATTTGCTAGGTGATTGTTCGATGGCCATGTATATCAGTAAGGAGAAAGAAAATGGAGGCTTTGACTTGTAAGGATCTCCTACGCTGCCCGCTGAACTGGATGAGGAGGACGAGATGGTGTTGCCGTTTGGCGATCCGCCGCCTCCTTCGATGTCAAACAGTGGGCTGCTGTTGGGTTGCGCTTCTGGCCCTCCAAGAGTAAAGTTCTGCAGCAAGTTCTCATGAAGCCAGTTCAGGTTGGTTAGCTCATCATCTTCAGATTCACCTCCAACGACACTTAGCGCTCCAGCTCGACTGATCTGGTCCAGACTTGTGGCCATGGGACTAGAAGCGCTCTCTGCCTCAGGAAGAGTTCCTGCTCCACACACGCCCTGCGCTCCAGGGGATTCGGCTTTCTTATCTGGAGACATCCCGATTATCGGACCCATCAAACCCGGAGGGTCTGCAGAGGTTAAGGGGGAGGGAATAGAGTACTGGTTAGTAAAATTGTCAATGACAAATAGATGACGGTGGGCTGGTATTTCTGTTATTTGTTTGTAAGAAGCGTTTGTGGCTCTTCTGTCTGATTGAAATAATTTAAATAAATTATTGAAATAATAAAAAAGATCTAAAATTGAGGAAAAAAGGTATATACTGTAGTAGCAAAAATGTATAAAAAGTTCAGGTTTTTAGTTAAAAATGTTTGGAATAAATGTAGCCTTAGAGTCATTAGTGGTCCCAAACTCCTGTTTTCTTAAGTTTACACCGAATCAAATGAAAATAACACGTCAGGCTCCGTTTCTGTAATTCCACTTATATTAATTCCAAAGGCTAAAGTACATGCATACAACAGTATTTGTTGAGAAAAAACAAAAGATAAATTATTGTGACACATTGTTTAATATTTACAACGTGGCTGTATAATTATTGTTCATTTCAATATTATTCACAAAAGCAACTGTCACTAATATACAGTTTAAATAAATCAGCAATCTATTTAGTGGAATTTTTTTTTATGAAATTAAATACTTAAAACTTAATTAAATAACATTTTAATTGTCTATATACATTTAGCTGGTTGTCTTTGTTTTCACATCAGTAAAACTATGCCTTCTCATTTCTCCACCTTCTTCTTCTTCTTCTTCTTGGGAATTAAGAAGCCCTTGAGAACTCAGTTAAGGGCCTCTTTGGTGTCTACTCAAGTGTCTAGGAGAACCCTGACCCTTATCTTCAATGTGATAACACACTACCACAACTGCACTGCACACTCCAGTTCTTCTTCTCATCCACTTATGAAATGCAGGTCTGTTATTAATGCAATGTAATAGGACAGACACGGAAGGATAGCCAGTTCTAAGCCCTTCATCCGATTGCAGGCGCCCGGCATGACGGCCCCACACAGCCTAAAGGAACAGGAAGCCTTGCGAGCACAGGAGTATAACTCACGGAAACCAATCAGAAAGCTACCCTGACGCAGACTAAGTGACTTTCTCTAATGGACAGCCACGGAAAGCACACCGAATATTGATAAATAAATCATCAGCTCAAGTAAAAGAGGCTGAGTGCCTAGAAGAGTGAATGTTTCTCTGCCCACTATTATACCCACTACCATGGAAACCATACAGCACATCAATAAATAAATAATCACATAAAGTGCTCTGAATCACTCTCTCTGGAGAAGACTGGAGGTGGCGGGGAGGGGGTCCCTCTTCCTTTTCCAGATCGTTCAAAAATACCCCCGACACAAATATATACCTTCTACAGACTTCCTTTAGAAATAATTACTGTATTTAAAGGTTCTGACAAAAAGATACTTCCCCACACTTTCTAGAAAGCTGAAACTCAGCATTACCCCAGCAGCATATCCACATGCTGTTGTGCTTTTGGGTAACTTAAGTCATATTTCTCCAAATCCACAAAAAACAGCATATGTCTGTTTTCACTCCTGACCACAGACCTGATCGGCGCACTAAAGGCGTCTCTCATTAGCAAGACAAATCTAACTGCCTCCGTCAAGCTTATCAGCCCATCTCCAAACACTCCATCCACACAGAGAGACGATGCTAATGATGTCACTCTGCTGCTTTTAGCCAATTAAATCACAAATAGACACAAACAAACCCACTATCAACTCTTGTCCAGGGGAGGGGTAACTTAGAAATACAACTACCCCTTTAAATCCAATTAGGGCGCATACAATCTCACAGCAGGGTCTATGGGAAAGCTGTGGCATTTATTTAATGTCAATAGTTATTACGTGTAGGTCATGTTCGCTGTAACATTAAAACAAAAATATATGAGCTATAAGATCTTGGAGGACATAATTATTATTATTACTCATATATTGGGATAGGGATATGAATAAACCCATAACCTCAAGAATTAAATTTGTGTTGTGAACATAATGATGCTTAAGAAAAGATGACTTACTTTTACCACCTATAGTGGATAATAAAATAGGCAAAAGAAAACACCCACAACATTCCAATATATAGTTTATTAATAATATTAGAGTGTGAAATGATCTAACGGATGTAAATATATACACAACCTGCTCTTTCTCTTTAATCCACCACTGTTCAGTGACTAATTTCCATCAAAGTTTGGAGGAGGATTTATTCAGTATTGAATCGCTGATGTTTGCATTAGCAAGTACAGAACAGAGCGGGCGAAGAGCATGTGGATCTGTAATAAAACAGTTGGAGATGGAGATCAAGGGGTCTGCTACGTGTTCAAGCATGCTTAAACAGCCCATTTGAATTGCAGGTCTCTGCTTAAAAAACAGGCAGAGAGCTTTTCTATCCTGTAGCTGCTGGTTTCTGACTTCAGGGCTTCCAGCGCATCTCTATAGCTGTGTGATCTAAAGCCCAGCAGGAAGGTCACCTAAGAAACCCTTTAGAAAACTGCTGGAGATTTACAACTTTTTATTCTACTCTCCACATAAACCAGAATTCATATCTGACAGAGACTAATAGATTAACTTCTAGGGACAAAAAACTACAATAAAGTTTGAAAGGACTCGTATAGTTGTTGTTAGTTATTTTGGGTTCCTTTTCGCCATAATTCTGCATCACGTTTCAAGGTTAAGCTACTTAAACGCATTCATATGCAAGGGTTCTGGATTCTCAAAAGCTATAATCCACCGCAGTAAAGACACAATGCCCGAGTCTGTTTTGTATTACCTGCCATATTAAAAGTTATTATCATAAATATGTAGATACATCTCTGCACTGTGCATATCTGGATCTATTTCCTAAATGTTTAAATGGTGGTGACATGTGTGCATTCATACACGCAGGACCTCACACAATCTCCACAGCGTGCTGTCTGGCTTTCGTCCTGTGCCATTGTCACACCCTGCAGTCTCAATTAAACACACCCTGTTTATTCACACAGGAGTGACCCACACAATGAAGGCCATTGTAACCACAATAACACAGAGGCTCCGGTACTGGGGCAAGCTCTCCTCATCAAGGCAGTGCCTGACATTAGCATCACTGTCAATGGACAGAGGGCCCATAATGGCATGCCGGCTGCTCTCTGGACTTAAATCCTTCAGAAAGAGCTGAACGTGAAGGAGCGTGACAGACCAAGTCTAACAACACAAGGTTGGGTTGGGGGTTGGGGTGGGCACGCGGTGTGACACGGCCCAGGCAAATGAGGGAAAAAGCGCACATTTGCAACTGAAATCCAGAGCAGTCGCCTATATTTGATTACCACGCCCCGGTGTCACCATGTAGCCATGGCAACCCCAGCGTTATAGCCTCCTGGGGATGTGAGTTGCGCCTCCTGGTCTAACGCTGAGGGCATGAGGAACAAAAAGACGCTAAGAGCAGATGAGAAATATGTGCAGCTGGAGGTATAATGAGAGGATGGAAACAGGAGGGGTCACTAAACAAAGCCATTGTCGTTAAAGGGACAATAAAAGCTTGGACACAAGTATGATTTGCTATGATTTTCAATTGAGTGTGGATAGGCCGAAGAGTTTACTGAAAATATTTGACCAAAATCCAACACTACAGTGTATATACTAAGCATGTTTTTCATCCACTCAGAGCTGACGTGAAGCTTTTATTAATGTGAACATTATGAAACTATACAGACTGCGACGAATGTGACCAGCTGGTTTTTGTGGTTATGTACTGTTGTATTTATCCTGACTTTCCTGGCATTACTGTTATTTATTTTTTTTATTGTCACCAAACTTTAGTTACAAAACTGGGTTGAAAGTTCAACATCATAAAAGTACTATAAAAAACAAAAGAGAGAAAGGGAGAAATATAATTGATTAATTATATCAATTAATTATAATTGACAAACTGTTATTACAATTGACACACCTTTTAATCACAAAAAAAAACACAAAATACATATATCAAAAATATTCAAGCCCATACAAAGACATCCCAATCTTGTACCCAAAACAGTGATTTACAATGTGTAGGCTATATCCTACGTCCATAGCCAAGAGCCAGATCTTATCCATCATTGTGAAAGTTATAATGAGACTAATTAATTTCCCGTTTAATGCCAGGAGAGAAGCAATAAGCAAGGGATCATTTGCTGTGCCCTACAAAAGCCCTCCAGAGAACAGCACTGCTCAGACACTATTGGCATTCACTACATTAGCTCTACATTAGTCTCTTTGGGCAATTCTTTCCCTTTTGATATAGCTGGCAGTGCAGTACTGGAATTCTCTCGTCTTGGGTAGCAAATAAACGAAATCAAAACAAAACGACAGTCGTGTAATCAACAGAGCGCACACACAAACACCCTTTCAACGAGATGACCTCAATGAGTCTACAGTCTAAAGTGCAATAGTAGACAGCAGAACTAAATGATGTGCTCATGTGACAGACTGGGCAGAAGTTGTGTGCTCGTCCCCAGCTACGCTCGCTCTCTGACCACGTGTCAATGTCACTCAGACATATCTGCCGCCGGAAATAATGAGTGCACGTCCGCGTCAGATCATTCAATTTCATCAACAGGTCACGAGCTAATGTGGCAGACCTTCGGTTTCGATCTCAATAAATGACCAAGGTTATTGAACATATCCACAACATATAATGGGCAAAACAAGAAAAGACAACAGCCCCCACCCTCAGATCTCCTGTTACATAGTTGTCCTAGATTAGATTCTCACTACTCGCCACAAACCGAATATCATTGTAACCTTCAACAGTAACCTTTAAAATCACTTTAGTATTCGAGCGTTCGATTGACGTTTCGTTCTAATGTTTCTTTTTCATTTTTGAGTTCTGAGTGTAAACGGGAAGAAGAGATTTCACGCCAACTAAGATTTGAACAGATTTTATAAGATTGTTTTAGGACTATACAGCGTCGTCTGTCGTGTTCTGAAACTTCCGCAGATAATGTCACAAGAATGCTGCCTATAGTCTTCATCTGAACAAGTATCTTCAGTTAGCGACAAGCTAAAGCGTGTCTTTAAAGCACAGCTTCACGCGAGACTCTGTCCATCTAGTGGAGTTCGGGTAATAAAACAGCACAAAAACAGTTTCTTGTTTAATATTAGTTGCTTTTGATAAGCTGTACGAATATGTACTGTGATCGGCTTGGTGTGTAGTGTCAGCTCGACGGCAAAACGCGTGCATTTCACTAAAGTAAGTTAGCTAGCGTGATCACATGGTCTAAAATGTTTCGAAATGTCCTAACGAGATCTATTTTATATGAATATCTATTTTAATCCAGAGGTGAGATTAATAACGATTTGTTTAAAAAACTATAACTGTAAACAACAACATTACGGAGGTCAATAGATTGTTATTGGTGACATATTTGTTCACGAGACACGTTTCATACTTGTCGTCGATAGCCTATAACATTTTCCTTTTAAACAACCGATATAATAGATTATATAGTAAACCGTTTACTTACATTCGTGCATTCTACTGTCGCGTCCGACGACAAAAGCTCCCGTGCTTTCATGCAGTAGCCTTTCGCTCGCGCTGTGTCAAAAGATCAGCAGCTGCTTCCTCCATCCACGCAGCGCGGAGATCACGCCGCACGGCAACGCTTCCGTACCCCCCCTGCCGTCGCCAAGGCAACAGGGCCACTTCAGCCAATCACACCCCCTCCTGTCCGATATCCCCCTGACAACTGCCGCATCGCAGTAGCACTTTTTTAGCAAAGCTAAGCAATTGCGTTCAGCATGCGCTCCGCGTTGCACCACCTTTTTCATTCGCTCTTGAGAGGGTTGTGACGAAAGAGCTCAGTGCTCGGAGATTCGTGATTTCACACAGTATCGCTTAATAGCGTGTCTAAATTAAACCACTCTAGTGTACTCTCAGTTCGACGTCACATTCTCATTGAGAATTTGGCTTTGCAGCATAGATTGTGTTTTGACCACCAACCAGCTTATGGTGGAAACGAGGTCAGATGCTCTTGCGTCATTTAGCGGGGGAGTCCTGAAGGCTCGTCGTCCAATCGCATGCTATTTCACAATACTTAACAAAACTTGGCAGACAACTTACATAATAACACAATGCTCGAGAGAAATCAAACGGGACACTGATTGTCAGAAATTTGACCGGAAGTGTATCACAATGTCCTTTTATATGTTCTTTTTTCTCTCCAAAATGTTACAGTAAGGTCAATGGGAATTTAATCTAATCCAGCATTAGAAAGTAGACGTGTATATAACCATTAGCCACGTTATAAGAGCTTCTGTTTATGCACAGCCCATGCACGCTACTTTCCAGTCACATGATTGATTTATGGCATTGAGGTGGGCTGGAGGAGGGGTCTGTAAACGTGTTCTGCAGAGGGCAGTGAGGATATAGTTACTTCATTCTCAAGGGTCTCACACACATGAAACATTCACAGGTATTACATGATTGTCATAGGTTCAAGGAACATTGTAACAGTGAATAGTAAATTCTGTGATTTGGTTATATTTTGCTATTTAATGTCATCTTTCTAGAACATTGAGGTATATTTCTGGAAAAATAGTAAATGCTGATTTTTCAAAACTATAGGAGTTTTCAAAAGACACTAATCTATTCTATGCAAAAATCCAATTATGAAATATTAATGTTGTTGCATGTACACATGTCTAATTTTCTCCCTCAAAACCAATGTGTGCTCCAAGTTACAGTCACACTCTTTCCCTTATTATAACTCGTATATCAAAGGTAAGACTGTAACGTGTGTACCACGCCAACAGATAAGACATGACTTTTTAATCCCAGAGTCAAAGGTCATGTACATAGAAATTTACTTGTATCTTATTGAGACAATTTCAGTCAGACAACAAACATTCAATACACTTTAATTTCCACAACAGTCCAATTCTGCTGGTTTCCATAGATAAGCAGCTCAAGGACACGGGTATGTGCAAACATTACGTTTCCATTTCCAAAGGTCTATCTCGTGTTTGTAGTCCAGATTTAATTAATGCAAGCACAATACTTGTTTATGGTGTATTAATAGTATTAGATGAAACGCTGCCAATTTGTACAAAACAAACAAGGGTTAGTTTCTTTGACTTATAATCTAAACGCAAGGTTAACTGTTTCAAATAATTAGACCACAGCACACAGACAACCTTAACATAAATTAGATTTAATAGCACTAAAACCCTAAAACATTTTTAGGTTTATAGCCCTCACATATAATTTTCAATATTGTAATAAAAGCTGTCGTATTTTATATGGAGTGGGTCACCTCATTATCAGACTATTTTATTACTGGAATAAATTACTCACGAATGACTATGAAAAGATCATTTCTACAATTGTATTGGTAGGCAAAAATATTGATTTTGCATTGTAATGTTACATCCACACCACTGGGTGTCAGTATCAAGTCCGTAGTGGCATGGCAAGACTGCATTGCAAAACAGTCACTTAAATTTTATGCATTATCTCATATACCTGATAAACAAAAACTTATATATATACCTAAATAAAAAAAACCTGAAGCCAGTGTGGTTCGGCAGGTTTCATTTACCCGTTTGGGTTGTAAAGCCCATAGAAGGCACATGTTTACTTAGTAATTTGGTAGGTTAAGGCATTTTGAAGAGAGTCAATAATGACCTATTCTTATCAGACTAGATAAATCCCACTGAAGCACACAGCTGTAAATGTCTCCTACAGCACAGGGCGTTACCTTAAGGACGCCGTTTACGATATTTGCTTTATGTAGAGTACTCAGTGCATTCGATTATTACAGAAAGACGACACCTGCAATCATGGAGGTCTTATAATAACAATAATCAAGTTATGTTTAACAAGCACTTGAAGGCAGCATAATATTCTGTTAAAAACTGTAATGACAGCTGTTAGGGATTTCATGACTTTATGAGACAGGAAGACAGGATACAGTTAGATCAGGTTATATCTGGACACTTCCTCTTTACATATGAAACATACTGTTGAGAATCACCAAACTCGATCACAGCCAGCTTTGATCTAATAAAGTTTATTTTCGTAAAAATGACCAGTTTCTGTTCTTTTCTAGGAAATTAAACCCTTTTTAAATTCATACTAGCATCTACATAATGGTTATTGAAGACTTCACAATATATTAAGTCTAGATGTTATGGTACACATGCATAAAATTCAGGCTGCATGAGAAGCCACAGTCACCACATTACACATAGATGGGAGTTTGGGGAAAAAAAGACAGTGGGGCTGTAGAGATACTCGTCTCAGCTTTAAAGGGACCAGAGGCCCCCAATATAACCAACTCCAGCAAAGCTTTTCAAAATCTTTAGCGTACTTGAAACAGGCACATGTATTGCAATAAATGCAAATGAAATAAATAAAAAGGCTAAAAATATGTTGGTGGCATTTTTAATCAGCTATAAGGAAGTATTAAAATTCTCATGGACCGTTTTTTACATTCTGAGTGAGTCTGAGCACTGCGTTTCTCTGGGCCCTTGGTTAACACTTCAGACAGCTTGGAGATTAACGCTCCAGCAAATTAGAAAGGGAATTACTTGAGAATGAGAACACAACTCGCAATGCAAAATAACCCTTTTTATAGCGGCAGCAACATGCCGCTGAACCTGCACAACCCTAAGCTGAACACAGTTTCAAGCATCAATTAGTCACTTAAAGAAAGTTAACTTAAAAGAGGTCACCTCGCAAAACGAAAAAAAAATGCTGGAGGACAATTTAGTGTTAGTTTTCAGATCTTCGTTATTCCTCTTTCACAGAAAGAACTTATATGCTGAGACATGAGTATGATTACAGCAAGCCTAATGTGTGCTAACAAAAATATTAATAACAATAATAATAATAATATATAATAAAATAAAAGACATTCAAATACAGTAAGATTTTTTTTGCCTGAAAATACAAAACTACATGAGAAAGCATTAAAATCATATTTGTAGATCAGAATAACATATTAACATTTTAAAAAAGCAAGTGCTAATCACATTGTTTTTTGTTAATTTTTTATATTATACATATATTTCAGCACATCGGCTGTCAAAAAACAGTCGTGGAGGAAGCCATAGTGGTACGGCTCTGCCTCAAATCCGAGAAACGGCTGTCGGTAGCTCCGGCCGCGGTCAGCTCTGTACATATACGGCATCAGAACTCTTCTTGAATCTCCACACAGCACTGAAGTTGCACAAGGCAGGCGCACAGCGTAAGACTATGCGGCTGGAAGGAACGAAGACAGTTTACTCCCTTCCCAAAACTCAATACCACTGTGGTACCACTTCTATAATCTCCTTTATCCTGAGTCAACATATTGCTTCACAATATTTTACTCTTCCGAATTTTCCATTGTTCTCCCAACCATCATTTCTCTGTACGTTGAGAGTAATATAAAAAGAACTCCTTGCATCCAAGACACCTTTTCGGTTAGCAATATACAGGAGTCTGCATCCAGTATTGAGGCAGCTTTACATGGTTTCAGAGTTCTGTGTTTCACCTTTCCAGAGATAGTTATTGTGAAATTATAAATTCAAAGTCTGATGTTTTTGTTATCCACACACCAGGTCTCTCTGGTCCAGAAATGGCAGGTGCTCTGGATCTGTAGGCAGGTAAAATGAAGACCGGGGTGCTGTGATAAAGGATGAGCTCAGTCTCAGTTGTGCTGTAATGTGTTTGATTCTATGGGAGGTGCAGAGTCATAAAGAGTGTCCGTGTCATGGGTCGGCTCTCCGGCCAATGTGCAAGGATTAGACAATGTACCTGCGCCACAGTCACAAAAAAACCTAGACAGGGCAGATTAGAAGAGGGATATGAGCAGATAAATACGTGCATTCACTAGGAACTATGTCAACACTTGTGGGTTACATTTACATTTAGGCATTTAGCTGATGCTTTTATCCAAAGCGACTTACAAATATTAGGAGACAATGAAGCGACACATCAAAAGAGGCAACAATAGTACTAAGTACGAAACAATAGTACGAAGAAGTGCTTTCAGTGTTATTACAGTGTTAAAAAAACAAAATTAAAACGTTCTTTTAACATTTAACCACATCCCTCTTTTACATCTAAACAAGAGTAACTAACTACACACGATTCGATGATTTGAAAATGTGATTAGGTTGGAAAAGATCTGCAAAAAGCTAATGCACACTAACCTATCATGTCGTATAAACTCCACATCATGTCCTTGGTGGCACTTTTTAATACAATTTACACAAATTGCATTTCGGTCCGTTGTGTTACAGGTGTGACACCTAATGCAAGAGAAAAGACAAGTGTGAAATACTAAAGCAATTTCTTAAGGTTTTCAAAGCAGACTGTTTTAGGATGCCTGCATTCTGATTACCTGTAGAAATCGTGCATGGGGTAGCTGGTGTAACTGGAAATCTTGTACAGGCACTGACCTCTGCTTACAGCCTTTTCTATGGCATCTTGATTGTTCATGATTTTATTATCTAAGACAGTTTGGAAAAACATATATTTGTAATATGACATGTGTAAATGGTCAAAAGGATTTTTCCATAGGAGTTTCAATGACGATGTTTACCTTTCATCGTAACATTGACACCAGAGGCCAGAAATAAGCCTCCAAATCTATTGTTGAATATTTGATTGCCTTCCAGGGTTGCGGTTGCATGGTTTGTGATTTCAATGCCTTGAAGAGGAACAGAGCGACACAAAATGCTGTTTGGGTGAATCTTTCTACACAAGTTAATATTTCATCACTCCACATTAAAAAGTACAAAAGCAGCAGCATTTACGCACTTCAGACCTGAACCTTCAGACTGACCTGCAGCAAAGCCGTCAAATATCCGGTTCTTTCGCAGAATCGGGTGGCTGTTTGTGCTGATGAGAACACCAGCCTGTGCATTTCTGAAAATGTCGTTCTCTTCCAACAACCCTGAACATGCATATAAAGATACTGGTATTAGTTTCTTGGTCAACACTATGACAATGATTAAACATTCATAAGAAACTAAAATAAAGAGAATAGCTTCTTTAATGCAGATCAAACCTAGTTTTAAATCACAAGGGCTTTCATTAATTTCATTAATCATTAATTTGGTTCAGGATCATCTTTGCTATTTGTAACTTTATGAATCTGCACTGTTTGTAATTCTACTACTGGTAGTGTTCCTCAGCTGGTGTAGCATTTTCTGTATATTATCCATCAGATAATATTCAATTTTCAATTCAATTCAATTTTATTTGTATAGCGCTTTTTCACAAAGGTCATTGTATCAAAGCAGCTTTACATGTACTGACAGACAGCAGTCAGTGGTCTGTATATAAAGATGCTTCTCTTAATTCTTACCCCGTCCACCGTTGAATATGCAAATACCCCCATCCCGACCATCGTGGATCTTGTTTCTGCGAAGTGTGGGGTTGCTGTCCGTCTTAATCCACACCCCTGCCATGGCATTATCAAAGATCTCATTGTCCTCGATGAAGCCCAGTCCTATAAACAGATCACCACCCAAAACATTGCTTATCTCAAATCTAGTAAGAAATATGCATATTTTACTGCAATATGGCAGTATTATAGCACAAAATAGATAATTACTAAATTGAAAGCTCCATGTGTGTGACATGAATCTAAAAACAGACACAATAGAGAGGAATCAGATAGAGACCTTACCAGAGTTGTAAACAAGAATGCCTCCATTCTGCCCACCCCAAATTTTATTTCTTCTGATTTTTGGATTGCTTCCAGTTCTTTGTTTGAAACAAGAAATATGAGAAAACTTATTCAGTAAAGATATGCGTTTCAATCAAGACTCTAAAAAATGATTTGTTCTCTTTAAATTCCTTAAGGGAGAAATTCAATTACTTCCCCTACCTGATCTGAACTCCAGAGTACATGTGATTGTAGATATCATTATCCTCCAGTACTCCGTGTCCATTGTCGTAGAAATACACCCCAACCTTTTATAGAGAAATGTCAATATTAACTTTGGGCAAGAGAAGAACGAAGCCTAGATGAGATCAAAGTAAATGTTAGTTCCGAACCTGTTTGCCGCTGTGTATCCTGTTCCTCCTGAGCACTGGCGTACTTCCTGTAGTGACCCACACCCCTGCCAGAGTGTTGCTGTACACCTCATTCTCCTCTATTACACCCTGGCCCTTTTCATGCTACAGACGGAAAAAGACGAAGTGGACAAAATTAAGTTGTGTACTTTATTGTTAGCACATTTAAAACAACACAAGTTGAGACCAAAGTGCTGTACAACTTACATAAATCAATAAGATAAATAATATTGGAGTAAAAAAATACATGTATACAATCCTTGTATTAAAATAACAAGATTGCAAATAAATATGCACACTCACCACATAGATTCCCCCATGCTGCCCATCATGGATCTTGTTATGTCTTACGATCGGACAGCTGTTTGTTCTGATCTGAATGCCAGCCAGGGCATTTCCATAAATATCATTTCCCTCAATGAGGCCCCTCCCATCACCAAATATGTAAACGCCTCCTTGGTTTCCATTGAAGATGGCATTTCCCCTAGATTAAGCACAGACAGCTCATTTCATAGGTGATCGACAAGACCGAGTAGTCAATTCATAGTGTTTCAAATGTTTAGTGAATTGAAACAAGCATGAATGATTTGATATTGAAAATATGGAAAGTGCATTATTATTTTCAGGTTACTTTCCACAACCAGTCCACATAGTTAAAATACTGACCTTATAGTCGGGTCACTGTTGGAGGTGATCCACACACCGGCAAAATTATTGGCATAAATCTTATTTTCTATAAACTGCCCTCTGCCTTTTTCATGCACGTAGATGCCCCCCGTTTGGCCGTGGTGGATCTCACAGCGTACCACAGTAGGGTTAGCATATGCTTTCACCTCAAACCCTGCGATTCTGTTCCTGTGGATATTACAGCTCTCAAAGTAGCCCTGCAGAGGGAGACAAAGAGACATTTCACTTAATACTGGCCAAAATGGATAGTGTCAGTCAATGCAAAGATGTTTGGAATATTTACCATGCCATGGTCAAAGGTAAACACTCCTACATCTCTGCCGTGGTGGATGTGATTACGTCTGATTATAGGATTGCCGTGGTTTTTTACCCAGATACCCGCAAGCGCATTGTTTGAGATTTCATTGTCTTCATAAATTCCCTGCAGTGAAAAGGTGAAATTAAATTCAATTGGGATACAGTTTAATAATCTGTGTGTGCAAAATTTAACTACAGCTTTTAATAGGGAATGCAAATTCCTACCTGTGCATGATCAGTAATGTATAGCCCGACGTTTTCACAATCACTGATGTTGCAGTGTTTGATGGTAGGACCTGCACCCTGACCGCTCACACACACAGCTGATCCCACTGTTACAGACAAGAAAAAGACACCAACCACTTAACACAATGTCTGTCAACGTGTTACAGGTTTGAATCTCAATACATTAATACTATTACAATGTATTCTTTTAATGTAGGTTGTTGTGTTGGACAAATAAACAAATGTCAGCCAATTTGTGCCAAATAGATAAATGTAAACATGTTTTCCTCTTCATTTTTTTAAATGGTTATAGTTAATACGTTAATTAAGCTAAAAATATAAAATAGTTATGCCATAAAGCATGGTTGGCCAGATTAGTGCTAGTCTGATGACATGCATTATGCTTTATTGTTGTGTGAATGGCAGGTACCTGTGCAGGTGCTGCGGATAACACAGTGGTCGATGTTGGGGCTGCAGTTAACGGTGATCTCCAAACAGTGATGAGCATTATGATGCTGGGCTGATTTATCATCAGGGTTGAACTGTATGTGAAATACAGAGTCAGAAATTATCTAAGCAAAAAACCAAAATGAAATGCCAATACCTGTTATCTAACAATTCAAAATATTTTACTATTTTATGTCTATCTAGTACTATCTAAGTATACCATTAATACCATAAAACAACACAGAATGTCTGAAAACACCCACAAATCCAAACTTTCAAACAAAGCCACGTTTTTGAATAGCTGTTTAATCCAACATAAATCTCGGCCAATTATGTAAAAGTGTCATCTAATATTGTCATTAATGTCATGTGTCATTGTGTTATCTTGTGCAAGTAATGTTGGTTTGCTTTATAGCTAACAGCTGTAATTGAATTAGACAGAGATCTATTAGGATCTATTAAGAAATCTATTAAACTCACCCTGATGGTCATGTAGCCCACATAAGCGTCTTCAGATCCCTCCATGAAGACAAACGTTGAATCTCTAGTGTTTTCAATGACAACCTTGTCAGCTACCTTCCCTGAGGCTGAAAGAACAGAAAACGTGTGGATTTGTAATTTTAGCTCAGGATGTAAGGTCAAAAGGTAAACTTTAAAGTCAAGTTATATAAGATATAAAGGTAAATGCTACTGGGAACAAAAGGTTCACCTGCGCCAATCATTGTGATGGGGGACTCAATGTAGATCCATTCATCTGTGTAAATGCCAGAATGGACAAATATCAGACCGTCAAAATGGGCTTCCTGCACCCCTCCCAGTGCATCTTCAATGGTGTCATAATACTGCCAACCCAAAAAAAAAAAAAACACTGCCATTATAGTGGAAATGAAATACTTCAATGCATTCATATCATTTTGCTCAAAGAAGAGAAAAAAGCTATGTAAATGTATTTTAAATGTCAAGGATCCATACCAACATATTCTCTCTGCCTTTGTATCTGGCTGGATTGCTATAAAAGTGCTCAGCAAAACCAGGCTTTACATGAGCTCCTTTATACTGTAAGAAAAGATAAAAGCAAAGACATAAGAAGATGACTCAATGAGCATTTTCCACATTATGTAATGTCCTAATTTAACATCTGTTGGTCAGTCCTCTGTTACTGGAAGATGGTACTGCCATTAGGGGTGGGAGAAAAAAATCGATGCATCGGAATTCTTTCTCTAACGATTCTGAATCGATTCTATGTCAGAACTTGTTCATCCTGAATATAACTTTGTTAAAATAAAAGCAATTCACGAGTTCGCCTTTACAGATAATAAGCAAGCGTAATAGTTATGCGTATTTGGCGTGCTGTCCGGGGGAGGGCCCCGAGCTCGACAGTTCTTCCCGAACCCGGAGCGCTGCCCCCCCACACGGAAGGTAACGTTAAAGCGTAGGGGTGGAGGAGGGATGCCGAAACGCTAGAGAGAACGAAGGTAAGGCTGCTTGATTATTTTATAGAGGTTCTCTCTCGCGCTGATAGGGCAGACGCTGTGATTACTAATGATGAATTGGCTGGTTCAATTATCTGTGCGTGCTCCTCCCGAAATTAGTTAATCAAACTTCACTAAAATTAAACTTCAAGATGGGAATACTGTCAAAGAGATTCTAACTATAAACAAAAAGCATAAAAACTAAAGCATAAAAATTATATGAAGAATCGTTTTGGAATCGGATCGTGAGTCCCAGAATCGGATCGGATCGCGTAGTACCTAAAGATTCCCACCCCTAACTGCCATGTGTCAGTAACGTTTATTAATTGTATGCTCTATTAATTGTATTGCTCTTTCGACAAGTAAAGAGCCATATAACACAAAATGAAACAAACAACCCGGATGGATGTAAATTAAACAATGTAAGTGATGTCATGAAGTGTCAAGATGGTCAGGATGGTCAAGTACCTTTTTCACCAAAACTAAAAGAACTTCGAAAGTGAAAGCTATGCATACTTTTGCACAGTTTTGGGTAAGACTATACTGAATCCACCCAATTAAGTATTCAATAAATCATTTACTTCTGTGTGCCAATGAGGTAAGTTCAACATAAATGATGACAGCATTTTCCTTTTTGGGTAAACTAATTCTTTAAATAAAATAATAAACAACACAAAAAGAAAGCTCTCATACCAACTGCTGAAAACTCTCCTTCCACGGGTTGGGCTGCTCATACTCTTCTGGGTTAATCTGGTAGAACTTCCCTGGCTCTGGATGCATCATGGGTCGTGTGTACTCAAACACTTCCATGTACAATCTTTTCCTGTGAAACAAACAGACTCATGCAATCAGCATCATCAATTCTAAAAATCAATCTATGTGTTAAGCTCCTCTTCCGATAAAAAACATCTTATGTTAATGTTATGTTGTATGCTATCTTTTAATTGTAGTGCTGGCTAAACTGTTCAGTATGACAGTATAGACAAATAAATCAATAGTGTTAGTGCAGATACCCGTCTGTCCTATTTAACTACATCATTAAGAACCCAAGTCTCCCTAGACCATCTCACTGTCCTTACATTAACTTCATATAACAACTAATAAAAGTTTATGGTTCTGAATATCAGTCTAACGTAAAACATTCTCACCAGAGAATGGGGTCATTTGCGAGCTCACTGAATCGCTTGCATACGCAAGCAGCCTGGCACAGATCCTGCTCCAGCAGGTAGGAAAAGATCTTTAGGACAACTTCATCTGGAAGCTTCTCTTGGAGATACTGCTCGGCAGGGGCGGCTAAAGATAAGACAGAAGAACGAATCTTATCTGCACTGAACATTACAACTTGAAATGTCATTCTTAAACAGCTAGTTCCAACTTTCAAGAAGGGTTTTAGACACCCATGGTAAAACCACTGTAACGCATAACCTTTTGGGAGTTATCGTTTTAATGTAGCTTTGCCTTACTGACATCAGTGTCACAACCGAATGACTAAAAACCTTTATGAAAATCGCTCACTCACCTGGCAGGTCTTGGGATTTTCCTGACACTCTTGCACGTTTAGCTCTGTGACCAAAATTTTCTGTGGCTGAAGTGGAGGCTCCCTGCATGCATAAATGATACAGAATTGGCTTTTGAAGTACTGTAACTTCTATTGTGAGAAGAGCTAAGCATTCCCAAGGATTACAGTGTAAACCACACAAGGTTAGCATGAATCTTAAGTGTGCATAGCTTATTAGCGTGGTTGTGTTCACCTCCATACTGCTTTTTGCTGGGCACACGGTTCTTTTAGGTAACAGGGATTTTCTGCGAAGTTGGTATGGACTGTTTTGAGCTCCTGGACCGGATTCTTCTGCAACCATATCTGCAGGGATGTCCTCATCTACAGAAAAAAAAAAATTTAATTTAGCAAGACATATCTCAACTTGTCCTGCACAAGCTCAGACCCAAAGTTCCACCGCACACATCCGGATGTTGTGAACTGTGCCTGTAAAAGCAAAGGGAGAAAGTCTGAGAGAACCCGGAGCAGTCTACCTATGATCTACAAGGACGCCCGCAGAAAAGGTACATTTCAATTGGTGGTTATAAAGCAGATGCGGTCTCGCAAGGAAAACAGTCCGCAAGCACAGCAGTACAGACAAAACTATCACCCATCAACTGAGAACGCTACACATCTACAATGCTTGCACATATAGGTTAAAGTAAAATACTTCCACACAGCTTCCGTAATGTTTTTGTGACATATTGATGAGCAAAGACCTTAAATTACCTTCTCCACACATACTTAACCTACAACATAAACAACACTAACAGTACCATGTAAAAACAATCCCAGACTATAAATCTTGATCCAGGTAAGATGCAACATCTCTTTCTTCCAACTACAAATGTTTTTAAGTTTCCTCTTCACCCATTTGTGTGTGCAAGTACCCTACCTACCTGTCAATACCTGGTGTACCTGAGAGGCTTACAGTCTGTCCTTCTCTACAGCACATTTGGCACCTGGAGACAACATTTAAAAGTGAAAGATGAGTAAAGTAACTAAAGCTCGAATCTGAACTGTCACTCTTTCTGTGACAAGCCCTCCCACAATCGACTGGCTCATTGGGTCAACAATCACATCATGTTGAACTACTACACATGTTAAAAGACACTGGCTTAACATAACTTATCACAAATCTGTTTCTAGGGGTGCCATTTAAACGTACTCTGCTCACACTCCGTCTGCCTACAAATGTGCATCTAATCGGTACAAACAAATCGGAAAGATGCATGAAAGCAAAACAGTATGTCACAAAAGAGATGTCACCTTATGTGAAGAAAAAGAGCATGTATAGATCTGAGAAAAATGAAAAACATGTGTCCAAAAAGAGCCTGAAGTGTGGCATTTATTTACACTGATAAGTGCATTACTCCACATTTTACAGTAGTCAGTATGTAAATACACACATGTTAGTCTCCATTTTTAAATGCTTAATCACAAACTGAATGTGTTTGCAAAGGGTGACTCATGCTACACTTGCTTATCTAAATGAATATTTAATCTTATTATACTTTAAAGGAGAAATTATGAATTTGCTACACACTGTCAGATATGCATTGCATGGCTTGGGTTCCTACTTAACTCTTTATTTGTATCTACAAACTAGCCACATCGGATGGTTTGTTTTAAAAACAAACAATGTTTTTTTAAATGTAATTATTCATTCAGGCCTTTTACGCTATGTGCAGAAAACCGCTAGAAGCATAAAAACCTTAAGTCTTTTCTCAAATTATCAATATGTTGCCCAAAGAAAAGCTGATACCCTGTCAGTGGGGGGTCTTAAACCCAACTAAAGTGGAGACAAAGGTTTCTGATTGATCATCGCAGATGCACCTCAACCAGCACAAACCGGGTCCTTCTCTACAGCATTTATTGTTGCCAAACTGTAACAGTAACATTTAAATAACGTTGCATGGGTGGTAAATTACCACTATGCACATATCTCTGACAAAATCCCTCTTTCTTCAATCTCGTTTGGTCGTTGCGAGCCCAACTGCGCAGCTGCTTACATTAGCTAGCGTTGCTAGCCATCCGGGTGTAAACACACAGCAACTTAAGACCTGAACCACTGAAACAAAATAAATTCAACCACAACACACTGCAAGCTTGTTTACCGAACACATTAAAGCTGATGAGTAACTTGTTAGGGTGTTAGTGTTTAATGTACACGGGTACACTTTTGTATGTCAGGGACATGATATCAATGGGAGCTATACTAGCAGCTACGCAGCGGAGATTTTCCTGCCTAAATCCACTACTCACCTCGCTCTCCAAACCGAAAACTACTCAGGGTGGATTATAACTGAGATAAATCAACTTCCTGTTTTACTGCTATGTTCCTAGGCCCAACATTAACCCACAAAGGTGACAAGTGTGTAAAAGCTATGAGTCTACGGTTCTGGCCCGTGAAGCCCAAACAAAGCGCGGCCTGGCCTGCATATATGAGCCTCGACGGTTTCCACACAAGCCGCTTTAGTAATAGCGTAGTAATTCAGACTGACCGCGTCGGGTCGGATAGGGAATATACTGCACACGACATGGCATTTCATTGAAGCTTTGTTGGATTAAGGTCTTCGGTCTCACCTCTTTCTGCGTTGTTTCTTTCCGGCTGCACCGGGCGCGGCCTCGACACTCGCCTGGGTCTCCTGCTGCTCGCTCTGACGGAGTTCATTTGGCGAGGTGACTTTACCCAGAAAAAATACACTTCCCTCGGACCTTATTCCTTTGTCCTTATCATTTACGCAAATCTCTGGTCTGAAACAAATCAAATCCCCCGTCTACGACAAAAAGGACACCAACCCGGGCAGTTTTTCTTATTCGGGGTGTTGTTAGTGTGTTTTTTTCGGACAGCTCCCCCCTGCGCTGAGCTCCGTGTCTCTCTCTCACTATCTCTCTCATGCAGGAGGAGCCATTAGCATGGACATGGAGAACATGCACAAGGGGGCAGTACTGTTATTTAACACGACTAACAGTTTGTGCTCGTTACCTAAACCCAAAAATGAGTCAATGTGTGAAAAGTGATGTCTTTAGTAACAAGTGTATTAGATGTTGTTTGCAAGATACTGTGCATTTACAAACCCATCTAATTTAAAAATAAAGTGATTTCTCAAAAGACGAAATGTGGTCTGAAATTGTTTACCCATTATGGAAAGCTATAAAAAAATAGATTAGTTGTGATTATGGCCAGTGTCAAGAATATATCTGACACTCCTGAGTTGTCCATGTTTAAAGCCCAAAATGTTCACGTAAAGTTTATATCCATTAGATGGCGACATAGTCAAACGCCAAAATTCAAATCCGTGACTAGCGTTTTAATTGACAATGAACACAAAAAAACATGAAAATAAAATATTTAGTCGAAAGACTACACAAACTCATACAGCAATAAAAGAAAACAAAGAGACAGTTCTTAAATGGAAAAATTTTTCTAATCTACTGTAGATTATATGCGTTTCCATCATAATAGTAACAACACAAAAGTCAGACTTGTGTCCACCAAGCCAAAGCTGTCCCTCAGGCCGAAGCCTTTTTGACTTTGTCAATATGTGACAGTATTTCATTGACAAAGCTATTGTTTTGGGTGATGACCTCTGCCCGCAGCTTGCACAGCTCCTTTTTGACGGCCTCAACACTCATTTCATCAGCAGGAATTGCTTTAACCTTAGACAGAAAAGCTTCAATGATCTTCTCCCCCTTCTGTGGGTAAGATAATAAGACAAGACAAGCAAATCACTTTATAGATCCATAACACTCGAATAGAGCGAGCTGCAGATCGGACACCAACATCTTCAAATATACTATATATTTGACCTGTTTCTCAAGGCAGCGTTTTTTAGCTTTAGGTCCCTCCTCCTCAGCTCTGGAGAAATCCTGGAACTCCTCAAGCTCCATAGCCTTCTCCCGTGCTTGAGCAATCACATGCTTGGGAAAGTTAGCGAGCTCTGCCACATGAATCCCAAAGCTCTGGTCACATACACCTGAATTAAATGATAAAGAAAAATCACATTAAGAATATGAAAGCACAAGTCTGATGTCCAAAATTTTTTATACAAATGTACTTATGTAAATGGTATGGATGTATACATACCTTGTTTGACCTTGTAGAGCATTGTTAAAGTGCTGTCTGTGGTCAAAGCAGTGACATGGAGGTTACGGACGGTAGGCACCTGCTGGGCCAGTACTGTCAGCTCGTGGAAGTGAGTGGCGAACAGGCAGAAAGACTTAAGGCGGGTGGCTATGTACTCCGAGATTGCCCATGCGAGACCAAAGCCATCATATGTGGATGTGCCTCTGCCTAATTCATCAACAATAATGAGAGAATCCTCAGTGGCTGATCTGGAAAAAAAACAGGAAGACAAAGGCAATAAATATATGTATATTTGTCACAAAAATCTGATCAGCACTGAGATCACAATATTCAAACAATAAATGTATCAAAAGCATAAAGTTAACATTGTCTATATACAATAACATTGAATTTGTAAAACATATAGATTCATAAATTGAAGTCCTGACCGGAGAATTGCAGCGGTCTCCAGCATTTCAGCCATAAAGGTGGACACTCCTTTGATCTGGCTGTCCCCTGCACCCACTCGAGCGAGCACACAGTCCACCACACTCAACTCTGCCTCGTCACATGGCACAAAACAGCCAATCTGTGCCATCAGGACAATCACACCAACCTGACGGATGTAAGTGGACTTGCCACCCATATTTGGACCTAAAAAGAAAAAATAATAAAGGCTTTAAATGCTTTTTATTTTATAGATTAGGCACTTTGTGTCGTCACTTTTCATTTTTAACAGCTTACCTGTGATGATATGAAACATCTCTGTACCCCTTAAGAAAGTGACATCATTGGGAATGAATGCCACATCATCTTGGGCTTCAACACAAGGATGTCTTGCTCCCTTCAGAATGAGTCGGCCTGATCCTTTCTCCAGTATTTTGGGCCTTACGTAAGGCACCGGGGCAGCGTGCGTCACTACAGCAAAGCTGACCACTGCATCCAGCTGAGCTATCACCTCATTTAGGGTCTGAACTGGATCCACATAACCTATGATACAAAGACATGGTTATAAATAATAATGCTAACAACTAGATGAAGCAAACCTGAAAACAACTTAATTCTAATGTGATATATATCGCAGGTTGCATTTTGCAGTAGGTTTAATGCAAGTTCAAAATCTCTTTTGGCAAAATACTAAAATACTAGGAATGTTCAGTTAAAAAAGTTACAGGTAAAGTATAGCACTTACAATCAAATTCAATAATGCAATACAGAAATTTAGGCAAAAGCTTGTGGATGTTTATATTGATGTACTGTAAGGGCATATAACAATAATTCCTTAAAAATAGTTTTTTTAGCTGTAAAACTGTAATTGTTATGGTGGAGTTATTTGTCGACAATGTATTTCCTGTGTTTGTTTAAAATATTTTACATTTTAATGTTTATTGGCCTTGCTCTGTGTATTCCTATTGTAAATTTAATATGTTTTGAAATGAATTTTGTTCAAACACCCCTTTGAATGAAATCAAATAAAAGACGATTGAAACGGCATATAAAAAAACATGAATGACTTTCTCACCAGCAGCTATGCTGATTATTTCTTTCACTATAGCGTTCTGAGCCTCTTCATACTCCTCCCGGCTCTTCGTGTATTCCTCATTCAAAGAGCTGAGCTTACTGAAAAACAGACACAACTTTAATCACCCACTAACCATCAGCCACACCATTATTTGAACATCTCATACATGTAACCCTTACCTGTTAGTAAAGCGAACTCCATTCTTCTGAACATCTATAGTTGTGAACTTCTTGTTGTTGCGAAGAGTTTTTTCTTCTTTGCATGTGACTCGAAAGTAGTAACCCATCTGCGCATTGGATTCCAGCTTCACGGTTTTGCCTGCTTCCAACCCTGAAGCACACATCAACACAGTCCATTTTTCAAGAGCGAACACAGAAACGCAGAAAATAAAATAAAATTGCCTACCAAGCTCACGAGCCGCACTGCCTAACACAGCCTGCATGGCTTTTTCCAGGCGGTCCATGTTCTCCCTGAGCTCACTGAGAGTGGGATCAAATGAAGGTTTCACCAGGAACTCATGATGCTCAATCTGGACAGGTAACACGACAGTCTTATACACTCACATTTACAGTAAGCAGGGTTTAGAAGACATGAGTAGACCATTAAGTTTACCTGGTTCATATCCAGTGTAGTTTCAACCATCTCCTGATATTTGAAGAAGTCAGAGATGAGGTCATTAAAAGGAGAGATGAATGCTGCATGCAGGAGAACTTGATGTTTTCCTGTTAATGGGTAAAAAGACAGTTGCATTACATTAAAACATGCCTCTTTTTGCATGAAAAGATTAAACTGGGTGCAGTCAAGAGGCAAAATCATGTCAATGAAAACTCATGCAACTCTAAAAGTTAAAATTTATATAAAATCTTAAGACTGGAGCTTTATATCATGCCACAATTTATTGTAACATCCATAACAAATGATGAAAGCATTTTGTATTTTTACACTATTAAAATGAAATGAGATATAAAATCTCATGTCAGTCTGAGCATTTCCTTGTAGCTTTGAGATGAGTTTTCAGATTTATTTCTATTTCACTGGAATTACAAGTCAGGTAAATAAAAACAAATAGTCATTGATGACCTGAACTGTTACAAATTAATTCGCTGCCAAAAAAGTTGGACTCACCACTGTATCTCTCCAAAGCCAACATCAGTCCAGGCAGTTGCCCCACAGCTTGATAGACGCGGTAACAATCCTGTAAATTAGAGCTCTGACGCTGAAACTTTTTTGCCAGTCGGTTCAGGTCTGGAAAACGTCGAAGAAGATCCTCCTGACAACTCTTTCTCAGCTCAGAGTCTTCCACAAAAGCCTCCACAAGATCTAGTCTGTGTCAAATCAATAACTTTGTATAACATTTAAATGAGTAAGACCAATGACAAGAATTAAATATGTCAAAAAAGTACAATGGTACATTTGAATATGCATTTAAATATGCAGCAATCAAAAGCCTCACCTTTCATCTATTTTATTTTTGTCTCTAAGAGGCTGTTTGATCCACTGGTTGACCAGCCGCTGTCCTTGTGGGGTACGGCATTTATTTAAAAGACCTGCCAGAGAGTGAGTGCCTGTAGTATCATCGGAGGAACCCTGAGAAAAAAAAAATAAAAACATACAATAACATTTTGCTGTATAAAGTTTGGATTTGAGAATTTGCTTTGGAATGATTACCGACCTGGAAGAGATTTAGGGCTTCTACAGCAGCGTTATCCAAACGCATGTACTGGTTGAGGTCGAAGGTGGTTATCTTGAAAGTTCCAAAATTCGCCTCATCTGAGAGGAGCTCCAGGTATTTGATGATTGCTTCCAAGCAAGACATGGCAATCTGTAAAGGCAAAAAACCCTTAAACCTCCATTTCATCCTGTCATATTTTAACATAAACAACTCAAATTCACTGCCTTTGATCTAAATTTCTTACAAACACTGCCCCAAACCTGTTTATCCATCTCTGGAAGCGCACCACTGGACACAGACTCTCCTTTGTGGCTCTTCAGTAGCCGATTAAGGTCCTGAACAATGTTTTTGACTGTGAACTCTGATTTCTTTCGGTCTGTGAGCAGAACACCTCCACGCTGTACTACCTAAACAATAAACAGCAAATTGTACATCAACCTGAAATGTTGCATTATTCACCACAAGCTGGCAATAAAATTGTGGATCTGACCATAAGTAAGCTACCTGTCTGAGCTTGCCAAGGTCTCCACCTGCATCTCCTCCAGGAAGCAGACACTCTTTGGGACCGATCTGCACGAGCAGAGCCTCCAGATTGGAGAACTGATCATTGTCTGGAAACTCACATACCCCAAGTTTCCTAAGGGTGCAGTCCACATACCCAACGGCAACAACACGTTGTCCATCGCTTCCAGTGCCAAGTCGCACACTTACGACCCCAGCAGCCGCCTCTCCTGGTCCTCCTCCACTGCCAAATAAAATGTCCTCAAACTGGGCAAGGTTTCCAGGAGATGCCTGGGATGCAAGAGAAGATGGAATGGATATGATAAATGTGTAGAGATGACACTGAGTTCATGCAGTGAGGAATGAAAGCTACCTTGAAAGCTATTTGCCAGTCATGATCTTTGCTGCTCTTGCTGGCATTTCTGTAAACTTCCACTCGGTACTGTTTGACCAACAGCAGGTCCCTCACAAACGATTCAAAATTCGTCTTACTGAGGACCACACCCTCCAGCCTTCTGTTTCCTGTGATTTTTTGGGGGAAATACAAGACAGACAGCATTGTTATGTAGTTCTCTATAGTCATGACGATAGGAAGGAAAATGTGTTGAACTTGTAAAAACCTCAGAATGCAATTTGGCATGCTGCAGAGTTCAAGAATAAACTTAAAAACAACTAAAATGCAGGTGTTTTTTGCATTTAAAGACGGAAATCGAAATAAAGAATAGATACTCTAACTATGTTGGCAATAAAAGATTCATTAGATAAGTTATTATAGTCAACCTGTGCCCAGGTATTTGATGACCCCATTCGTCTTGAAAACTTCCTTTGCTGCAAAAAGCGCATCTTTTCCATGCACGGTATAGTAATCGTTACGATCAAATATCCTCACGGTGGTGTCCGGTTTTTTAGGCATAGAAAAATAAAAACTCAGAAATACATTCTCAGAAACACTGTCCATAGACAGATTTTGTTTAGGTTGCACCGCCATGCTGTAATCTCCCGCCACAGCACACGCGCGCGGGAGGGTCAAAGGCAATCGGGGCGGAGTCAAAGTGACGACACTTTTCATCAAAAAAGACTTTTTATTGTACGATTGTTTAATAACGTGTGTGAGCTGTATAATATTATTTTAATTTATTTATGTGTGAACGTGAGCCGTATCAGAGGTCTCTAAGAAATCCACCAAGAAAAAACTAAAAACAATCGAATACTACATTAAACTTAAATATTGAATACTTTTTTTTAATTTTAGTTATTTTAAACATTATAAAATGAAACATCATAAAAATATATTAAAGATTACAGTAATAATAATTATTACATTTTTACTTTAATAATAATTTTGATTAATATTACTTAATAATTATACATATACTTATTATACTTCTCATTTAATGTCATAGTTTTTATGTGTAAAGAGCATCTGATTGCCACTCAATCACTTACAATACATCAAATCCATTTGAAACACACCATGCAGAAAGGATATAACAACTTTATGTTTACTAAGGAAAATATTGTGACTGCAATTTGGGTTAAATGATGAGGTTGAAAACGTATTATTCTTGCTGTCATAATCAACGTAGTTTTTATTGTGTGTGTGAATCACAGTTCAGACTGATTGAAAATTGTTGTTTTACATGTTGAGCGTTAATCACAGATCAGTGGGATCACATGTAATGATGGTTATTGTCTCAGTCCCTGTTACAAGATAACCATTCTGTATGAAACTGTAATTAAAGGGCCGGTCATTTAAGCCTTTTCACTCCAGCTTCAGTCAAACAAATCCACTCATGCTGGCAAATTTCTGACAAAACAATGCTCGTTTTTAACCTTGACTGCAGTGGTTTAGCAGGTATATATAATTATAAAACATAGCTTTACCACAAACATAAACTTTGTAAAGAAAACAATTAAGCATATGTTATCATGTGCAGAACATATTACATTATTCTATTAGAATAATATGTTTCACTAAGACCCAATATTACAATCTATAATCTTATGAATTTACAGTCTATTAATTTCAATGTTATTAACAGTGTTGTATGTGATTCCCAATTTAAACATTATGTACTCTGCCTCTTAATAAACAGATATTATTATATGAATATTAATTGTAAGGGCAAAGTGTTGAATGTTAAAGCTGTCCAGTTTGTTTAAAAAAGGGGGTTAGATGGAAGTAACAACCAAAACAAAGTGCAAAGGTTGTAGTATCAAGTTGTTGTCACTTGGTGTCAGAACTGAGCTGGTGAGGCTAGAATAAAATCATCTCTGCAGGCATTCTACATGAAAGGCTCCTTACATAACAGCAGCTTCAGCTGTGTAACTTTAAAGCACATTCACTTCATTCACTGACTTAAGAGACCTGAAAACTGGCTGTGGCAAACATTTGAACTGTGTTGTAATCCCACCAACAACACACAACGCTTGTTTTATGTGTGTATCACCATATATATAGGCAAGTGCTGTGTACATATACGTAAATTGGTCCAGATAACCAAGCAGGAAGCTTTTGATTTATTTAAACAAGGACAAATCAAAGTTGACAAAACAATATTATCAGAGTTAATTAATACTAAACATATACTGACACGTCACAAAAAGCTCCTTCACCTTCATCTTATCATACTTCTGTAAAATATTTAATGGTCCAGAAAGATTTATCACTCTGGTGATAACAGGTAGCAATGTAAGGTGTGTACTGAGCTACAACCTAAAGTATATTTACATTTATTTGTTTAGTTAATGCTTTCTTCAAAAAGTCTAACACAAAGTATCTGTGTGTCTGTGTGCATGTCCTGGAACTTTAAACAAATCCTATCTAAACAGGTCTATCTCAGAGTCAAGAGAACTACAGGGCATATGTCTGGCAAGGCTTTTATCTGTTGCAGTTGCTGCTGGTGTTGGTGATATTGTTCACTGATGAATTGAAGATGGGCCGAGTAAGCGTGTTTGTTCTCTGCAGTGGCCTTTCGTAGTGGGATGGCCCGTTTTAATGGGGGGGCAGCCTGCTGCAGCGCTCTGGATCACGGCCAGATGCAATGGTCTGACTGTTACCGCTGTGATGGGGCAGGACTAGAAGCTTCTGCAGAGGATTAAATTATCAGTGTTGGACAGAAGCAATTCAGGCACTAATTTTCCTTATGGATTCAGGGATGTGTATTTAATTCTAGTTTGAACACTAAAGTAAATACAAACAATAGACAGAAAAACTTTTTAAGCAGGAATAATGATGTGATAAGATTACTGTATATACAGCACAAAAGGCAACAAGGAGAAATACATACAAGCAAAGTCTGGCATTTGAAACGCTTGTAATCTGACCAGCCCCAAAATAGCTTAAGATATCAGTTGTTACATTATTCGGTCATATGTCAGTAATTGCCCTTGTCAGCACAATGAAAGTACAAATGAAATCTCATTGTTATCTGTTAAGTGGCATCTTAGTAACTTGGCCATCAGTAAGTAGTGAGTAAGAACAACATTCATTTTTCAAACCAAGCCTTGCATATCATATGTCCAAAACAGAGCTCATGTTTATAAACAATAAACAAATACACATTTAGTCTCTATTAATTAGTGACACCAGACTAAATATAGAGTTTGTTCTTCACATTTAACGCTGTATGTTTTTTTACTGTGTGTTAATTATCCGGAAGGTTTGGTGATGTCAAATAGGTCCCATTAAATACGTGGTTAAATATTAATGCTGTATTGTACGTGAAACTAAATCCCTAGCTGTACTTGAATTACAGATAGCATTTTACAGTGTCTCAGACACACAACAGTGCTGATGAATGTTTTGGGTAAATGAAGGGATCGTATTTACATTCATAGCATACCCGTTTTTTTAAACAATTAGTTTGTTTATTTACTTAATAAAACTACATCTAAGGTCATTACTTTTTAACTTACTACCACTACAACACATCACCTTACATCAATCACTTGGAAGGTTTTTTAGTGCTTCTTGACGCAACATCAGGTTGTACTTTAACCCTTTGTATTTGTGTATTTTATTTGCTGCAATAAAAGCTATCTATTAGATTTATTTTAAACGTAATACTTTACTGGATATCTAGTAAAGGTAATAAAAAAACGGCATGACATAATGTATGTTCTATTAAGATAAGAAAATCAGTGCATCTAAATCGAATCCTACTTAATTCTGTAGTAAATGTTGGATCTTATTTTAAAATGGTTACCACAGTGGTTTCATGTATATGCATTTAGGCAAATGCTTTATAGATATGAGGAACAGTGTGGATTTAAATTAGTGTCTCTGAAAAGATTACATTATTTAATACAGTATATATATTGATCTGAATTATGGAGATTAAATTTTTGTCAAATCTCTCAGAACAGTAAGCACCAAAACCCATCTGCAATTAAGCTTGTATCACTGATCTCTCAAAGCTCTTGATGTTGATAAAAAAACCTGCAAACCAGCAAAACTATACTCATTTTCTGTTTTTTAATATTGAATATTGATTTATTTATTTTTCTATTGAAAAACCCAACAGAGCTGATGATTATGTGGATGCAAATCCTTTTTTAAAATCAGATTAACTGCCAAAGATCCAAAGCTTGGCTGTTATAAGTCAAGCTACTATAAATGCCTATAAATACTATACATGCTCTTTCCATGACTTTTACTGTATAAACAAATTTTAGTAGTCTGATACATAATGTCAGCTGATTAACTTAACAAGAGTTGAATCTCAAGCTCTTTCCATCCCTAAGGGAACAAAGCTGATGTCAGTTTGGTTTCCAGTCCAGAGTACCACGTATCGTTTGCATTTTGTTTGCCTAACATCAATAGCAACGACCTTCAATACTCAACAACATGATTTTTGACTGCCATTCAAAAAAACATGGAGATTCAAAAAGGCAAAGACAATCTCAGTCATGCTTTATTGTTAATGTACTGTTGTCAACATGAAGCGACATGCACACAGGTCTTATTGAGAAATTAGAGCCCAGTGTTGCAAAGTCTACCATTGCGCAGTACAAAGCATGGATGTGCATTAACAATGAATAGGTCTTCAGTTTCATGGCGTTCTCTCTGAGTAAACACCCGAGTGGTCAGGGGTTCTTTATACCAGTGATTATCAACCATCTGTGTCTCTCATGGCTTTTTATGTCCTCAATTACCCATTCACAGACTGGCATCTTATTACTAACGTTCTTAGCATAGTTAAAGGCAATACTAGTATATCTTGTTTTCCTGTACTCATTTGCTAGATTAAAATCCATAATATATGAATTCAGTTCCACAGGAATGTACAAAAAATCATTGAGCTTTATGCATGTCTTTATTGCAATCATATTTGATGCAAAGATGCTGTCGTGTCAATAGTTTTCCAAACCAAAGAACTTTCTCTGTGTAAGACCTTATTTAAAATATAAAAAAGACATTAAAAATCGTTAAATAGCTTTTTTAGATTTTATTTTACATGTACTTTGCATTTTTCATGTATTTTTCCATTATTATTATTTATTTTACTTTATTATTGTTTAAAAATTTTCTGACTTTAGTTCAATAAGTAGTATCCAACAAAATTACTTTTTATGACTCCAAAAAAAGAAAATTCCTATTTTATAAAGATACTGTTTTTGCCTCACAAATAGTGTACATTATTTGACACAATGCATAAAAGCAAAGCCTCAAAAAGTGTATTTGTATGTTTTGTAGGCCTGGGCAGGCAATTCTGTGTTTCAAGATACCAGACATTATTGTGCTTTCAGACAGTGTGGAAACTTAGGTAACCTGAAATATGGTGTAAGCACACATGTTGCCTGTGTTGTGGGCATAACCAGTGTGTGATTCACTCTTTCCGTTGGTTTTACAAGCTCTGGAAGGCAAGTATGCAGGAACCACCCAAGCTCATGTTGTACTCTTCCAGACGGAACTGTTTTCTTAAAAGAAAGCTTGATTCAGTCATTTCGTTTTTGAGGAGTGGTGGTTAGGTGAGGGTGGTATAGATATATGGAAAACATCTGGGGTAAATAATGAACCTTAAGACCTAACAGCATTTACAGACAAGAAAGGCAGTCAAATTTATCACATTCACATTATGTATTAAGAACACTTTACTCAAATTGCTCCTGCTGCTTTTGTGATATAAAATCCCCGACCCCCTTCAGCAACAGTCTGTCTTCTTCCCAGCCCTTCAATTCCCAACAAACCTGGGACATGGCCAGAGACAGGTGGCCTGTGAGGGGGAGCTGAACCAATCAAGCATTGAGAAGCTGGGCAGGAGCTTCAGTAGGCCATGATAAACAAGCTTGACTGCATCACCACTTTCAGTGCCATCGTAATTGACGGTTTTACAAGCCTTATTATTCAAACTTCTTTAATTCAAACTTCTTAATCATAGGATTAAGTTTCATGGATTTTGGATGGACCTCAGGTGCCCTTTAAGTCACTGTAAAAGCACATGTTGAATGTAAACATAGAGGTTGGTTGGTTTGTTATGTTTTGTTATTTTATATTTATATATGATATGTGCATAACATGAGCCCTTATAGATAACATATTATTTTTTATAGAGAGTTTAACATGATGCAGTAGCATACACCATAAAGCACTGGGCATAAAAAAGTGTTTAGAGACTTTAGTATTTTTGGCATCATGATGTTATATAATTTACAAAAAAATTAAAAAGGTTTACAAGTTTGTAAAAAAGTAATAATCAAAGGAATAACAATGGAAATCCTGTATATTTATCCAGAACATAAGCACAGTAGTATTTCCCCTATATGTGCAATTCATATAGGCTCAGGTGATTCCCTATTTTTGCTTAGTTATATGGCATTTATGACCGGCCAAACTCTACAGTGTGTGACCAGGGAGTGACGCATTGCAGGTACAAACGAACCAATCAGAGAGCGCCGCACAACAGAAACTCTTGACTCGTACTCATCCGACGTCAAATAGTTCGCGTGCATTTTTCCGTTTAGATATGCTAATCGATAAATAAAAGACCGTTTATTTTGGAGAGATTGTCACGTATTATGTCTACTACACATCGGTTTCATTTCATGTACCAATATTGGAGTATTTCTAAAGCACCTATAGGCAGAATGCAGTGCGGTTGGCGGATGAATACAGGAAGATGGGAGGTGTTTATGTACGACCGTTAAGGCGGGTCTATACCAATATTCCGACAACCATTTGTGAATCTCTCACGGAGACCGAGGGAGGCAGACTCAAAAACAGAAGAAAATGGTGAGTACATACCAAGATTTTTACAATTTATTTATAATAATGACATAATAGACGTGCCGTAATGAAACCAGGACTGAGGGAAGCATATGTTTTTACGTAAGTAAGGCGAGCAAGAAATGCATTTAGACGCTTCCTCAATTGTTGCGGTACAGTGCCGCCAAATCTACAACTACAGTGTGTGGCGTAAAGGAGGAAATGTAACCGCAGCATCGCATCACCTACAACAGACTTCGTGTTTTGCTGTCTTTTTACGACAATCTGCTTGGTATCGTTTATATTGTTGGCTAAAACGGCAAAATGTGCGCTGGTGCAAAGTATTGTTGAGCTTCAGGCGTTGACGCTGGAAAATGTTCCGTTCCGTCTTAATACAAAACATGAACGTTGTTTCGTTTACAATCCTTCAAGCAGAAATCGTTTCACAACGCCACTTTACGCCCTGTTTTCATACTAAATATTCTGGTTGGTTTAGTTAAGTTGACAGGGCAACAGTTTAACATCACATACGAGCTGTCTATTATCATAACTGGTTTCGATAAGAAAAGTAGCCGTTACACCATAAAAGTTAATGGGTTTATTTCAGGTTTTGTGTATTTGCATAATATCGTGGATGATTTTTTCTTTAGACTACGCGGTTGCTACGTATGTTAAACATCACACCTGTGTTGCTCGCGTGTCTATTCAGTTTAAGTCTCTGTATAATGAAGTGATGTGAACAGGTTTGTTTATTCGGGTAACTCAACGCCATGCACGCAGGACATGCTTTCTCGATCACTCGATTAGGTTTATAACAGTCAGGTTTATTATTGTAAACTCACATAAATGCCTGAGATGGCTGTCTGCAGTACCACTACAGGTCTGAGGTTCATCTCAGACATTTATGTGAAACGCCGTGAATCTGTTAGGTGGATCGATGAGCTGCGGTTGTTGGGAGTGTCTTTCGTCGCTATGGAGGGACTTTATTCTCTCGAGTTCGTCTCGTAACATTTGGAGGGAGGCTATCTGAGCTCTTTGTTTGGCGCGATCTCAAACGCTAGTCATTGATCTTATTGTAGCAGAACACGTGCACTGTGTTTCATGTGAGTTTTTCGTCTGATTTTAAGAAGCATGCTTTCGTAATATAATCGCTTATGATGTATTTTCATTTACAGGCCGATCAACTAACAGAGGAGCAAATCGCTGGTAAGATGTCATTTTTGCTTTCGTTTACACACACCCCCTCAGAGATTCCGCATTGGCACATTGCATTATACAATAGCCTGTCTGTGTACTGCCTGCTCCTCATATCTTGGTGGGATATCGTTGCGTTTGTTGCCTTTTAAGGTGGGCTCCAAGTCAAATCTGTGTGTGCTTGTAAGCTCCCTATGTGCATGGATGGGTTGTGCCAACTAGACGATGGTATCACCTCCTAGAATCCACACTGAAATAAGTGTGTAACTTAGTTAGACAAACCAGAATATGACATACCCCAATGCATTAGCTTAAAAGCTTTAGTTGTGCAAACATACATTTTGTGTTTGTAGTTAAATGCTTTGAATCCTGTTGAATGGGGCTGTGCCTTTCCTGTTGGTCAAAGAACATGTGTAACGTCTAAAGGCAAATCAGAGTAATATTGAATTGATTCATTTGGATGACGTCACATCTCTGCTGAATGGGCATTATTGGCACAGCACAGAGGGGTGTCACATTTTCTTTCCTTTAGTATTCAGACCACTAGGCAAATGCATGCCTTGGTGAAACGCAGTCTCACTTGTCATTATGGGTTTGTTCCAACTTTGCCTGTGAGGATCAATTCTCTTAATTTACCCTGATCTGTTCACAGTGCTGAATTAGGGATTGCCTCATCATTCTTCCTGTACCCTCTTATAAAAGGTGTATTTGTAATTTTATCTAGAAGGTGCTTTGAGCATCTTTGCAAAAGACATCTGACCACTGTTACTTGGAGTCGGCATATCTGAATAAATGTGCTTTTGTGCAGTGCTATTAAAAGGGTTTTGGCACAGATATCAAATGATCAGTGTTGCCAAGGCCATTTATCTGTAAAGGCATTATTACCTGTGCCTTGGCAACAGACAACAATGTCATACAGATATTAGACTTGGGCAATTAAGTGTTTTCTTAAAAAAAAACACACACACACAAAAAACAATTTCTAAAAGCAATTAATAATGCAGAAAGCTTGACATCAAGTAGTGGAAAGACTTGTTTGTTTGGAAAGAGATTTTACACACTTAACCTTAAGTCACAGTGAACTGATTTGTTTCCACTCTAACCTTTTTCAGAGTTCAAAGAGGCTTTCTCGCTATTTGACAAAGATGGCGACGGTACCATCACAACCAAAGAGCTGGGTACAGTCATGCGCTCCCTTGGCCAGAACCCTACAGAGGCGGAGCTGCAGGATATGATCAATGAGGTGGATGCAGATGGTAAGGACACATTTTTGCTGCTACATTAGCCATCAGCGTGCTGTTAACTTTTGAAAATAGAGTCCAGTTGTGCATGACTTAAAACCATTCTCCTGGAATGCATTTGTCACAGTTGAATTGTTTTATCTGTCCCTTATCTAACTGTGTACTTTGTCCATTCTCCATTGCCTCTTAAACAGGGAATGGAACAATAGACTTCCCTGAGTTTCTGACAATGATGGCCAGGAAGATGAAAGACACTGACAGTGAGGAGGAGATCAGAGAAGCTTTCCGTGTTTTTGATAAGGTAAGGCTTCTATGCTGTTTATGATATAAAACTGTAGTTTTTTTTTTTTATATCAGTTAACCTGTCATTGAAAAAAAATAATGTCTGTTGTTTGTTGGTCTTTATCAGGATGGAAACGGATACATCAGTGCTGCTGAGCTACGCCATGTGATGACAAACTTGGGTGAGAAGCTAACAGACGAGGAGGTGGATGAAATGATTAGAGAAGCAGACATTGATGGAGATGGTCAGGTCAATTATGAAGGTGAGCTTCCTCAATCACTCAGTCACCAGTTTGGTGCTTTTTAACAGTGACTCATAAAATGGTACTTAATATCCCTCTTTTTTCTTTTGCAGAATTTGTACAGATGATGACAGCGAAGTGAAGGCCTTGTACAGAATTTCTTGTATAAAATTATCTGCCTTTTCTCGTTTGTAATTTCTGTAAAATGTTTCATTTTAATTTCCCCCATCCTCTCCTGCTGTCCAAAGGCTCTGCATGTATACTATAAGATTTGAGTGCTCATGCCTTCCCCAACTACTATTCATTGTAAACAATCTGTTGGAAGGAGCAGTAATGGGACCAGGTGATATAGGCACAGGTACTGGCTTCTACGCACAGGCCCCTTTTCCCCCTCTGTTGCTCTGTCTGCCTGCCTACCTGACAAGCGATGACATCAGGGGTCCAGCTGACCGAGAGTGGCATCATTCCAACAATTTTGGCATGATTAATTTTTTCCTCTCTTTTGATTTTGTGTGGAGGAGCAACTCTGCATGGACAATGGACTGAGAATAAATAGAAATGGGGAAAGTCTTCAGCATTGCACTATTGCAACACCATTGAAATAAATACTAATGGGTTTATCGCCAGGTACTCATACACTCTAATCTTTTTGTATTTGTTCTGTTCTTATGCTTTTAATTAGTCACTTTTTTTCTTTTCTTTTTTAACTGCTTATGGCACAGCCATGCCTCAGAATCCATTCCAAGTTGTATATTTGTTTTCCAATAAAATTAACAATTTACCCAAAAACGTGATTCCCCAGCCTTCTTTTAAATGAGTTAGTAGGGGTGTATCTGTTATTAAACTGCATTTATCTCAACAAGTTTTGCCTTTTTCTCATAGAGCCTGTTACCCACAAACTTTGTCATTACTACAAACCTTTTAATTAGGTACTTTGATCCAACTTTTTGCTCTAAATAGGTTTTTGTTTTGTTTATATTGGTTTTGCAATACATTTTCTCTGAACAAAAAATGGTGCATTCAAAATAACCATTTAAAGTTAGAAATGTAAATATCAGGTGTTGCTTGGTCTACCATATTAAATTACATGTATAATACAGTAGAGAACAGTACAACTGTTTAATACAGTATAAAATGTCTATACAGTACTTGGAAAAATCCATAGGACTGAAGTCTTTGTACAGCCCAGATAAAAGTGAAACCAATACTGTTCTACCTCACAAGGAGGAATGTTTAGACGGCTACTACTCCTGTCTGACCGCTACAGTGTCCATAAAAGGGGTTGTTGTAATGTTTACAGGGTTCCCCACGTTGGATATATAACAGATTATGTAAAATACAAACACTGAGTGTTTCATTGTTAACAGACTGTGCATAAATGGTGCTGGAGCCTTTGAAGTAATCAAGTGTAGGTAACAGCGAGTCTGAGGCATGAGCAAAAGCTCATTCACAATGCAAACAAATGTGAAGCAACTGATGGAGACCAATGAGGCGTGAGCGGCTCACTGTATCGAGGGAGATACTTGTGCATCTCATCTCGGCAAACTATTTACCGCCGTGCTGAGATTTCTGACGTGTGATATTCATGTTTCGTCATGTTTCCTAGCAACCGTGAATTCCAGTCTCATGGGTAGCTGCTCTTTCCCTTTTCCAGTGGGCTCTGAAGGATCACCGGGAGTTGAGCAGTGCTCCCGTGTTCACGTCATGTAACTGGGACGACCGGGTTTGATCTGTTCTGTTGGAGTCAGAGGCCTGATTTAGCATTTGTTATTTGTCTTACTGTCCCATTGCGATGGAGGTGTATGGATAGAGTGATGGGTACATGAAAGGATGCTCTTTGCCATTTAGCTATGTTGCCCTTTTGGTTTCTTTAAGATTCTGTGTGTGTTGGAGATTAAAGGCCCAGCAGACAAAATCCACTTGACAACAGTGTCATGGGACCTTGTGATATTACTGCAACCCAGGCTAACAATAGCTCTTCCTCTTATTGCCATTCTATCAGGTCATCATTTGTAAGTGAAACGCTTTCAAATCCTTTGTTATTTTTATTGTGCTGACGTTATAAATTTCTATTGTGACAAAGAACTGAAATTAAAATGAGAAGTGGCTTCAGGGAGCAGGTTCATATCTAAGCCTACTTATCCAATTTTGATATTGATAGTAACATTTATTTTGGGAAAATGAAGTGTTTTCATCCAAACATTAATCTCTTTTTAATTTTTCTCCATCGCTGGAATGAATCATCCGCTCGAGTTGTTTTCTTGCGGTCTGCTCATCTGCCGCTCACGTTGTTGCCATCCTTATGATTATTGCTATCACTCAGCAAGGACACAATGCCAGCCATTCGCAGAATGTGTCAGCCACCACACGTACAGCGTCCCGTACCACATTGACACTTAATAAGATCATCTTTCTCCCCTGCCCCTGGCTGTCCACCCTCTGTGTGCGTGGTTTGGCAATTGCCGTGGCCATTATCACGTTGCTGATGGATACGTCTGCGAGCGCACAGCTGCTCCTGTTGTTGTGCCATGAGAAACGGGAAGGGGTGTTTAATGGGACCATGTGCACTCTTGTGGTTATTTTTCAATCCTGGGTTCAGGGATGGCTCGAAGCATGACACCCCATGGGCCCAGTATGTACCAAAAACAAGCCAGAAACAGAAACCACAGGAGGACACAAATGAGAACAAACAGTTATTTCGTATCAGCAGTGCCTCGTCTGTCAGTTTCTAAGCTTTTTCATCAGAGGAGGAATTAAGAGACAAGATAAGTCCAGTTTCCTAGAAGCCCCGGGTTTGATTAGCCTCCTTGTTTGGAAGCCAATTCGAATGCAGATCGCAGCCAGGTTGGCAACTGCTCATAAAGAAAGAATTTTAATAGGGTCAGTGCTTGGCAGTCAGTCGCAACAGGTCTTCATAGTCAAGGTTTGGACTGGACGGTTTTACAGCATGTGCCAAAATTAACACCTCCTCCTGAGTCTCTCTGCCCCTCTTGCCACTAAAGGGATTGAATGACTCTCGTCTGGGGAGCCCAATGACATGTCATGTCTGTGTAACCAGATTACCAGTAGCGGTGTAATGCAGTTTAAGCGTACAAACACACACTCAATATGCCTATTTTTATTCGGTTGCCTCTTTGTTTATTCACAACATAAAAATAAATGACGTCATTATCGCTAATCCATTCAACTCGAAATCAAAAGCGTTCTGTTTCTTGCTTATTAGTAATCTGTCAGATGACTGGTCATGGAGGCCTGACGTAGACGCAGTAAAACCCAAAGTAATCCATTTTTATTAATGATGGCTCATTTTTCTGTCTAGAAAAGCACACTGTAGATTTAAGCAACATGCACTATTCCTGCCCACCTTCTTGCAAAGGCCAGGGAGGGGGAGAGAGAGAGAGAGAGAGAGAGAGAGAGAGAGAGAGAGAGAGAGAGAGAGAGAGAGAGAGAGAGAGAGAGAGAGAGAGAGAGAGAGAGAGAGAGAGAGAGAGAGAGAGAGAGAGAGAGAGAGAGAGAGGGTGGGTGGGAAATGGAAGCTGCTGAAAATAGTGGAAAGCAATTAGAATATCACAAAGTTCAACCCCGGGGGGAAAAACTGGTGAGATTTTTGTGAAACAAAAGAGCTGTGTTCTCAGATGAGCACAAAGAAAAGCGAGAAATGGAGAGGCAAAGAAAGAAAAACAGTGAGATCTGAATGGGGGAAGGGAATGGCAATATCAGGCCAATGTAACTTATAAGGATCTGAAGCTAGAAGGAGTGGTTCAGTTCTGGCACAGTGCCACAATGAGCTCTTTTCAGGAAATTAAGGAGCAGGATTATGTCAGGAAACACTCCATATAATTTTAAAGGTAAAACCACCTGGGCTTGGAGGTGTATTATTATATAGCCAGTATATATAATTATATATTAAACAAATCAACATTATAAATAGTAGAGGAGAGGATGTTTTAGAGTTACTGTTTGTCTTTGTAATCACCTTTTAGAGACAGCACAAGGACTGGAACTTGTGCTACATTTATCTAACAGAAAACCTGAATATTATCTCATGAAATTCACACAGACTATACTTTAAGCTGTCTGCTGAAGGTGTTTTGGGACCAGAAGAGTTAAACCAATTTAATGATGAGCAAGATTGTATTTATTTCAATGCAAGTACACTGGTATTAATATTGACAAAACATCAAATGGAATATAATCATAAATAATACAAATGTAATGTAAGCAAAACATTGAGTTACCAAAAACAGTAATACGTGCAGCAAAATATTAATAGATATTATCAGTACTCTTTTCAACAAAAAGTAAATGAACTAATGACAATGGAGATCAGAGCAGTGGTTCGTTTCTGAGTTTTAAATATAAATTTGGCTGTTACAGATGCATGACAGACCTTCCCTAGAAACACCTGCACATGACCCAGTTTAATTTTTTTTTAAGAATATATCTCTTTTATACCTCAAAATGTTTTACTCTTAGTGAGTTCTGAATAGTATTATACTGATAAATAAACGGAACAAAGGTAAAAGTCACATGCATCGTTTGCTTTAATCTGTAAATTCTGTTACCATCTACCCACCCTCATGTCGCTCAAAACTCATATGACTTTTTCCCCATGCAACACAAAATGTCAAAGCTATATATAAAAATATTTTTTACATTAAGATTTTTAGCCCAGTACCTCTTTCATCATAAACACACACAACTTTACACTACACTAAAATATCATAACACACTGCAAAAACAGGTGCAAGACTTGCTTGGGTCCCAATGCAAGTGATTTAAAAGTCAATGCAGGCAAGACATTTGCCATTCAAATTTTCACGTTCTAATTTAGATGCCTATTTACTTTAAGACTCTAGTTTTGTGATTGGTCAGTGCATGGTGGCGTGTACGTGGCTTCTGGACAGTGGGCTTTGTTGTGGAGCAATGACAGAGTTATAAAAAACAATAACAGCCAAATCTTTTGACATTTGCCATTAGTACAAGAGTACAAGATGACTTAAGATTACAATTCTGCACTACATAAATTATGTTCTTGAGCTATACACATATTCTGGTTGCTTTGTGGAAATGATCCCATGGTTAACTGGAAGCTTTTGCTAAATGACAACTAACCCTTATATTATCCTTGTAGTGTTTTCCATTATAACCGAAGCAACAGTATTGGAACATCTTTTTGCTGCTGAGAAATTGGTGAAGGGGTGTCTCTACACCACCCAGACATAATGGCTGACATAAATTTAGATCAAAGCAATACCACTTTTATTACCATCAATATTTCCTACAACATTCCTGAATGCAAAACGAGAGCCATGAGAACAATCTGTGTTGTTTTACGACGTGTGTTTATTTGTTATGTGCTTTCTCCGGATTTCTAGATGGGTATGCTGTGACTGGCATAAATAAAAACATTTAGATACCTGCCTCTGGATCTTTGACCTTTTCCAGTTTCAGCTTTTGCAAATTTTACTTCGGTATGAGGACCAAGACAAGTGGTCAAGAGATAATCCAACTGAATAATACCATTATGAAAGAAAATATCTCACAATACTGTACGACAAAAGATATTTATGATCATTAGGCGGTGATCTACAAAGGTTTGAAATTGAGTTTTGGCAGTGCTGTGGTCAGTCTAATGCAATCATGTGCACAGTAATCCATTTAAAGTCATTCTCTGAATGCTCAGCATGGAAGCTACTCCGTCTCCTGTCTTAGATGGCCTTTACTTCTCTAATTGATCCATAACAGCAGTGAGACGCTGCGATCGATGAGGAAACCATGCGCTGCACATGGTATTGCTCTTTTGCAATTACACCCAAATGTTAATCATGTAAAAATAATTCAATTTCATAACTCTATTCCACAGAAGATGTAATTGGGTTTCCTGGTGTACTCATCAGAGACAGTGAAATGAGGTATATTCCCAAATGATAGAATTGGAAATCTTTTGTTCATGCTACCACAAAGACGTCAAATGGAACAATTTTCATCTAGATAGATGGAGATATCGATATGTAATACATAACTTTTACATTGTTTCACATTTGGCTGGTTGAGTTTTTCAATCCACCTTGAGGCAACCATTGAAAAAATTAATGTTGTTGTTGTTAGAGACGTTTATTATTGATATTATTGACATTATAACAATGTCAGATTTCCAGTTATTAATGCATGAAGTTCATTTGATAATAGCTTGTGCTTAAACAATAATCTCTGTATAATCTCTATCTGTGATCTCATCCCACAGAATAAAGAGCAGATATTAATAACCCAGTGTAAATTATGGTGTTAGACCAGTTCTGGGAAGGATTTGGGAATTTGAGAGCAAAACAAGGGGTTTCTATAATACTATTAAAACGACCACATCCGATTGCAAGTTAGACTGTCCCACCAAGACAGGCACTTATCTAGCTGCATGCATGCACACAAAATGAGATCTCAATGTGACCCTAGCTCAACCTTTCCGAACCTCCCTGAAGGGAAAGTTTGATAAACAATGAAAAAAAATTGTGGTGTTGGCATCTCATATGAATTATTTATGGCCTAGAACCCCACCTGTCCTTTTTTCCAGCGACTCCCCAGATGAAATGGCCCTGACAGGGCATCAGTAATAGAGTCGGACCCAGGTGCCCCAGTATCCATTTCCTCTACCAACACGGGCTCCCCTGGACGGGCCGCACCGCTCGATTGAATGACTCTTGAAACTTTGATGAGCTCGAATGGGCCAGTGCTCCAAAGACAAAGAGGCAGTGTTATTTGTCCAACAGTGCTACTAAGGAAATGGTGGGTCAGCCATGGGACGTAGATAAAACCTGTTATTTGAAGCCAATCCAGTGCTTATGCCTCCATGAAAATAGAAGGTGATGGGAAACCGGTGGTTTATGCCAAAATGCAAGCAGATTGATTAGGCTTGTAAACAGGGTCGACCACAAGTTCACCTGTGGGAAATAAGATTGTGCCTGAGCTGCAACGACATTTAAACAGCTTATGTGCCAAAGCAAATGTGATTATTATAAAATAAAGAAGATGTATTAATGCAATCAATTCAGATTTTTAATAAGCAGTCAATCCATCCACAGATAAGTTTCAGTGGTATGGAATTACATTAAAAAAAACTGAGCCCTTCATAAATGTTTATGAATGCATGTAACAAGAATATGCTCGGTGGAGCACAGTTACACAAGGCTGCTCAAAATATTAGATAACCCATCTTCAACCCAGACAGACATTCCTGGCAGAGTACCAATAACAGCTTCACATCAAAGCGTTTTATGAGGAGATACATTGTTGAGAAGCTCCATGGATCAAAAACACATTTTAATCATATGACTATTCCAACCAGCGTTGGAAAAGTTACTTGTATAAAAAGGCAAGTATTTTGTAATGCAGTAATTAAACTACAGCTAAGCTACTCTCATTGCTAAATTAAATTAGATTCAGTTTTGATTCACAGAATTGATATAGAAACATGAAAAATATTATTATTATTTTAAATAATAACTAAAATATTATTAGTGTAATTATTATGAATAATAATAGTTATTTAACAATTATTTAAATACTTATAATAATAATAGTTATTTAATAATTATTTAAATACTTATAATAATAATTATTATTATTGATATTAAATCATTGTTATTTAATAATGATATTAACAATAATACAACAACAAATAATGATGATGATGATGTGACAATAATAATAATAATAAATAAATAATAATAATAATAACAACAATAAAACTAATACTAATAATACTAGTCACATTTAAAGCAGTTTAGAATATGCTAACAAATGTTACTACCTATGCTGCATTATGCATCATGTTGATAAGTTTTTTGGCCTACAGTATGACTACAGTAAACTTTATTATTTGGTGGAAGAATTGTTTATTTCAATGATTATTCACAATAAATTAATTCATGGAAAATATGTGTCCTTATCACATTGCTGTCGCCACGTAATGAACCGCAACTTGAATTAAGTATTTTGTTATACTGTACTGCTACCTAAAGCTACTCTGTGTAGAAAATACTTGAAACTTAGCTATAATATCACCACATGTAGTTAGCTACTCCTCATCAGGAATAAATACAACCCTGGTCATATATCAGCACTATTGAAACTCTTCTCGTCCGATCAGATTTGAGGTCCGTAAAATTCTAGTAGAATCCTAGTTACAGACATACAACACATCCTCATGAGAAGAAAAAGTGGTTTGATTATAAAAGGCAGGCATGGGGGAGGGGAGTATGAATTACATCACACAGTATAGATTTCTGACATTACCACCAACACAGAACATGATCACATCCCCCATCTTAAGCAATCGCCTCGCAGGGATCTTAAAGGTTCTACAGGGATCTACGTTGTGGGATACAGTAGAATAGGATAAGTGGATTAGACACTGACACTGCCTCTGGGAGCCCTCACCTTACATGCCCTGCGTGAGAGAGAGTTCTTAACCGTTTGCGATCAACGCTGCTTCTTTCACGCTGTTCCCCGCAAAGCAGGAACATATTTGTCCTGTCAAACAGCGGCCAAGAGTTTAATACTATCATCGTGTAATTGACAGGAATGCTGCCCCACTGAAGAATTTAATTACAACCCCACTGGAGAGTAAAAAACTGTTGACAGGGAATTGAAAAACTAGGAGGCCTAGAAAATGTGGAACGATGTGTTTTGAAGAAACAACAAATCAAGCACATATTCTTTCAATTTTTTATCTTTGTCAGGCGTTTAAAAGCAAAGTATTGTGGATAATTTGATGAGCAAACATTATTGAAAATGTCAGAAGACCATTATAGAGAATGAGGCATTGATCACACCATCATCATTCTCTATGTCCAGGAAATGCAAAGACACATGCCCTATGAATGAAATGTCTGCAGTACTGTACATAGACAAACACTTAATTTCCATCCGCTACTGTCTATTTGATTCATAATTAGTTATTGTGAATATTTAAAAATATTTGTGCAACCATTTCACAAACACATTCATTATTGAGGAATGGAACCTCAATTATATACATCATGTATAAGATATAACCATACACCCTTAACCATTACTGTCACTTAGACATTGTGGTTCTCCTTCCTTTCCTTCTAATTAAAATATTCCGCTTTGTCAAATGTTTGGCATGAATGTGCTCGGAAACTGTGGCATCTATTTTTATACCACGGTGGTTACATAAATCATCACACAAAGATGGAGATCTGAGTTCCAAGCTTTTCTGACTGACCGCCTACCCAACTCCCTTTTCTTCACCCATTTCTTTTTGTGTATTCTCACTTCCGATGAAATAAATATTCAATTATTCACACTGCAATTGTGTAGCTCTGCCTTCAGGCATACATCTCACTAATGGAGATGGCAGGCTGCTTTTATAGTAGTAGAAACAGATGACCGACACCCCCCAGCCTCAAATCCATCTTTGCTTTTGATGCAATACCTCTTCCTGTCTGGAGTTTTCTCATTAAAACTCTGTGTATCGATCCATTTTGTGTCCTGCTGTCTTCTGAGGTGACTGACTCATGTCTGTGATTGACCCAGAGCGGAGATAGAACACAAAAGGTTTGTCTGAGACCTTTGAATTACAGGATTTGAAATTTACACACACTGCAGTACCTTTTGCCTTTATAATGTGTTAAACTTTCAGGTCAAACTTATTTCCTGAAGTCAGAAGAAGATTAGTTTTATGGTCTACAGCAGGTGGCAGATTTTTAAGTATTTTGGTAAAAAAAAGCCAAATATTTCTACTGATATATATTGAATACCCATTTGGAGAAGAAGTAAGTATTTGGACAATATATATTATTTTCATAGAATAAAATGATAAAAGTTAAGCCAATCTAGCATCTGCAAAAAAGTGATGTGAGAGCTTTTCGTTGAACTAACTAATATGCAATTACTTTCTACCAACTGGTTTCTAGATCATTTTAGTGTATATAATACATAAAGTTTTCACACACTGTCCAAATAAATTAACCACACATGCACTTCTTTACATTAACTATGAAAATATTCCACTATGTTTGACGAGCTCCAAGGGCTAAAATATGAGGAATAAATCGAATGTTATATAATTTGAAACAAACATCTTTTGATTTGTATGAAAAACATCTTTCTTTTAGAGAAATGCCACTTCATTTGACATTTTGTTACATAATACAAAAACATTCTTCTGCTAGCTTTCATGTTTTCTGTCATCACATCTTTAATTACTTGGTGACTGTTTCCTAAGAGCTGAAAGCAATTTTTAATAGGATGTCCATTATTGCCCCAAGACAACATTAATTGTCAACAGGAGAAGATTAGGATTAGATGTGTGTGTGTGTTGGATGGGGACAAGAGAAGAGAATAAGGAATAAATGGACCTCACAAGCTAATTACTATGCATTCACACAAAGCAAACAAGATTACATACAAATAGAAAGCATGTTTGAGGAGACAAATAACCTTTTCTTAGTACTGAAATTGTGGGTATAGGAACGATTACTACTGCCCTTTACATTTCATCTCTCTCTCTCTCTCTCTCTCTCTCTCTCTCTCTCTCTCTCTCTCATACAAAAGTCCTTTGGATGATGCAACCCACTGAAATGAGAAACAACTGAAATGAGAAACAACCTTGCTTGCTGCATTTGAACATCAGAACAGCCATTTGAAGGTGATCAATTTATGGACAATTATTAGTTTAAAGTGCATGTTTTACTTTTCTTTTCTTTCCTTTTTTATTTTTCTTTATTTATTTTCATTTTTATTTCCACGTTTAATCAAAGAATTTATGTTGAATGTTCTGTTATCAGCCTACCCTGGCTGACCTTAACATTACCTCCGAATGAAAGTACACCTATGTGATATGTCTGTGTCTGAGCAGGAACTGATCCTGTAAGTGTGTGCGCAAGTCTATAAGCGGGTCAGAAGTGCTTTGACCTCATCTACATCTACACCCAGCTCTCCCTCATCTCATCACCCTGCAGGAGCGGTTTAATTGGACAGGAGATGACACTAGCACTAGCCAAAACCCTGGGGGTCACAACCTCATCATGGAGAGAGAGGAGGAGCCAAAGAGACAAGAAATGCAATCTACAATGTTTACTTTGAGACACAAAGGTTATATAATAATATATAAGATTTAGATGTTGTGTTTTAGATACTGGCACCAGCAATCCATACTGGTCTAAGCTGGTCTTTTCAGCAATGATTACATTATTCTTTAAAGTATACTGTATTGTAGCACTGTGATATTTTAGTAAAATAGCTTACAAAAAAATATAATGATACATACAGAGGATAAAGCAAATTAATTCCCAGCACACAGCCCCGCCCACTTCCTCCTTCTAATTCTTCTCTCATGCCCATCAGTCTCCAGGAAATCTCTGGGAGTTTGGTTGGATTAACAAATGCCAATGTGAGAATCATTTTGGCAGTATGAAAAGGGCACAGAGGTCTCCTCCTGCCAAAATGTGTCTCACCGAACAATTTGGGTCAGCAGGGCTCGGCGTGTTTACCTCCCCTTGAAGAGTTGAGCGTGCCCAAGAATTTCTTATTTTACATAGTGATACATTGCCACACCAGCTATATTAACCTTTACAAATATTGATAATTTTTGTGACTGTCTAAGTTTTGAATCCCTCTCTCCCACCTTCTCTATCTCTCTCTCTTTCTCTCTCACTGGAATTAATTAGTTTGGTTGCTCGAGGACTTCTGAAGGCCCATGGTGCATGTGATGGGAATTTGTAAAAAGGATATTTGCAGCATTAATCCTGGAGTGTCTTTTCCGAAGACTAAAAAACAAAAAGTAATATTAATTTTGTCCTTGACATTACAGTCTGAGAGTGTGTATTACTGTATATACTGATCTGAAGAGCACTTTAGACTAAAATGGGAAAAGGGAGTCCCCATAGGTTTCTCTTAAATACATTATTTGCTCAAACATATCATTAGATATCTAAACAAAGCCCTAATCTGAAGTATTGCACTGAAGCATGTAATCCATCCTGCACTGTTTGTGCTAAAGACATGCATTGTACCACAAATACTGCAACTTGTTAAGGAAAGGTGTGCTGATGCCTTTCTAAACGAGTGGACGGTTGATTTCCACTTGAGTGATAATACAACAAAAACAAAGGTAAATGAAAACAGGTAAAAACAACAACACAGACGTTTCTGTGCCATTTCTAAGAATTGTGAATACTTTAAAGAGATGCAGTGTCATGATGACAGTAAGTTTGCAAACTCACATTTCCTTCTGAAAAAGTAAAAATCAAGCTAACAAACACACAAGTCAGGCACTTAATTTCACCATTCATCACATTAAAGACACACACACACATATGTTCATTATTTATCATTTTGTCACCACCACATAAATACTTAAAATGCTTGCACTAAACCGATCTCAACATGGACCAACTTCAATCGTTTCCTGGAGCAGATGGAAAGGTTGGGAAAAAGGCTGGCAGAGAATGTATGTCTGAGAGAGATGGAGAACGGTAATGTGAGAAAGCAATGGATCGATACTGTAGTGCATTACTGATGATTTACACTCAGCCAGTTAGTGGTTTTTGGACATACATTCATTAATGAGGCCTGTCTGTCCACACCTCAACCACATACAAATACAATGAGAGTGGACGTAGCTCAACATTGCACACCCCCACAAACCATACATTACACATACAAACACACTCTACTAAATGTACATACACCATTTCCAAATCCCCCGTGGATGAATAAAAGCATCTTTCAGCACATCTCACATCTCAGAGCTGTTTTGATGCAGAGACAACTAGAATAATTTAATTTCTGTCTTCACCAGAAGAACTACAGACACAAGCAGGGCAGAAATTAATTGTGTAAGTACTGCTCCAAAAATACCCCCCCTTCCCAGCCGCCAACGGCAGCCTGTAGTGAATCACTCAACCCCCTCATATTCATTTTACTCAGCCCAGCCGTAAGCGCCTGATGAGCTGCTTTACCGAGCAGGCGCATGGACGGACATGTAGCAGCAGACGCTTGTTTACGAAAAGACAGCGAGTGCCTCATGCAAATCAGCTGGGCTCATTTAAACACACCTCTTAGAATGTCTATTATGTCATTTTTTCGTATTTGGGACAATGCAAATTCCCCACATGGATTTACAATATGGAAATCACCTAAGCCTTTGAAAACCTTTGTGAAGTTAGTGATTCTGCCTGGATCTACATTTGAGAGAATGAATCAGCGTGCACATGTAACCATTTCAAAATTCACTTACAGATTCACTGTGTCCTTTTGGTGTTCAGCCAGCCTACAGCTGATCATCTCCCTACAAACCCATACAGACATTGGATTTCCAAATTTTATAGGAACTTTCCAGAGACATAATGACTTTTATACTGTACAGTCTGTATATTGTATCCTGTAACACTCACCGTCCCACTAAACCTAACACTCACACAAACCTTATTGCATTTTTTGTTTAGTATGATTTATACCAATTTATATTGTCAAAATTACTGGTATTATTATCTTTGTGGAGACATCTGCTCCACACTGTAGCGTTTACACACACATACACTTTTACCCTTTCGATTGCTTTCAGACACAGCTAGTAATGAATACTATAATCTAACCCTAACACTAATAACCCTAAATCTAAAAACTTTATGCATTTTATCTGCAATAAAAATAAAATCTTATTTAAAAAAATTATTAGCATTTTAACAAATCAGGACATCTCCAAGAAGAGATTTTGCTCCAGTCTGTCAGGTTTTACTTTCTTCTAACAATCTTCAAACAAACATTTTTGCTCTTATAAATTTTCATGAATATATGAAGCGTTCAGCTACAAAACCCTCCAAGTCTATCTGAATTATTTCTTTTAAGAGCATTTTTTATCAGGCTTTTAATGTTTTTTGCCTACAAATCAATATTTCAGATTAGACAGAATGTTGTATTTAGAGATTCAAGAGTATTGTATACTATGAGTAAGAAGCATTCATTTAACGTCATTATCTCATTTTTCACTGATGTGGAAACACTCTTCATATTATTTTATATGTTTATGTTGGTGTTGTGTTTTGCCACCATAATATAGTGAAAATGGAAAACCTGAAACACTTAAGGCATGTGAATAGCCATACTGCATACAGTAAACACAATGCACAATTCACAACAACACACAAGATCCCAAAAGACTCTCTGAGATCTGCACTGATCTTTCACATTTAAATTCCCTTGTTGTTGTTGTAAAGTCCATAAAGCAGGTGTTGAGAAACTACGATCACACTCACATAAGCTAAACACAAAAGAAAGTACTGAACCTTTACATCTTTTGTCATTATAAGTCAAAACGGCATGATTTACATAAGACCAGAGCTGATTACGGCATCATTGTGACTCTTTGCAGCGCAGTATGTTCTCTCTGGTTTGTACCCACAGAGAAACAGAGCCTTCATGTGCTACTTAAAGAACTCTAGGCTGACTCATCCGCTTCAATCCAAGTGAAGCACAGACAAGTGTGAACATGACTCATAGTGCTTGCAATCTGACAGTCAAACATTTATCAAAGACCAACATCAAGCAGTAAGCACTTCGGCATAGCAAAGCACACACCATGCATAGTTTCTTTCTACTACATCTGAAGTAAGTAAGAGTCAGGTTTAACCCTGAGCTTTAAATATGCATCCATCTGTCTCAACACACTCCTTTCTCCTTCCAGAGCTGTAGACTTTCCTCAGAGCTTTCTGCGTTTCTGTTCTGACTACTAACTGCTGAGTGGAATAAGACAATACGAATAAACAGAATATCAACAAATAACTGTGTACTTTGGTAGGCTTTAGATAAATCTGAATATGTTGCAACAACTATTATTGGTATGTTGGTAAGTTTAATAAGGGCATCAAACCACTCCCATCAATGGGTGGAGAACAGCAACTGGTCCCTTTGTCCCATTTGCCCCAGTGACCCAGTAACCAGGAATAGCCCAGTGTGACCAGCATGCGAGTGGACACGTCCTTCCCTCACCTCCTCACCCCTTACTGTAAAAGTTTATAAATACACTTACTGCACACATCCTCTAATGAACATCTTCAGAACGCACACACAAACACTCCAACTGAGAGTTCAAAATACTTTCTGAATGATAAGTCACGATGAGTTTGGTATCATCCTCATGCACAAGTGTTGATATCTCTCTCTCTCTCTCTCTCTCACACACACACACACACACACACACACACACACACACACACACACACACACACACACACACACACACACACACACACACACACACGACAGCTGAAGAGGATGATGAGGTCTTCATCACTGTCATGTTTAGTGTCATAAGACCCATAACAGACACAGAGGTTAGCACCTGACACATTAACATTCAGAGATGGGCATACAGCTGCCGTCCAATCACGCGTCTTGTTATTTAAAGACTACCAAAGCAGTACTAATTTTGTGCATTTAACTAGACACAAGCAAAGAAAGCAATGTCTCATATCCCTGGCATTTTCATCACTTTTAACAAACAACTAGAGGTTACATAACTGTGTTATTCAGTGCATTTTGGATGCAGGGCTGTGCTGTTCTTATCTACTCTCCACCTTCAGGTCACACTTCTTGATATTAAATACTCCATAACAACAGAAATACTGTAGTCACTGTAGACATATTCATATTCGATATTCTATATCGAGCATTGCAAGCCATATTCAGTAAAACCACACTAATATACAGTAAATATATTATTATTTTTGACATAAGTTCTAAAAATGATCTAATAACTTTCATTGCAGTAACAGTATGACGAGTTAGCATGTCTGATTTTGCACCACAAAAATAAAATAACCCTACAAGAAGCCAAAGCAGGATCAATTATTTTGTGTTGTCACATGCGATGCTGTCATACTAAATATCATATGCAGTAATGTTATAGTAAATATTAGCACTAATGGAATGATGCTTGTCTAATCAGATTATTAGACTAGAACAACATCTTTCATTATTTTCATACTGTTCATACATATCTCATCTGTGTGGCTCCTTCATGCAGCGGCCTTGTTAATGCCAAGCTGTTCAAAGTGATCCACTGGAGATTTCTGTGAGGAACATTGAGTCCAGAGAGGATGAATCTGGTTTTAAAATGAGGCTGGTGAAGCTCAAGGGGTGACACAAAACAGCTGTGGCCCATAGCCATTTGTTGTCCGCTTTTCACTTACTTTATAGTGTACGCAACATCAGCAGCACTTTTGCATCAATGCTCTGTTGAGGGTGCAATCTGAAAACAAACCAAAAAACTAATATTACTGAAGGACAAAATCAAAGAAGTAATCATAATTTAACAGCAGGAATGATGCCATATACATATTTGGTAACATTCTGTTTGTTGTGTTTTGACCCAATTAGAGCTCATTTCGGTCTCCGAGCCAATCAGATCCAGCCATGAGCTAGGAATCCCCGTTACCCTGGCAACTGTGAGGTCACTGAAACAGATGGGTGGGGGGGTGTATGGTCGTAAGGTTGTAAAATGCAGTTCCTCTCCCTTGACAGTACAGCTGCTGCGCAAGTGTTTGATGCATGCATGCATTCATTAGCGCAGGCACACAGGAAGTTACACAGACAGAAATTCATAGAGACAGATGTTCAAAGCTTAGCTATTTACTATAACTATATCACCTTGATTAAAGAAGTCATGCATGCTCCATGGTTCATATAAAATTGTATATTAAACATTGCATTTTATTTAGCAATGCAATCAATATCTTGTTATTGATATCAAAACAGCTTTGTTTTTAAATGCCTTGGCATTGCTTGTGATTGAACATCTTCTGTGTACTGTATTTGCAGCATGTAAGCTTCCAAAACAACAAACACATCAGGTGATGAAACTCCATCAGATGACCAATTGTTATTCTCTGTGTGAATTCTCTCATCCATGTTTTAAAACCCCATCTCTCTCCCACTAAGAAAAGCACTCACACAAGCTAAAATGTTAATGATGGTATCAACCAATTATTTGTGAAAATAGTCCTGATGAGGTCTCCAAAACTGAGAGAGGACTGGATTATGGAGGGAGAGCAGATGAGAGATGAGATGAAAGGATAGGAGCAAAGCAGGAGAGCGGGAGAGCAGGGCACGGAGTTGAAAAGCAAAGAGATTGTGGGCGTATAGAGCTGTCATTTCGTCTTAGATGATGTTGTCTCACTGTCTCCACTCGTCCTGCTTGGTGAAATGTTAATCTGCCATGGAGTGGGAAATAACAGATGATCGAAAATAGGTCAGAGGGAAAGAATGGAGAGGGTGAGAAGAAACGTCTGCCTTGTGATTCCAAATGCACACACGGGGTGATGAGAGAGAGAAAGATGATCAAGCTTGAGAAGATAATAAAGAGTACAGACTACATTACTACAATGTTAGAAACAGTGATGGGTTAGTATACACCATCTATGTATACATATCAGTATGGGTCTTTTGCACATTGAATGAACAATTTAAAACAAGGATATATTTGGAAGAATGCGAGTTAATAAGGAGGCACTTTGATTTACACGACCACTATGACTATTAAAAAAGCACGCACACACATATATGCACAACACACACCGAAACATTTCTCGCCGGATCCCTACAGAGATCTTTCTCTGTCACAGAGCTCTTTACTGCTCTCTGCTGTATACGAGGCAAACAGCACAACCAAATATAAATCCGATTTGCCTCTAAACAGAAAATAATCATTCGAAACAACGTGAACATCCCTCAGCTGATCATAAAGTTTCATGGTCAGAACTCGTGAACTTTGCTAAGGAGTCAAACCTCTATGAATCTTTTAGAAAAAAAAATACTCTGTATGATCGGCAGAATACAGTAAGTGTCTGTATAAATGTGTGGATACACGCATACTTATTATTTATTATTTAATAAAAAAATGCAGGATTAGTTATAAGAGGCCCCTGAAACAGCCATAACTTGTATATGCCAATATTCATACAGCATCTTCTGTGTTTTCATCATATTTTTGCTACATTCCATTCATTCATTTACTCCAACAATTCAAAGTTGTATTAATATCGATACTAATATTCTAATAGGAACATCCAAATGTTAACTTGACATCTCTTTGACCTCATAATCACAAGCTGAGCCATTTTATCATCTGAAAGCATTAGGCTGTCAGCGGTTTTATTTTTTATTTCACTAGATTGTGTAATTGAGCGTGTAATATTTATATGGGCCTGGCCCATAATGCTGCGCTAATGCAACACTCCTGCACTCACTGACCCCCATTATGAAACTAAAAATGGGTGCTTTCTTGTAAGGAGGTCGCTCTCCTCCCGTTTTCTGCTCTGAGCTTCTCGTCCAGTCACTTTAGCCTTATATCTTCTTCCACCCAATCAACATCACCAGCTGTGCATACAATCTTCAGCCCTGCAGGCTCACTCAGAAGGGTCATAATCTACCTCTTTTCACTATCTCCTTAATCACTCCTGGAGAGACAATGACAGATGTGTATTTTACTGTTGCACACTGCCTTGGCTCTTGCCCTTTCCTAAACGTTTGCAAAGTTCAAGACAAAGTGACACATCCAAGGCCATATTTTCTCCCTCAACACTCGCACACCTCTCTGGTTTTAGCTCTAATTATACTGAGAAGTAGGCTGCTGTTCTAGTTCAGAGCACCCAAGTGGGTGGCCTGATTCACCATCACTGGGCGTGGAGAGGATGGGGGGTGGAGGGTGAGAGAGAGAGACGGCTCACATGCTTAGAGAGAGATGCTTGGTCTAACATGGCTCACAGATCAGCAGGACGTGCTGAAAACTGTCTGCTCACCGCTGTGATCTTCTGGGAGACATTCATCTCAAAGCAGGCATTATGTTTCTGTTGCACAGCTGCTATGTGTGATAAGTATTGTTTTTACCTTGCAGAATTTTACACAAGCAAGCACCACTCAGATTTCTTTCAGAAAATATATAACCTTGTAAGGATCAATATTTCCTCCGTGACTGATGGTTGTTCAGTTTCATAGACACAGACATGACTCCATCATGAGCGGTTGCTCAGAAACTAAGCATCAGGACACCTGTAGTCTGATGCTCCAACTGATCAGACAGTTTAAGAGTCCATGACTATAGACAGGAATACACACACAAGTTTGTTTTACTTTATTATTTCAGAGATCCCTAATGTTTCCATGCCAGGCTTTCTATCCTTATACAAACTTGCTAACAAATAATACATGATTCTGCCAATTTAGTAGCCTTATTTTTCTTACTAGTCATGACCATCTGAAATATTTTGTCTTTAGAAGTATAACGAAGTATAAACAAATCTGTATACATATACACACACCTATGTACACAATCAGACATTTGCAGGCAAAAACACATGCATGCACACACATAACAAAGAAAAAACTATATTTATTTGCCCATATCATTACTAAGTTCCTGAATCTGAGGTGTACCTGGATCTGGATCTTTATGACAGACTGTAATCATTAACATTAAAACAGACTGAAGCAACTTATAAAAAGTTTTAAAAATCTGCACTTTAAAAAAGGGAAGGGAGCCTAGAGGTGAGAAGAAGAAACATGAACTGATAGCGAGAGAGAGAGAGAGAGAGAGAGAGAGAGAGAGAGAGAGAGAGAGAGAGAGAGAGAGAGAGAGAGAGAGAGAGAGACTTGCATAACCATGAGCATCTTCAGGCAAAGCAGTGGTTGCTAGGCAACAGCATCCATGCAGCAGCTGCATTGCGACATAGAGTTCAGTCTGTAGTATACTGGACCTCTCCTGTTTCCTCATCTGACATGTTTTCTATGAACGGGTGACAATATATTCCTGCCAGCCTTAGGAGAAACAGTACACATACGATGACTTAAACACTCACAACGGGTGTGCAGATCACAGACCCGCATATGAGCTCCTGTGCTGAGTCACGCTTTGCCGAGAGTAAAGAGTTAAAGCAAGCATGTGTAGGAAAGAAAAATTGGGTGGGAATGATACGAGATCAGGAGTTATTTTTGTATTTTGTAAGCGAAGCTTAGTACCCAAATGATCCTAGTGGTTTGGTATTAAAGACGGTAACTTCTACATATAAGTCAACAAAGACATTGAGACAGAAAATAGCAGCACCACTACACATTTAAATTTAAACGTATAGCGTTAACGCGAAACTTACGCGCATGCGTAAAACTTGCATCTCTTACAGCTTCAGTTGTGCCGTTTCCTGTTAAACTGCACCGACACCTGCTGGACATAAACGGAAATACAAGAATGCTAAAGCGTTCAAAGCCCTTTTAAGAAGTACCTAATATTTTTATATGCACTCTTTCTCTCTTTTTCCAAAATAAATATTTACTTTTTGTACTTTAATTTAAAATAAAACTGTTGGCGTGTGTAACCGTGCACCAAGTGGATGGCACAACAGCCCATATCATAACTCAATATAATCCCCAAAACATACCTACATTAGTGTTGTCAATTCCCGTCTCCGTACGAGAGTGTTTATGTGTGTGTGCACGCGCACAGTAGCATTACATCTCCACGTGTTGGCAGGAGTGAATTCCAGGAACTCTTGATCAATAGTAAATCAACTTCCAGGAAGTCACAGTTATAGAGCTTAAACTGACAGGCACTGGGAACAATCCAGCAAAAATCTGCTGTCCCCCACAGATATTAAACCTAACACACATACACAGACGCTCACATTTTTCTAGAGGACACTTGGTCTGATGGATCGGTTTGGTGCGTGTTGTCATCTAGTAATCCGTGACAGGTTGGGGGTGTCTCGCAAACCCGTCCAGACACAGTGTGGAGAATGTAACCAGACCCTTCCCCTCCCCTTTTTCTGCGAAAGAGAGGTAGAGGCTGGGCAATGGACTGACAATATAGTATCACAGAACTGAGGAGGGGAATGTCAATGATCTGGTTATTAGAGGTGTGTGGCTTAACAACTACAACACAGTTTTAAAGGGACTCTGAGCCACAAACGGTAGAACTGAACATTATAGATCTGCACTTAAGGTTACTTAATGAGTTTTGGCACAGAATCAAGAACAGAAAAGTTTTAGAAACTAAATATTTTGCTGATTTAGTTACTTTTTGTACATAAACGCCTTATCAGCCCCACAAGACCAAATCCTGCATAGAACAGGTAAACGTTTTTTTCTTACCTTTGTTTGACCTGGAACACTTACCTAGTAAAACAAAAATGTAAAGTGGGATATTATATGTTAACAAGTCACAATTCATGAACCATGAACACATTATTTCATTGTGTGGTTAACATAAGCCTACTGCAGACTTTAACTGTTGGGGGTTATACGCAAGGTCCAGATGTCTGGGTATATTTATAGCACAGAACAGTGTCTTCAAGGCAGACACGCTTAGATCAACCAAACTGAACTCCTGCATGTCCTGTCCTCTGCATATTTACCCACTGACCTCGAGAGTCCTAAACAAGCTAATGTAAGTATCTATGTGCATTACATAAGGCACACTGAAACCTGATAATTGCCAGTTGTAAATAGTCTTATCTTCAATAATGTGAGCATGCACTCTTAAAAATAAACGTGCTTCCTAATGCCATAGAAGAACCATTTTGCCTGAATGGTTGCATAGAGAACCTTTAACATCTGAAGAACCTTTCTGTGTAACAAAAGGGTTTTTTTACACTATGAGATATAAAAAGAAATGGTGCTTTTAAGAAACTGACAGAAAGGTCCGTAGTCTTCAAGTCAGCATCAAAATCCTGTGTCAAAATACAAGCATGTAAAACTTTACAATTTAAGTTCAGGTGGTATATTTGTGTCACTATATACTAAGTAGTGCATAACATTAAGACTGTAGTGTTTTATTTTTGTGTCTGCATCTTTTGTCAATGAATGCAGCAGTTGCTCTGAAGTCTTCTGCAGATGATCTGAAACCCACTTGCTATTTTTAACTGACTTCAAGAAGAACATACTGCAGACTAGGAGAAATCCATGACAACTTGACCCTCGACTCCCCTTTAGTTATGACTTCTGGTGTCTTGTGACTCCCTCCTCCTCCTCCATAGAAGACTTTTCCTTCTGGAAAATCAAAGGTGACAAAGACATTTCTACCTAATGAAATTTTTTATACACCGATTTATTGATCGACTTATTGAATAGAGATGACTCCAAAGATTACTAACTCTGAACAAATGCAATATATATATATATATATATATAGCAATAACATTTTACAGAGGTAATTTATAACAGAAACATGTATGACCTTTCCTTGATTACCTTGACTGAATTATTTCACAGGCCTGGAAAACTTTGAAAACTTCACATTTTCCCATAACTGAGGTAAACCTTGTACAGGAAGAAATGGTGTGAATCAAAATCTGAACAGAGACAGGCAGATTACACATACAACACTTTTATTTTTGAATATTAAGACAACGAAGCATAAGCCAAGAGCACCAAGAGTGACAGCTACTGGTGAAAGAGGGGCATGCGGAACAGTGGCCTTCTGCCCCCCAAAAACAGCAAACTGCAACCCACAGTCAAACAAAAAAATACTACAGAACAACTTAGTAACAGCCTGGGAGAAGGGACCATTAACTGTACATAAGAGAGAATAAAAGATAACAGAGAGGGCAAGAGATGTGCGATAATTGTACAGTACAAACCTTGGGCAGTGTAAAAAATAAAATGTAAAAAAAATATATATAATATGGTAAGAGAGAGACAATGATGTCAACGTCACTTCAGAAAACCCATGGTGTATGCTGCAGCAAGTGTTTTGAGGGCCTTTGTTTTCGATTCTCAATCTTCAATACTTGACAAAACTCAGCATACCATAGAATAGTCTTTTTGACTTTTGTTTTCATCAACTTTCCCATTGGTAATGAGCACGGCTCTGCCCCAAAACATCTTGCAACATTTTCCTCTCGTTTCTTTTTTCACTATAGTATTGTTACATCCTAGAAGAATGCCTTCAATGAAATGAAATGAATTCCATCCACTCTAACAAGACTACTGACAGGCGTACATCATGTGTGACACCACATAATGCCAATCTAAAGCTTTAGTATCACATAATCATGACCTTTCATCTGGCTCTGTAATCTGTAATATAGTATCATCTCGCAATAATTTAAGTCAATCATACACCTGATGGTCTATAAACCAAAAACATTTACTATACTGTTCTGTAAGAGCAAAAACAGACTAACTTGGGTACCTAAATATAAGGGATTAAAAGCTTTGTTTATAAGAATTTATTATTATGATCTTTCAGAACTACATAACTATACAATTTTTCATTAAATGAATGCATACATATTTGTTTAACCTAACCCTAACCCATTTTCTACAACAATTTTGCTGTCATTTCTAAGACGCAAATAAACTAGATTGGGGTTGTTAACTAAAATTGGATGTTTGAGATTAGGGTAAGTATTATAAAAAGGCACTTTTAAAAGTTAATGAAAATATTCATACAGTGAGCCAATTAGCACCTTTTGGGTCTAAAATTAGACCCTTGTTCTTTAAAATGCTTAAACGTTTTGAGAGGATGGTGACTGAACGTAATCACATTGACACTTTTTCTGTATTCTCTCTGTGACAGTAAAACCAGAACCTTTGGTCACATTAATCTATAATCGCTCTCAATCACCTTGACACATTGCACAAGATCCATTATATCATGATGTGAACAAAATGACGGTCCCATGAGAACAATTTCAAAAAAGATCTTAGACATTTCACTGTTTTACCCATGGGTCATCACAACAAAGCCCAAGAACATTATTGCATTTCTTTACAATTACTAATATGAAAAATAATTCATTTTAAAATCTGTATCAATATATATATATATATATATAGAGAGAGAGAGAGAGAGAGAGAGACAGATCGATTTTTAATTAATTACTCCTTTAGTAAAACTATAGGGATCTAGAGGACAGAGAAGAGACAAGATCCTATTCTCCACCCTCTTCTGTCTGAACACAAGTTCCACCCCTGATGAAAACCGGTACACAAGTATAGGTAGGTACACATCAAGTTTAATGGATTAGTGCACTGAGCTAAGCCAAGCATGACACACCTTTATAGGTGAGCCCTTAAGATTCAAAAGCATCTGATGCCATGTCAATCTGGAACCCGCTTCACTACCCGAGCCTCTAAATTGCACTATTTTTACCCAAACCACACACCCTCCGTACCCTCCTCATGTCTTTGAATTCTACCCAGGGAGACATGACTCTTAACATCCTCTCTTGTTCACCAACAACATAAGATTTGATGGGATAACATGCAGGAAGACAACTTTAAATGAATCAGGACAGACTGTTAACTAAAACAGAATGGTTGAGAAATGGAGGGCGGGGGCAGTGCAACTCACATGCACAAGCACACAAAGCTGGTTAACGTTGCATTGTGCCATGCTGCTGTTTAGGGTGCAAACCTGAGGTTAGCTTAAAGTTAACATCTGCCAGTTTCACCTGATTATGTGGGATTAAATAGCCATACTGTAGTCCTATTAGTACTATCAATGCATCATACATCAGCACCAGTTTCTCTCCATGGTGTCATTGGACTAACTTGGTGTATTTTTTAATTGGACCACTGTCAGTAACTCAAAAGCCAATTTAGAAACCAGAAAAATAAACTGAAAGCTTGAGATGGCTTAATCTTAGTAGATGCAGGTGTATGAATATATTGGGACTAAAACAACAAGTATAAAACAATATTCATAGGGTTTATTCTCTCTCTTAGGTTAATTTAAGAAATGTGTTTGCTGGGTCTGACTGATTCTGTCTTCCTGATCAAGAAGCTGGTCTTGGCTATAGAGGCCTATATATTTTTCCAGAAACACCCTGAACCTTTCTCTTCTGTAAGAAAAAAGTCTGCTAAATTAATAAATGTAATGAAAATGTACTCCAATCATTCCGAAGACTTAACAAAAATCCAACATGACCCTAATTCTGACACTGATGGGTCACCTCAAAACAAACTCTGTCCTCTACAGACCAACATGGGTTAGACATATTGAGCATAGAGTGTTTTTCTACCAAAGAGGGTGTTTATACCTAACAACAATGGTCCCAGTGTAGTAGGTTAACGCTTTGCCCTTTGCTGCTCCCACTAACATAAGCACAGCTCAAGTTAAAGTGCTCTTAGTCAGTGCCCAACTTCCAGGGCACTGACAGACCATTTACAACAATACAAAAAGACTATACAGAATTAGTCGCCCCCCTGTGCAATTAGTGGTAGGAATTAACAATTACAAACTCATTGACAGCAACAGAACGCAGTGTGTGAATAACGTTTTTTGAAAACCAAGTGCTCTGACATCACATGACCCACATCTTTTGTGGATCTCTCTGCCTTGTTCTGTTTGAGCAGGGTGAAACGCTTTCTATTTCCTGCTCCAGTATCTGCGGAATGAGCACAGAATGCTACCATGGGAACCGCTGACAGAGCACCATGAAAGCTAAGGATGATGAAAGAAAATGTAAAAGAAATATTTGAAAGTTTTCCTCCCCTGCAAAGTTTACTCAGTACAATACAACAACAGAATTAAGGGCAAAAATGTAAGGGTATTATATGGTGGGGGTGTAATATCCTGTAGAAATGCACCCCACTTCATCCATTTAACAATCCTGTGAGAACTAGGTGACTTTTACTTTTACCTGTATTGTTACCTGTAATATTCAGTTTGTTAGAGTGATAAAAACACGATAGAAGCCTATATATTGTGTTTATTTCAGGTCCCCCCAAACATCAAAGCCCTTCCCCAAAAACATTTAATTCCTCCACCTCTGCAAAGTGCTGAATGGACTACTCCTGTTGGAGTTGTACGTCTGCCCTGCATCACTTGGCCTTGACTGGCTCCCTCTCAAGCCAGCGTACACGGACCCTCTGCTTATAATGATATTCCCTGAGGTAGTCCTGAAGAGCAGGGGGCAACGGCAGAGCTGCAATGCCATCGTAGGTGATCCCATGGCAAATGACGGCTCGAGCCAGGCTTTGCAGGCCGAAAGGGAAGGTCCGGTGAAGAGGCACCGTGAGCAGTGGCTCAAAGAACATGCAAGCGCTAGGGTCCTTGTAGTGCTCCAATAGTGCCGTGACAGTGGCTGCATGGAACACGCAGGGGTCGTGCGCGTCAAAGCTAAAGTTGTGGTTCCACTGTTCGATGCGAGTGCGTGTAGTGAACGGCCATAGCGCCGGAAGCTAACGGAGAACAGGTAGTCTTCTTGGGCAGAGTCGCGAAGCAGGAAGGTGCCCTCGGGCCGACCGTCCAGAAGTGCTTCGGCCTCGTAGCGGTCCATCACACCCCAGTAGCAGGGCAGTGCCATGATTTGCAGCTGATCTGGAACCAGGCAGTGAATGAAGTCAATCTGGGTGTGTACCTTCCAAGGGCCCGGTTGTTTGCTGCCCAGATGACCTTCGGCTGAAGCATGTCGCTGCTTTGGCCTGCGAGGTTGCAAGCAAAGAGTGGTGGTGTCATCATCTTCAGAGTCACAGTTAACTGCAGTAGCCCCATGACTATCGCTCAAGCCCTCACCCAGTCCAGGTGCCAGCTTAGGTCCCAGCTTATAAAGGGAAGCCAAGGGGGCCGTAATGGCGTCCACCGTGTGGATCTGGGCATCGGGAGGTGGGTCCACACCTTCCTCAATGCTGAGCCGCCTCCTTTCTCTTAAACGTTCTTCTTCATCTTCTGGGGATGCACTGGTAACTCCACAGGCGTCCGAGGATGAATCCGCCTGCATCACTGTGACCGGTGCTGTGTGCTGTTTAATAAGATGCCATTTTCGGGCTAGGTCTGATCCCGGTGCAAAGGGGCAGGTCTCCAGCATTAACTCTGTTATTTGGATTTTTCGCTTGGGTGGTGGAAGGTGGTTGTTTCGAGAGGATGAGCGCAATGGGAGGCAAAGACCCACCGTATCATGGATCTGTTGGCGTAATGAACGTATTGTCCCAGGCTCTACATCATCCCGGTTGCTAGCAGTCCCATGTCTGCGCCGAGACCGCCCTGATCGCCTATCTGTGGTCTCCAAAGAACTTTGAGCCTTAGTGGAGCACGAGTGTCTTTTCTTTCCGCTCCAAGGTGCATGGCGTGAGTAAGAGTCCCTGCGGGCTCCAAATGGTGCACGAGCATCTTCGGTATCCTGCTCAACCGTGATCTCTAGTATCTGGGGTACATCCGCTACACAGTTATGGCCCCGTCGTGACACACTACCACTGGTCCTCCATGCCACTAGCGGGAGTGCCGCCACACTGCTAGAGGGGGTAGCTGCCTCCAGCATGCTTTCTCCTTGGGCCATGTCCACAGTCTGGCATACTGTGTCTGTTTGTGATTGAAGCTGCAGTGGCGTTTCAACACGGGATCCTCCATCTGGGTGAAGTAGAGATTGACATCCCCTCTTCAGGTTGCTCCACACCTTGCCAACCTTCTCCATGAGATGGGGGCACCTGGATCTGGACCTGAACAATAAAGAAAGCCTTCCATTAGAGTGTGGTTTATACCAAGAAGATAGTCAAACTGTATGGAAACAGATAAATGATGAGAGAAATGAGTGGATGTGGGGGATTGTGAAAGAGCAAAGCCTTACACAGATCATGTGAAGGTCACACAATCTAAGTTCAGCTAATAAAGGTGCTTGATGATAAAATTACATTTTAATTTCAAGCAATAATTCTTGGCCTACCAAGACAGACTTCAATACCAGGTGTAAACACGGCCTAAGCGATTAAAGTGTTGCCAGGCAGACTCTCTGTGATTCAAGGCCAGCGCTAAAAATGAACTCATGAAACAGCTCCCACTCAACGTGCTGCCGTGGGCTGAGTTACAATGCTGGTCTGGGCCTGTCTTTTTCTGACCCGCCATAGCGGAACACTAAACAGATAATGAACAGAGAGGGTTTAGCCTTTAGCCTAGCAAACTTTGCTAGTTTTAACTGAAACAGCTGTAATGGCGGTTGCCCAGACAGGGGTAGGATTAAACCAGGAGTAGGTCGTTGTTAAATTAGGACATTTAAGTAGCTTTTATAAACATGCCTTAGAAAAAAAGCATGACTTGGGTGCACATGGAAACAAAACAATGGCACTATGTATTTTAATATGTCAGTGTAAGCTGTTTTAGTTAGAACATCTAAATCATGCATTTTAGTCTCGGACTAGACTCAAGCCTTGTCTGTGAAACCGGGCACAAAGATTTTGCACTTCCAGGACTTGACCTAATTCATTGACTTTCAGCCATTTGTTATATTAGTCAAAATGTCATGTATTAATTTTCATTCTGAACACACCTCCATGTTCCCTTGGCTGTGAAATGTCAGAACGGTCCAAATGTGAATCAGCAAAATACAGAGTGATCCTCCAGGTAAAGCTGAGCTTAAGAACTGCCTGTGCCCAGACAAACTAGATTCTTTATTAAACACATGTTCTCTGGCTAACTCGTCTTAACAGGGAATGGACATTCCACAAAAAAACAATTCAAGACGTATGTATCTGTCAAAGTATTTCATCAATTTGCATGCAATCAAGAACTCAAGACTTTAAATTATTTAACATGAAATATGTCACAACAGAAGCCTGAAAGAGAAAATTTGCCATAAATACTTAATGATAGTTCATCAAGTCTCCCGATAGAAGGAACAACAGAATGTAGGTCATGTGCAGATAGAGATACAGTTCAGTATTCACCTTCTCTAAGAATGTTGAGAGGAAAAGGTTGAGTGTCACATTGTTACAGACTGTCATGTAAAACATCTAAACATTTAAGACTGACCAGCTAATACCCTGTGAAGCTGATATCAATCACAAACCAGAACCAAGGTATAAGCTAAATGGTTTCAGCCCTGTTGCCTCACTATCCTGGTTGATTTATTATATGCCAGCTTTACTAGATTAGTCATAACCGTGTGGTACCCAAGGATAAGGGTTAGTTTCGCAAACAGCACATCAGGTGGCACTGGATCTCAACTTTAATAGAGACTTCTCGGTTTTTAAATTAAACTGGATGAGTGACAGAGTGTATCTGAAAGAGATAATACTTACACATTTAAACCCTCACCCCCATTTGTGTTTTTCTAACTCTGAACATAGTGACATTTTGGCTCATATATTTTGTGTCAAGAGATTGGCTCTCTCTCGTGATCTTTCTTCTATAGCCATTTGACCATGGCTTTTCAGCGCAGTAACTGTCTGTAACATAACAACCTTATATGTAGTCTATAACTTCAGAACAGAAAATTGTAGTAAAACCACTGTACATATTTTTAAAACTGACTAGTTGGTGGATCACCTGAATGATTAGTTGCTGAAAAACAAATAATGGCATGCAAGCTAAACAACTAGTCATCCCGTCTTACACTACATTAAAAGTGCTAAATTTGTAACAAAAATGTGCTTTATTGCTATAGTGATCTAAATAGGCAACTTCAGAGAAAGGATTTTAACATATGCCTCTAAATTTATCCCCTTTAAACGACTGCCACAAAGAAAATAAAACAAAATTACTCGCCTCTCGCCATCCTGCCCATTTCTAGTATGGCAAGCCAGAGCAAAGGCCAGATCACTTTCAACATTTTCCTGTAGTCTGTGCACCCCTTCCTCTCTCTCACACTTTATTCTTTTAAAAGGCAGTCTAAGAACATAACGGATGGTCATAAATCAAAGCTCAGATCTGGCAGTGCAACTATGGCTACAATGTGCATAAAGGCCAACAAGCCTGACCTTTCCCCCAAACTCAGAAACCTTGTTCCACTTCAAACTGAGCTAGCACTGCAGAACAACATTTGTAAAATGTGTTGTATGGTGGTCAGAAGTGCACATGAAAAGGTGTCATAGAGTTCAGGATGTATACCGAGTATGTGTGTGTGTTATATGAACTCAAGGGTCACTTGTTTTTTTGCCTGGATTCTCAATCTAAAAAGCTGCATACCTATTGAGACAAGATTGCGCAAAATGTGTTGCGTGATCAGTGTTAGCACTAACAGAACAGTGGTAAATTGACATTATATAACCTTTGGCTAGCCAGATTGAGGGTCAAACTATATTAAATATACTTTTCATTAAAGGGAATATTTTATTTATTATTTACTCACCCTCATGTCATGTCAAGCCTGTATGACTTCAGCAGGACACAGAAGAAGATATTTTGCATAACGCTGGTTACCGGCACCCATTGACTTCCATTGTACCTTGTGTCCATACTATGAAAGTGAATGTGTGCCGGTAACCAGCGTTTTGCAAAATATTTTCTTGAATGCGCGCAGAAAAGACGTTAGGGCACAGAAAACAAAGTGGTTTTCAAGACCAATTCCCAGAACTAGAGAACATCCTTCCACTTAATGCAATGTTCAGACCTGAGGGGTTTTCATGTGAAAGAATGATAAGTGTGTGTTGCAAGGCATTTGCACACGCTCTACGCAATGGCCAACTTGGCAATGACGTTTCATGCAACAGTAAACTAGTCAATAACCTATAACACATACGTGCTATAATGAATCAAGCTTTATTGTTTCCATCTATGTTTTCTTTTACTTTACAGAAGACAGACAAGACCCTGATTAGCTGAGGGCTCCCTTGTGTGGCTAAGTAACAGAACCGCACCCCAAAAGGAAACAAACAAAACTATTTTAAAATATTTGGCTCAAAAAAAGTGAGAATATTTGCAACAGCAGTGCCCATTCCTATACTACGCAGAATTTATACCTAACCAAGTTCACCTTGGTATTTTTAAGACTCCATTATTCACTAGTAACTATGTACGATTACTTTAACTGGAGTAAATAGGAATGATATTATATGATATTATATATATGAGGTTGATATCAGGGAATAACTTATATTGAAGTGTCACAACTGGCCAGTCAGATTCAAGTATTCCAGAGTACAGTATAAACATAGTTATTAACTAATTATTATATGACAACAATATTCAACTTGACTATGGTAGAGACCCTATCACAATAATATTTGTGAGTTAAATTTCATGTAAACAGTGTACACACTAAGATTACTAGGGTCCTTTGTCTGGCAAAAAAAGATCTAAGTTTGGTTCCTAATGGCAACACTTTTAAAGCATTTAAGCTGATATTTTGTAGCAGCACCAATATGACACATATCACAGTATTTGTGAAATATGATTGCAATATGATATTTAGCCAAATCATGCAGTTGTAACATTAAAAGTAACTGAGGACTAAGATGAAGACTGATTGCAGCAGAGAGCAAAAGTTCAGGAGATGTCCGGGTGATAATGCAAAGGTTCAGATGAGTTCATTCTGGACAGCAATAGTATAAGAAACACAGTCCCAGCTGACAGTAATATTTAGACTCACAGGGCACAGACCTTCTGGACTACTATCAACATTCTGTACACATTTATTCTATTACCTGTATTATTCTATTTCTCACCTATATAGAATTTTACAGAAATATTTTAGTGAGTAAAAAGGACAGCCGATGGAAAAAAAACACTCTGCAAGGTTACTTCTCAAAAATTTTAATTGTACTTGAATTTATAAGTACACGATATTTGGAAAGCAACCCAAAAATGCATTTTGCTTACAACTAACTATCTTTTATCCTGTTCCCCATGTCCTACCGTTGACTACATGCAACAAGTCTGCAGACTTACCCTGGCACCAGATCACTAAACACTAGCCCATTAAATACTATGCTATTCTCTGCTCAGCTTGGGTTTCTGCTACCAAGAACGCTAACAAGCCTTGCCCAGAGCTTGTGCTTCCTGGTAGCGTGAGGCCACCCCCCTCTGCACGCCCTCCCTCCCCCTGGGTCTTACCCCCCTTCACCTGATACTGCAGCCAAATTCTACACCAGACATCTCTAGCACCCAAGCGGCACAAGAGGAAGCAGTCTGGTGCAGTCCGATTCGTTCTCATTCAAGACACACATTCACAAATCTACAAAGTCACTTGGAACAATCCTAAAGTTTATCAGTTTATCTTCAAAACTTGAAGCCATGACCATCTCCACTGTACCTGTTCCACCAATCATTTCAGTAACTTTGACAGTGTCATATGGTGTGACATACAAAAAATGTAGAAAACAATTACAGTAAGATAAATCCTTCTCATCCTATTTGTAACTCCAGCAAAGAAGATAAATCTCTCATACTATTTTTTCTACATTTTTACTGTCACACCATAGGACACAGTCACATATTTATTTGTCAACTACCCTAAAACAGGCTCACTGCACTAACTATGTTCACCTTGGGTGAAAAATTCACATTATTTAACATTTTACAACCCATAATTTGTATGTGACTAAGTCTACACAGAGTCACTTAAATATATAAACTGGTCAAATGGAGGCTATACCCGGGTAACTAACAGATGTACTTAGTGTAGTGAAGCAGCTTTCTAGGAAAAGTCTGTTGCGATGTCTAAGCCCGTGCTCAAGACAACTAAAATATCTGGACAGGTCCTTAATCTCTGCTCAGGGAAATTTGCCAGCAGGAGTTTACTTAGTCTCTCACCCTCTCTAATTGTCTTGCATGTCAGGAGAATGTGTCAGTGATGCTTTGAACAAGAAGATAATATTTCAAAAGCTAATATTAACATTACACTAAAGTCCATAACCTATAGCACTGTGACAAAAGACACAAACCAGAGAAGAAACAGACAATGCTCACAGGCGTCCAAACCATAATTTCTGCTAAATAACCTTTGAATATTACACACCTTTGTAAGGTTGTGGTTTTATGATCCGTTTGTGGTTACACCACTGGATATTCAGATTATAATAAACCACCACTGTCTTTATAGCACATATAGATTTTAATACATATAATTACATGATAACATTTGAATCAACACACTTTTTTGCTCATTTAAACTGATATTCTAATAACACCAAGAGAATTGATCTTCTCTTCTTTAAATTTAGCGCAGATATTATCAATTTAATATATAACTGACATCCAACTGATCAATTATCATCAACATTGCACAAATAGCTTAAATGTAAAAAACTATATTATGAGACATGCCTCACCCTACAGGAACCTAACCCAAACATTTTCACAAAACACCATTTAAGATACTTGTTTTACTCAGTGGCAAGACTTTTGTATTATCTTCAGTGTTATTTTATGTCATCTTTGGATTGTCAAGTGTATCTAGCTAATAAATCTCGACCCAAGATGAACATCAAAATACTTCTGTTTGCCATATTTTTAATATCGGGTACATAAGTAAATAAGTTTGGTGTACATGCCTACATGCATAAAACTTTGGTGATTATTAGTCCAGGCCTTTGCAGCAAGACGACAAGGTACAGTAACCAATTCAGCCATTGAAATAGCGGTATTTTTCTGGACACCTTCATTTTTTAAAGCTGCGATGCAGAACTCTCCACACTTTGCATACTGCCACGAAAAACATTAACACAAAGTGCACAAATTAAAACAGTTGATTTTACGTCCCTGGAAGTGTTTCTACTGTATGCATTTCTTCTGGTTGCTTTACTTAAACCGGCTTAAACATTAGAAAGAGGGGCCGACTAGAAAAGACTCTAAAAGCCCTAGAAACACGCACGATAACATGAAATAATCGATGCACATTGACAACATATGGAGAGAGGAACTTACCGATCCTTCTGTTGAGGTCTTTTACTGTTTTTTCGGGTGTCTTCTTTTGTTTGCGAAAAAAATGAGACCAAGAATAGTCGGGTACATTTTCCCGAGGCTAGAGACAGCAGCGGATAAAGCACACGGACGGGATTCTATCGCGATCATAACTCTGCGATCATCGCGGGAGCGCGCTGCACATCGACTGTCGATAAAGTAGTCGACATTTTCTATTTTGTATATACAAGGCCTACGATCCCTTCATCCCGTTGGCATTTTCTTTCCCTGACGGCCGATATGGTCGCCAAGTGCAGTACAGAAGAGAATCAGGAGAGGTGGTGGCAAAGCTGCTCCTGACTGACATCAAGAGACTCCAATTACGCGGAGCTCTGTTTCGCCGGAAACGGATAGGGAAAAACTTTGTAAGGGCGCGTCACTTCCGCCTTTGAATTTTAACCAGCTGGAGTGACGATGGATGCGAGACAGACTTAGGATACAGCATGGGATTTTGAGAGGAGAGATATTTTGTCCTTCAAAACGCATTTTTTTCCCAATTTACATCCACAACATATTATAAAATGCGCTATAATTGACGTAACTTACATAACGTGTCTCGTTTCTATGAAAACGTCGCGAAAAAGGGCGAATATGTAATTCTTGGAGACACTAGAAACCACTTGGACATGTGGCGGCATTGCTTTTTATATTTCGTTAATATCTATGTTGTATAATGCCTGGCGTTATATATTTCACGGATCAGTATGACTTCTGATGGGCTGCTGAAACTTGATACTAAGATCTTGCCTGTAGATGGTGCGTTTTAGAGAAGTTTGTTTTACTAGTCGTTTTGTATCTGTATGTGTAATGTTCTGAAATCTGAGTTTTTACTCTACTAGGATTTAAACCTTTTACTGATGTAAATGTGTATTTGAAGGAGGGTGGTACTTTTGCTGCATGTGTTGACGTATGTAAGCAAAAACCAAAACAGTCTACGAATAAGTCATGTGAGAGAGTCTCCCTTTATCCCATGACCCCTCCATGCCACCTAGACATGTGACGTGGGTGCACAGTGTGTGACAAAGACAGCCTGTTGTATAAAATCTTTAAGGGTGTACCCGGGCGTCAACTGACGGTCCTTACATCAGTTAAGTGCATGGGCTCTAAAGCGTTTATTAATCTGTTTAAAAGACTTTTAACATATTGTGCTTTTATATTCTTTATAGTTGTCAGTAGATTACAGTAGCATGCAGCTTTGGAAAATGTCAACAATACTCATATAGGCAAGATTAGTCAAAGATCTGCTTCCATCTTATAAATAGTAGCAAGCAATGATACTGTAGTGCTGATTGCTTTTGTGACAATATACTAAAAGTATGACATTTATTAATGAGTATGATATTAATATGAAACATAATGAATGAATGGATGTAGATGAACAGGATTTGATAGCACAACTCATGTTTTACTTTATTACGTTCTTTTATTATGACATGCATTACCTAATACCTTTCCCCCATCTCATGCTGCCCTCTACTGATTTAAGTTAATAAAACATTTAATGCCTCTCTTATTAGTTGTGGTCATTGAGCAACCTCAGGTTACTAAGAAAAATAGAGCACTTATACCCGTCTTATAGAAGCAAATATGTTGAATCTGTCTGTACATTGTATATGTTCTGCTGGTACTTTTTGGTTGAAATGAATAGTTCCTTCAAATCACCAATGCAGTAGGATTTTGTAAGCATATTTAGATAAATGTCGCTTCACAGTTATGATTTGGTATGCTTTAGAAAGAACTTTGAGAAATCACAAGATCCTTGGCTGATGCACGGTTCAAGGAATGTGGGGATTAAAATTAATGACTAGCACTAAAATTGTAAAATACAGTTCAACATTCAATGTATTTTGAGTTCACAATAATTTGTGCAGATATTTTTTCTGCTTTCATGCTTGTACAGATTTAGGTTGTCTTGATTAGTGTCTGCTTATTGCAAATACCAGTTAATTACTTAAACATACGTGCATCACACATTGCTTAAACAGCAATTATAAGCTATTCTCATTGTTATTATCTAAAAAACATTTTCTTTCATTAAAAATACCCTTGTGATTACAGCACAGTTTAACTTTTTGGTTAAACCTACATTGACTACAGGGTGAGTGAAAAGTAACTAGGCATTAAAAATTGTCTGTAGAACTTGTATCACTGGAGTCATGATATGTATTAGAAACATGGATTTTATTACCAATTTTAATGCCTAGTTACTTTTCACCCTGTAAATACAGTAGTGGATTCCTATTGTTCATTTGTCGCTGAGACGTTACAAAATATATTACGATGATTTAAAAGGATAGTTTTTATAATAGCTTTCCTATTTAAGAAGCTACTGTATTTTGTACTAAAAAGCACTGCTTTTAAAATATGAACCACATTGAAGCAATGTTTAGATTGTACAAAGACACAGATAAAAAGTTCTGAATTTACACAATATGTAATACCTTTCCATTAATGCACACTGCGTATGAAACAGACACCCTTACTAATGAATGAAAAATTGTGTTACTGTATTTTTCACTAATGATAAATCTGCCCTTTTTAAATAAATCTTTTTTTTTTAAATAGAAAGACCATAGTGATGCTCCACTATTCTTTCCACTATTATAGAAAAAAAGAGATTTGTATATTTCTTGTATATTGTTATTTTATATAACTAATATTGCAAAATATTGAAATGTAGGGAGAAACAACCTTTCTAGTTACATGCATAAACCTAACAAATACATGCTTGTTTTTTCTAGGATTTTTTTATTAATTTTATTTTACAGTAAGAACTCTTCCTCTGGTCAAGCACATGTGTTCACAAAGCCCACGGGCAAGCATTTTGTTCGCCTGGTTTCCACGGTAACATGGCTTATTTGATCTGCTTGCACGGATGCTGTGATTCATGTCATGCTCTTACATCCTGATCTTGTCATCTACAGATGACGTCAGACCTGTTAAACGCAGACAGCCATAACCCTTGTTGAATGTCAAACCAGAGCTACAGTAAGCCAGGCGCTCAGCAGACCTTGCCACAATCATACCTGTTAAGATCATACATGATACATTTTTTGATTGTGCCTATTTTCCTATGCCACAGTGGTATATTTAAAACAGTTTGAGCTCTTTCCTACAAAATAAATAATTATTTTTATCAGGCCCCACTGCACTTCACCTTTCAAAGGCCAGCCTCATCACCAGAACCCTTGGTACAAATTAAGGGCCAAATGATGCAACATAGGATACAGATGGATTGCAGCTGGTGTATTGGGTTATTTTTGTAGATTACATAAGGAAGTAATCTGCTTTTAGTTATGATCTTGGGTTTTGTGTTCTTTTACCTTTTATGGATAGACATTTAAGTTAAGAAACTTACTGGGACACAAATTGCCTAATTAAATTATTGTTTATATATAAAGGCCTAAATAAATGATATGCAGATAATTTATACAAATAGTCAAGTAATTCTATTTGAAACAAGTCATATCAGTGTTCCTTCATAAATTATTTGGCTGCTATAAAACCAAAAAGAAAAAATAATAGTAAGTAAAAATGGTGCTTTTTTAGTCCAGGGCTGACTTTCACATGATTGAAATTCCGTAAAAATTCCCAACCAAAGAAGACAATTAATCTTTTAGGAAGAGGAAGGGGTTTGTCACACAGATCTTTGAGAAGCCTTTGATAGGCACACAGTCTTTGATATGCTGTTGTTAGAAATAAACCCAATGTTAATTATTTACAGTCATAAGACTTTATTAGGAAATCAAAGAATGTAATGTAGAAAATTGGAAGAATGTAGAAATTATAGTAATATTATTAACCTACGCGTTTTAAATCCTACAAGGATTTGACATTTCTAACCCAGTTTATAGGGGTCTAGCTTATGTATGAGCACGTGAGGTCATATGCTCAAAGGTTTGACACTCGCTGCTGTGTCTTTACATTCAGACTAGCAAATCACGAATCAGTCACCGCGGTTTGAATGACATTTACGCATTATGCAATTACACCCCATAATATGGGCGTGACACATGTGCGAGATAGCAGAGCGCACGGTCACACTAAATATTTTGACGTGGTCGCCGACGTGCTCAATTGGACACAGGGATAGTGGAGAGCACCTATAAATGCTGCGCGGAATGGGACTGACTGTGTCGACTTAAAAACGAGTAGCACAAACTAATTCTGAACGCAAAATCTACAGTTTAATAATAATTTATTCTCTATTTAATAGACTACTAAAGTGCACTCAATGGAATACCAAAAAGCAACAGAACTGAAGGGTTTATGCAATGGCAAAATTGTCACAGAGTATCTTTGCCGTAACGGCTTTAGCGAACTGTCAGTCGAGACCAAAAAAGTCGCTGTCCAGCACAAGAACGAGACATCCCGGAAAGAAGCGGAGGATGAATCCCGGTTACCGGCTCTAGAGGCGGCATACACGACCATACTGCAAGGTCTAGGAGAGAACACTGACCGGCAGGGTCTCCTGAAAACCCCGCTCCGTGCAGCCAAAGCCATGCAGTTCCTCACCAAAGGGTACCACGAAACCATATACGGTAAGTGCTGTCCAGCCTGCATTTATATAGTTAACAATATTGAAAAGATTTTAAAATAATATTACTGAAAAGTCATTACAGAATTTAGTTGTATTCAATTGGTAATCATTGCATTAGGTTGTGGGTTTAAATGCCAGGGAATACACAAACTTGAATGCACTTGAATGTTGCATTGGATAAAACTGTGTAATTTACATTTTACATTTAGGCATTTAGCTGACGCTTTTATCCAAAGCGACTTACAAATATTAGCTTTGGATAAAAGCTTCAGCTAAATGCCTAAATGTAAATAAATGTAAATGTTATTATGATGTCAGGTGTTCGTTTTACCATTCTACATTTTGCATTTTACCATTCTGGAAAAATGTAAATAATCAGTAATATATACTAAAAGCTGCCTCTTTATTAGTTCGGCTAGTGTGAGGTAATACTAAACTATAATCATAGTTAAGTACTTAAATATTTCCTGAACTAAGCTCGATTATGAAAGGGGTTTTAATGTTTATTGTTTCTTAAGTTCTTCCACAGAATCTTTCCGCAGTTCCATTCTGTATGCCCTCTTTGTAACATTAGTAATCTTTGAACAATAGGTGCCTGGTATTATGAGCATGTAATTATGGTGATAAGTATTGTGAAGAACACCAAGCAAACAAAAATGTTTTTGACAATTTTTTTTACAGATGTTCTTAATGATGCCATCTTTGATGAGGACCATGATGAGATGGTTATCGTGAAAGATATTGACATGTTTTCTCTTTGTGAACATCACCTAGTACCATTTTTTGGCAAGGTATGTCTGAAAATAATCAGTGTTGACAGTATTATTGTCAATTACTATTATTTTATTTGTAATTAATATTTGTAACAAGTAATTATTATTATTACTTGATGTCACGCACTAGTAAACACAAGGCAGCTTCACTAGATTCATTGACTCAATGGATTCAATATTCAGTGCTGAGAAGTTATTTTACTTTGTGTTGCAATACATGAGACATATATTGAGTATTTTTTATGTCTAACTAATTTTTAGGTTCACATAGGATATCTGCCAAGTAAAAAGGTTGTTGGCCTTAGTAAGCTTGCAAGGTAAGTATGTAGCACACACACACACACACATTGGGTTTCCATGTTTTATGGGGATTTTCCATTGACATCATGACATCATTAATACTATACAAACTGAATATTATATTCCCCAACCCTCACACTACCCCTAAACTTCACCATGACACAAACCTTTCAGCATTTTTACATTTTCAAAAAATAATAATTTAGTGTAATTCATAGGCTGGTTTATTTAAGAGGGCCAAAAATGTCCCCACATGGTCAAAAATGACGGTTTACCGGGGCCACACACACACAGTGTTCTGACATCAGAGTGAATCAGAAAAGAGAATCTATTAGTTACACGTGGCTGAGTTCTTCTGTTATCATAGTCCATTCACTTGAGGCTTAGATGCAAAGCCTGGCACTGTATCCTATCCCATCTGAAAAACGCCAGACTTGCTGACTTCTGGCGCTGAGGAAATCCCCAACTTACACCTCCACTGTGGAGTGGTTGTGGGAATTATTGTCATTACAATCTTCCCCTAACATTATGAGCAGCCTGATAAAACACACACTGAGTTTACAGGACATCATTCATTGACTTTATTTACTGCACACACACACAAAAGTGTCTTAGAATGTTAGATTTATGGTTCATCAGGTTTACTGCAAGATGTGAATTAAAAGGTGAAATAATAATGTTGTCTATTTCACCAGCATTGTAGGTTTATGTTTTAATTTGTAATCTATGCATGTTTTCCCTCTCTAGGATTGTTGAAATCTATAGTCGCAGACTTCAAGGTAAGTGACTTTGTCAGCTATAATCTAGAGTACCGTAAATATGAAATAAATACTGGAAGACAGAAATAGTTGCCTCAGTACACCGTATGTAGTTCTGTATAAATTATGTATTTCCATGTTGTTGCATTTGCTCTTTTCAGTACAAGAACGCCTAACAAAGCAAATAGCAATGGCGATCTCTGAAGCCCTGCAGCCTGCAGGCGTGGCTGTTGTCATTGAAGCAGCGTAAGTATTTGTAATATAATAGTATGTAATATAATATAAAAGTTAAATATGAGTTTAAAGTTTGATGTATTAGAGTTGTTAATCGTGATATGAATGAATGTGTGCTGTTGTAGTCACATGTGCATGGTCATGCGTGGAGTGCAGAAAATGAACAGCCGCACTGTGACCAGCGCCATGCTGGGCGTGTTCAGGGAGGACCCAAAGGCTCGAGAGGAGTTCCTGGCTCTGACCAAAAATGCCTAGCAACCCACACTTTTCTGCTCTTACTTAATCAGTGTGTTTACAGGCAGACAGGTCAAAGGTTATTCTGAAACCCTCCATGGTGCTAAGAGAATCTCACTGAGAACTGTAGATCTTTCCACCAGCTGCTGAGACACAGGGTGTGCAGCTAAAACTCAGGGGAACTCACTGTTTGCATACACTAAACGTCTTAAATATAAAATGTGAATTTTAAAGGATCAGTGGCACTACACTCTTTTTTCCTTAGAGGAAAAAGCCTTTTTTAACACCTTCAGAATTTACCACTGAAATCCCCCAGATAAAAATGCACAACTGCCTTAAAACTGATCATTTTAACATTCTGCTTTTTAGTATGTAAACAGTTACTCTCATTATTATTTTGTGTTCTCTGTTAATAATTATGACATGTTTTTTTAAGCTTTCTAATATATTCAATTTAAGTTAACATATTTTCTCAGATAATCCTCTAACAAATGAAGATTATGTATTTAAAATATAGAATAATGAATGTTTCTGAATAATATACAATATGACATTGTTCATATTTATGTTTTAATGGGTCATATGTTTAATCATTAGTAGTTATAGTCAAAATTATACTAAGCCAATGACAAGATTGCAATACTGTGTGGCATCATTTGTGTGTAAATGATAAATAACACGCACTGCCATTATGACGTTTTTTACACAATGCATATTATTATGTGTAAACTGTATGAAAGATAAACTCAATGTGAACCTCAAATATATTAAAGTGCCATTATAAAAGACTGTTGAGCTTTATTACATAAAACACTGAGGTCTACAAGATGTCAAGGTTTTATTCTGCAAGAAAAATATTTACAGACACAAAACTGTACCCTAACAGACGTCCATAACATTTCTAACGGACAGTAAGTAAATGATATACAGTGTCTAATATTGCTATAATGTGCCACCTTGCACTCAAAATATGCTAATTATTAAACCTACTGTAAAAGCATCCACAAGAGTCTACAAATATTATCATACATGTAATGGAATTCAGGGACATCTATAGGATCACTGGAACTGTATAATTTTACAATGCGATTTAAAAAGCAAACTGCAAAAAAGACAAAAAACAACTAGGTGTGTGTGATGAACAATGTTGTGGTGATCAAAAAAGCAAACAGGCTATTACCATCACTGTACATTAGACACGTTACTGTGAATCGTATTTGTACATGTACAATTTTTTGTTGTGGGTACACTACCTTGGAAAAAATGGACAATAATGATTTAACAAAGAAGAAAAGATATTCCTGCTGGGCAGGGATGACATTTAAATGTCAAAATCTAGCCTTTCTGTTGCTAAGGTCCAATAACCAAGCTAAAAAAGCAGCACTAAAGTGGCATGAAGTAAAATGCCTATGCACGATTAAAAAAGTGATGGATGATTTTCCTTAAAAATAAAGGATGCAAATACATGAGAATTTTCAAAAACAGGCCATATAGCACATTTAAATTAGAAGGCATCTACTTCGTCCAAACAGTACAAGCCAATATATTGCTCTAAAGTTTATAAGTGAGAGTGGAAAAAGCATATTTTTTATATAAATATAGTTATAAACCAGTGTACCACCTTGCCACAAAAACACTGCAAATTGCTAAAGGATTTGTGACCCTAAATGATCATCTTCCACACATTGGGAAGGTTTGTATTTGTATATACACTTCATCCACAAACATCACTCTCTTAACTAAAGCCCAAATATCTACAGAAACAAAAAAAGTCAATTAAACTGATGTCTGTTTGTAGTTCTTGGTGTCAATAACCTTCTTTCCACACATGGCACAAATTCCTGTGAAAGAAAAGAAATGAGAACATAAGAGTTATTTAAACATACATGTCAACAGCTGATTTCACTGAATAATCAAAGACCATTTACATTTACAACATTCTCTTGTGGTCTATCTTACCTTTTTTGTATGCACATCCCTGGCAGTAGTGTGAACCAGACTGATGGACAGAACTTTTGCATATTCTGCAGGTGGCAAATCCAGACTTGCCATAAGGATCAAACCTATGAAAATGTTGTGTAAACGTTCATTACAAGTTCACCATAAATGACACAACAAAACACAGCAAGACTACAATATTAAGGCAAACATATTCAAGCAACACACCTGGCTTTTTTTGAAGTCAGCATTTTATTCTCGTTAATTTTGCGACCACCACTTTCTGTAATATAATAGTTATCATGTTAGTATTCAGTGTTGACAAAGTAGAAATACTAATACATACGTAATATGAAACTAATCAAGATATTATTTAACCACTAATCTAGTTTACCTGTTGTGTTTCTAGCACCATCTTTCCAGGTATCAGGAGTAATGACCCGTCCCAGTTTCTTCTCGCCTGTGAGTCAATCAAAATATGCGTAATTCACAAATATACATCACGCTACATACTTTTGTTTCTATAATATATAATTCCATATAATATAAGCAGATTATGTTCATCGTCGTCTGGAAAGACTACGACAGCCTACAATAATGTTTATAACAGATTGTTCTGCTGCTTCCTGCTAGCGATCAAAACAAAGTCTACAGGATACCATACAAGTAACTATTAACATACCATTACTAGCCATAATAGAGTAAAACAAGAATTCCTCTTTAATACAATACGATTTAAAATGTAACTACTTACACTTTTCGCAAACCATTTTAAAACGTATCAGAAAAAATCGCAGCTAACAGGATCACACAGTTGTTAAAAGATGAATCTTGAAACGTTCATTAGCGTCACTTCGTAGTGACGCATGCTACGAGTTGTTAAAATAAAAGCTCTACTAATACCACTCAATATAGTCATTTGTAGCATTGAGCAATAAAATAAATGCATTTCAAGTATTTGAACCGGTGTTATGAGAAAATCTTTCTGGTTGTATGCCAAGCGCCAAATAAAACCAAGAAGAAGAATTCTTTCTGGCAAACGCGGACTTTTATTTTGCCTAAGAAGTAAGTAGTTATTGCCGACTTCATTAACCGGAAGAACATGACCGTAATCATGTTTTGTAAATAAAGTATTCGACTTCCATTGTTTATTTGCAGTTATTTGCAGTCTTAATATGTTAAATAGCGGTTACAATTTGTGTTTTTGATGGTTTGTTCAGTCATCGAGGGCTGGTAAAACTGGCGTCCCAGCAAGTTAGGAAGGTCATTAAACTGTGGATATTATTAACACCATTGGTCAGTCTTTACTTCAGAGGGTAAGACGAATAAGGAATTCTTTACCCAAATGTTTAATAAGCTTTCCATAGTTTCAGTAATATTAATCTCGTTATTGAAAATAATGTCTTTAAAACATCTTATGTTATACCTGCATTTTAATGTAATTAAATATAATACTAAATAATATTAACTGTTAACATTATAATGTCAAAGACATTGCACCTGACTTCGAAGAGAATTAACATTTGCTTTTGTACTGTAACTATTAATCAAACCTTTCAATGACTACTTTACTGTCATCATTCTTTGATAGGTACACCATTAAACCTTCATCATGTGGGATGTTGAGATCAGGGGCATGGCATCAGCTCATGCCATCATTACGTTATCCATATTTATGGCAACTATAATGCCTGCAGTGTTTGTGGAGAAGTTCTCTGTTTATGGCACACACATGATTTGGCTGTATTTTGTGGCTGGATCTGTTGCTGTGGTCAACATTGCAGTGTTTTGGCTTTTAGGCATTAGCCCACCAACAAAGAAGCACACACTGAGCTATAAGGTATAAAAACACTTCCCAGTAATATGTTTAGAGAATTGGTAATAATCAACAGGTTTTTAACATAAATATTTAAAGATATGTAAAAATGTTACTTAAAAACATAATTTATGTGTACTTATTTGTTATGTTTTACAGATGAATAGATTACTCAGATCCTGTTTGTACTTTCTACTGTCATGTATTTTTTATCATGCTGTGGTTGTACTGTATGGTGCTCCTCTGCTAGAGTAAGTATTACGTCTATTTCTATGTCATTTTCCTATGGCTTTTATCCGAAGCACATGTGTAAGTCTTATGTCATGCTGCAGGTCTGCCCTGGAGACGTTTTCTCTGGCTGTATTGCTGTCTACATTCACTACACTGAGATGTCTGTGCATACTGGGCCCTAATGTACAGGCGTGGATCCGGGTGTTCAGCAGAGATGGGTGGGTGCTGTGCAAACTTTCTTCTCCAGACACAACCCTCAATGGCTATTATCCACTAGATGGAGACCTTGATCAACCTGAGAAATGAGACCAACGGTGCACATACAGTTTTATAGCAAAGAGATGTTTTTAAAAGAGAGCTTTTTACACGAAGACATTTACAGTATGTGGTAGAATTAAGTATGGCTTAATGATCTGACAAACTCAAATCCCAAGGGTGGGGCATGAGCTAGATGTGATCCTTATGTGTTACACCAAAGTCCATTTTATTAATGTGAATTAATAAGATCAGTAAAGCTTCTTTGTATGTAGCACTTTAGCACAGATGAAATATTAATACTATAGCTTCAGCCTGACTTCTAATGTTTGGAAACTAATGAACTTGGACGACAGGAATGTGTTTTGTGCTATCCGTAGTGCTTGCTTTCTGATGGTATGATGATCAGAGATACTGTGTGTTTATACAGCTGTGATATCTTCTTAAACACTACAGGAAATGTGTCTCTCTGAGGTAGATATTCCAGTCCATAAGTCCATAAACACTTGTTTTGTTTTCTACATCATTCTACTATATACAAGGCGTATATTTAACTATATTAAATAACCTACAGCATTTTTTGTTTTATGTGTTTTCTGTATTTTTTCTGTAAGAGCATTATTTGGTAATGTTTGTTTTCGTTTGCAGCAAAGTGATAATTGCTAAGCATGTGATTTTTTTTTTTTTAGGGCAATGTCAGTGTGGGACACATCTCTTCAGATTACCACCGGCTGTAGTCTGGTTGGAGCCTGGCTAGGAGCTTTTCCTATTCCTCTTGACTGGGACAGACCTTGGCAGGTTAGTTACTTTGAATGAAAAATTTGTGCAATGTTTTAATCCTGATTATTATCACAAATTGCAGTAATGTGTGCAAAAATGTGTTCAAGCACATGCTTTTGAGACATTACGCTCATGTGGTGTTCATGTGGATGGTGCATGGTTGAGTCTGGCTTGCGACACACACTCTGTCTTCTCACTTTCCACTGTATCTGCCCAGTAAAGCAAAAGCCTAAACAGTATTGATAAATAAGAGGGTGTTTAGTTACATTAATTATGTTAAGTAAAACCGTGTAGAATTTCAGGAGTGGGTCCCTTGTTTCAAATGTGATTTCATTCCAGATAATGGAGTAAATGGAAGAGTAAAAGTTTTGTTTGACATTTTTATAATTGTATTATACTTGTCAAAACTTGTTAAACATGCTTTCTTCATAACAGGGGTCACTGTCCTGCAGTTTTATTCCAAACACATCTGCATGTAATTTTCAAGTAATCCTGAAGACCTTGATAAGCTTGTTGAGGTGTTTTTGAATATGCATAAAGGACACTGCAACCGTATATTACATTATAAGTGACGCTGTCATGTGTAATCTAAACAACAGGACATTCTACAGCTGGTGATAACAAATAATGACTCAAGATAGAAAACAAATGACGTGTAGTCAACGGAGAGAAAACATACACGTGTCTCGGCCAATAAAATCTGCCAGGAGCCTACGACAGGTTTTGTTGAGAAGGTCTCTTCATGAAAAATTCAATGTTTTCAAAGCATTAAAAAGGGACTGCTCTGGTACTTCAATTATTCATGTGTTGTACAAAGACATTGATCAGAGGCCGGTGTTTGCCCTCATTTTGCCCTCAAAATGTCACGCTGAAGTGTCCCATGTGTGCTTTCTGCACGCTCTCTGCACACAGAAGTCTAGACGTGACCACAGATATGATGCTGACGCATTATGACAGCGAGGAAGCTGGGCGGTTAGGTTGGCATAGTGTGATTTCTTAACACATGATAGGAGTGTGAACTAATATGAAACCAGGGTGGTTGAATCTAGATCGGTTCCTTTACAGGGGAAGCAGTGTGACGACGAGCAACTATAATGGACCCATATCACTTCCATAGCTTTAATTGAAAAATCCATCTTGCTGACATTTTTGAAATTGTGAGCCACTCTGAAAAGCTTCAGTGATTTAGTGATTACGTATAAATGGTAGTACAGTAAGTTCTCTGTAATTTAAATTCATTTTACAAGACTAAATGAGCCATAAGAAGGTACATAGAAGAAATAAGACAAAAAAATGACAATGTTATAAAAACCTGTTTTATAGTCAGTAAATATTTTGAGGCAAGTCATTAAATGTACATTATATTCACGGCATCAACAGCTGAAATGTTTTTGTTCTTTCACAAATTCATTGTGCCTTTTGATTTTTCGTTCTGCATTCCATATATTTATAAATCATTTTATTTTTCACAATGTGCTGGAAGCTTTAAAAACCACTCAGACCACTTCACATATTTGCATGGACTGCAGAAATTTCTTTTAAAAAAACGTCCAATGATGTTTTAAATCACTTTTGATCATATGAAGCAAAAATTCAAAATGCAAAGCAGTCAGCACAGACCTGAGAGGCAAGGCCACAAATACATACAGTAACACCCATAAAACCAAGTCTACTTAAAAAAAGAAGGAAGAAAGAAAGCAGTCTTGAATAGAAAATTTGGTTGGTAAAACACCACAGTGATTTTGCAGTCAGTCACTTGCAGTGCTCCTGCAGGTTTTGATCTCTTAATTTTGTGTCTCCTCTGTCTAGGTTTGGCCTATTTCCTGTACGCTTGGCGCAACTATTGGATTTCTGACCGGTCTCCTTGCTGCCCCTGTCTGGATCCACTGGTATCGCAAACTTCTCACCTACAAGCTCAAGTGAGAAAAAGAAGCACTTCAAGTCTTAAGCCACCAGGAACTTCAAAAGAAAGTTTTCGAAAATTTCGTTTCCTCCTAGTTCTTCCCAGAAGCAAGCGTGAGCTTTAAATCCTAGAAATGACATTTGAGGTCACATTTACAACAATTAAAACTTCTTTTTTGTAGAATAAAATATTTAGTTTGTTGTATGCTCCTCATGGCAGTATATATACTTGATCATTCCTCTTTATCCAGAAAACGAAGAGATAACAGACAGAAGTGTTGTTTTGTAAAATGTTTTGCAACTCAAATCGAGACACGGTTTCCCTTTTTGAAGTTAAATAAAGTCTTACTTCTGTAAATGACACATGGGTTTGGTTGTGCTGTTGAGGCTGTCTGGGTTTTAACCCTCAAAGTGAACTTGTGCTCACAGAGCCAGACATGGATAGCAGATCGGCTTTAGTTATCTGTACATCTCTTATTTTCTATTCTCTGTGCTTGTGAATTTGATATAAGTTGAATCTCTAACCATTTTCTTGTATGCCGTCTCATTGTTTAGTGTACTTGTGTTCTTCTCATTCCCATAACTTGGATTATAAGCACCTATTGTCATCAATACCATCTGTTTTTATCATTTGTAGGTGGTTGCATCCACTCAGATTGACATCTGGATGGTTTTGGTTGGTTATGGTTGTCAGTTAATGTTGGTATCACCATCAATTGAGTTTTTTGTTTTTAGTGGATCTCATGTGATCAAGCAGCAGTTGATACAGCGTGGGCCCAGTCTTCTCTTGAGTACACCTTTCTTAGGGGCCAGAATGGCTATAATGGCCTCGTCGAACACCGTCTTTAAGCCCTTCTGCGTCAGCGCAGAGCATTCAACGTAACAGCAGGCACCGATCTGGAAAGGAATAAAAACGATCCCTTCTCAGCAATAACATCTCACAGCACCATTTTACATTGCGTATAAGTTTACCAGATGCTTTTATCTAGCAGTGCATTCAGAACATATGTTTTGTCAGTTTGTGTGTTTTCTGAGAATACAACCCTTGACCTTCATGTCTTACGTCTTGAGTTCTTTCTCACAGCTTTCATGTTAAACTTATGGGAGAGGAAGTATTTCTTTTCCCTCACCTCCTTTGCTAGCTTTTGGCCTTGTTCTGTCATAATGGGTTTCTCCTTCACATCGTTCAGCTTGGCAATCGTTTTAGGATCATCCCGCAGGTCAATCTGTAGCCATGAAATGAGACAAGTAAGGTGAGAAACTGTTAGATTTACAGTAACACGGTTAGTCTTGATTCTGAAATCAAATCAAACAAGCAGTTAAAGCATTAGTTCACTAAATAAATCATGCCATCATTCCAAACAGACTTGAATTTAATATAAAAGTTAAAATAATTGACATTCACTTTTTAAATGATGATAAAGGTATGTAACAAAAGCAAACTACAGAAAGTGAAATACTGTGCACATGTGCTCTCAGCATTTCTTCTGGGGATAGTAGATGAGGTTTGTTTTTAGAGCAGAAAGGAAATTCAACCTAAGACCAGATGGCAGCATACGTCTACAAACTCCCCTTTCACCTAAAAAGTTTCACCGCAGTTGTCTAGGAGGGTCTCGCTCTCCACTGTTTCCAATTAAATTTCCGTCTCATCTAATTTTGACTTTCTGCCAGCTCTCCCAGATGTATGGAGAAGCCTTTTCTATACCGCCAGTAAAGCGATGCCAAAACCACCACACAGAGTTATTCCAATTAGACATATGGGACACAAACGTATTTCATACATTTTTAGACAAAAAAAATTAGTAACATGTTATAGATGAGCTGATTATTAAAAATACCTACAGGGAAGATCTTACCCATTTAAATATTATAAAAGCCATTTTAACTTAAAGTGATTCATATGTTGGTAGTGATTCACATTGGCAGTGATGTCATGTTTTCAGTTCGCCCCCTGTTTGCGTGACTCGCTCTGGTCCCTTCTGCTATCGATTACTCTGCATCTTTATTCACCTCACCCATGGGTCTGATTATGACCGGAACCGTATGTAGAAATAAACATGACCTGAAGCTAATGACAAACCCTCATTCTTAGCCAAACAGGCATGTATAATACTTGCCAAATCACACTTGTAAATTTACAACGTAGTCAAGTCAGTATTAATAAACGAGCCATTAATCTGAAATGCAGAGCTGGATTTTTAACACCTAAACATCTTATTATAAAACAAATAAAGTGTTTAGTGTGGCAGGTGTGCATACCTGAGTGCCAATAAGCAGGTAAGGGACGTTGGGTGCGTACTCCTGAAGTTCAGGGACCCATTCCTCTCGTACATTCTGGAAGCTGGCCGGATTCACCACCGAGAAGCAAATGAGGAAGACATCCGTCATGGGGTAGGACAGGGGTCGTAGGCGATCATAGTCCTCCTATGAGAGTACAAGACTTTTGGTAAAAACAAGTAGGCAGCCTTCATGAATCAGGATCAATCAAATAACGATCCTATAAGAAAGGACTAACAGTAAAAAAACTGATTTCCTATAGATTCTCAAATTCATTTCAAATCATACATTTTAGTACGATCTGCATTCATAATTGCTTTTACTAATAATTATATGCTTTTGTACGATTCAGATTGTACAATTTTATGCGACTTTGTCACCTTGTAAAATGGTTACAAATCCCTGTGAGATGAGGCTGAATATCAAGTCCTCTTCTAACTAACAATATCCGCCACTGTATTGAATCACTGGCCACAGATGTCCAGCAATAAACCATTATCAACCATCACTTAAGCAGAAACCAGAAACTACACCGGCCTGAATGATAAAACACAGATTAATATGATTTAGATTATGACTCATGGCCCAAAAATCCATATTTCATTCACAAGTGTTTTCTCATTTGCCCAACAGCGGAGAGGCGGCAACAGAAACCAGAGACCCCAGACGCTATAACAGATAAGCCTGGATTTACAGAGGACATGTGATTGATATTTTTGGGAGCTTGTTTATTTCAGTGTTTGTGTGTCATCATGCATGTGTGTGTGTTGTATCCAATAATCCATGTTTGTTATTATTTTTAATGGGAGTGAGTGTGTTTAAATTATAACAGTTTAAGGTGCTGAGAAGCACTCCTGAAATGAAACCTCAGAAACGTGAATTACGTGGCAGTCTCCGAGCTTTAGACATTTATTCACCATGACAGGAGCAATTTAACCGAAAGAGGATTTACCAACAACTGGAAACTGAAGATTATGAGTTAATTCTAACAACCAAAATGCAAAACCAAGATTGTCCGATGAGGACGTGAGAGGAAAACTCGCTGTGAGTTACATTAACACACACACAGCTGAAGCAGACAGTTGCTCATATATCAAAGGGTGTGACCCAAAACAGATTACAAAGTGATATATCCTCTGTCTGTTTTTACTTGAAACTGTCAAACCCCAAGGACAAATGTGCTCTTCTCCCACAGAGATATGAACCAAAGATATACAATCTCACGTTCAACCGTTCAAAGCACCTCAGAATAGCATGTACGCCACGTCCCATGTCTGCGTTTGCTTTTTCCTGTAGGGAGACAGTCCACTTCCTGTTTTAACACAATTTGACAAAACAAAGTTGAGCAGGTGCAACTGTGGGACTGTTGTGTGAGCGTATGTTTGTCCCCGCGGGCCAGTTGTGTTATAAATACACCCTCCACCACCCATCCTCTGGCCAGTTAAAGCATTCTACAGGGGGTAGGGTGGGATGGAAGGTATTATTTACAGCTGGCGTCTGCCAAAACTAAACACAGAATAAGGCAACACATCATCCGCCCACGTCTCCTGCGTATCTCCTGCTCGTCCAGAGAACACACATTTGCATATTTATTTCAGTGTTGGGAGTAACTGAAGTAGCAATGTTACTAACTTAACACTAACTAAGTTCACTTAAGTGGCATTAGCAGCACTGGTTGCACTGGTTATGCAGAAAATATACTTTTATTGCTTTTAAGCAATACTTAAAATACTACATCCTAAACCATCACCTCTTTCATATCTAAAAACAAGTCCAGTTAGTTTGGAGTGGTTTATGCAAACTTTGGGTGGTTCCTTTTAAGTTTTTTAAAGCTGCAATCCATAACTTTGAACATAAAAATACAAAAAAATGTAATTTCTTCATAAAAAAATCTTCATTTGAAGGCAAATGTCATTCAACAGACATTTTCTACAGAATGATATCTGACAGCTCAAATTATTAATCAGCATTATAAGCTTACATTTGCAAATATTATAATCTTGCCATAAGAAACAAATACCATTTTTAACACTAATTCTTTATGTACTTGCTTATTACCTGACTTCAGCTTATTTAAAAAAAAGCATATGGATTGCAGCTTTAAAACATCAATTTAGTTAAATGCTTTTGTTCATTACTATGTTTTCCACTTTAGTATGAATTTGCCTGGTCATTTATTTGTCAGTTTATACATAAAGTAGCTTATTTAACATGCCGTAGCTTCCCCAAAATGATATAAGAATTTATTATCACCCTTAGTTTGTATTGTTTTACTTTATAATTAAGTTAAAATGCATTTTACTTTGCTTGTAGCCATAAGAAAACCAGTTGATTAAAAAGGTTATTATATTAGCGTCTCCCCTGAAAACACCCAGTGACGGCTTATCACGATGCAGAGCTTGTTAATAATGAAATGTGTGACATTTCGGAGAAAAACTGTGTATGCGTGAGGTCTGCTCTCTGAAGAGACGAGGGAAATGGATTGGAAAAAGCAGTCTAATGCAGGGAACCAGGAAACACCCATCACAGCCGCATGCTGCCATCATTACCATAAAGCTCACCCTCCAGCTGATACCACCAACATCAGCACTCACACAACAGACAGACAGACTCTGAATAGATGCATTTCTCCTGGAGTATAAAGACTGTGACAATACAGTCGATTGTATAGTGTCTCTCTTTCACACACAATACTGTACAATCACACTCCTGACTCTCCCTTCTTTCTTATACAAATGCAAATGGCAGGAGATAGAGCTGTTCTGCATTTGTTATCTGCCCTTTCCTTGCTTCAAAGACTTATTAATATTTAAATTATAATATTTAAACTTTCTTAATATTCCTTGCATTTGCATTATGCTTTTTGTTATGGCACACAGGTGCTCATGTGGACATTAAGAATTCGATTTCACATTTCTATTTTTCAGGTTTTTAAGTTCTCTTTTCTGATTAAAAAGTGCCTTAATTAATTTGAGTTAAAGTGTACATTTAAATTCAACTATTTGTTATCAATAAATTGTATTGCATAAAATATATCGACTACTCTGCTGCATTTTTTGTCTGTATGTTTTGCATGTATTGTATTCTGCATTGTTCTGTGCATCAACCAGGTTGACTACGTTTTGCTGCTAATACATACAAATTAAAGCATCTATACATCCATTCTTCCACACCCTGAGCAAATGCCTTGTCTTACAGATAAGATTCCCATCTGCCTGTCTGTATAATGCTCCTGTAAGATTCCCACAGTCAGAGGGAGGGAGGGAGAGGGAGAGAGAGAGGGAGAGGAGAGAGAGAGAGAGAGAGAGAGAGAGAGAGAGAGAGAGAGAGAGAGAGAGAGAGAGAGAGAAAGAGAAAGTGTTTTTACACCGCTCTTCTTATAAAACATTTATCTCCAGTGTCTTTCTGATCTCCCTTTACTGCATTTATTCATGTCTGTACACTTCATTCCATCAGATGTAAATGTGTGCGTCTGTATGGTATGTGGATGAGAAAAACAACGCATTCAGAGATTTAGTCTGTATATCTGTTTGTGCGTGTTATATTTATCTGTATGTGGATTTGATGTGGTACAGTAAGTGGGTCAATCTGCAATTGATGGTCGTTATCTTATTCCTTACATAAGAGAGCAGGAATCACAAGAAATGAGAAAGCTAAAATCCCTCGCAAACCCCATTTAAACAAGTCAGAGAAGAATGTAATGCAATGTATGAAATTCTACGGATGTTTTTATATTCAGAATGAGACGCAGGGAGGCGGATCTGAGGAAGGGTGGGAGATAAAGAGAGGGAAGAAAAATGTTCCTGTGCTATTCTCCAAAGAGAATAATTCATGGCTGTGGTTTACTCAAACGATGCAGATTAATTGAAGCTTGCTGTGCGCTATAGCGAGTAAACACACATGCAGGCAGATACTCAGTCCTGATGAAGCTCAGTCAGGTTTATTCCCCTCCGTTAAGTCTGATTCCAGGCAGATGCTTTAGATGTGTTCCCACTTGCTTCACTGTTAATTCCTATAGTTTCTGAACACAGTAAAATAGTTCCATAACTACGAAAATGTTCCTCAAGTGCATCTTAGAAGTCGCTTTTGCAAAAAACATCTGCTGAATAATTACATGTAAATTTAAATGATTGGTTATCTGTCATAAATAGTTATCATCACTCAAAATTTCAATACTTGTGCATTCCTAGTGGCCTGCAATTGTTGTGCTATGTGTGTTTAGGCTGCATGGTTCAAAATCAATTTTCAAGAAAATCTTTTTTCAAGCCAAAAATAGACCTTCCTCCCAGAAGGACTTTAAAGCGCTTTTAAACACAAGGAACAAAAGATCTAAAAGCTTTTAAAATATTCATCTTATGATTCCAACATGACCAAATCCCTCCTAGTTATTTGGTTTGTCATGAGGTAGCTTCAAACCCGTGAAAGGGCCACAGACAAATGATCCTACAGGGTGGGAATTTCCTGGATTTAAAAAGAAACTCCAGCTGTTGTTCACATCTGGGGCTGCAGACCCCTCTCTGAAGCTCAGTAAAGGCATGTCAGCTCAATGCCAGTTAAAACATCACATCTGTGGAGATTAAAGTGAAGGATGGAGAGAAGCAGGTGAAAGGTGAGGATTATCTCGCAGACAGATGCCAACATCTAAAAGCTGGCCTCTTTAATGACACTAGCCAGCTTCATTTCGGAGTCCTCCTGGGGATATTAGCATGTCAGGACCAATCAAATAGAGAGCCTGTGATGTCATCCAACTGACATGCATCTGCTTATGAGCCAAGCGACGCGGTTCTTCTTGGCAACCAAAGACTTTGCAGGGAAACTATTTTTAACATGCTAAAATAGGCTGAACACCTGCCTAATCTTTCAATATTGGTAGCAAGTGTACATCACATGAACGGCACTGTATGGGTCTTTTTCCAGTTAAAGCAAACTTTTTCTCAGGGATGTTTGAAATCTGTTGGGTACTCATTAAAACATGCGCCTGGAAAGGGCATGTCACCAGAAGTCATCCAAAGAAAATGTTTTTTTCCTTCTAGTCAATGCAGAAATCAGAATATATTAGTGCCTTAAACTTTTTAGTTGGTCTTTATAAAATATTACAAATCATTTAATCTTTCAAAACACAGTTCTTTGGAGTATGTGTTATGTCCATGAAACACTTATGGGTTAAAAGACCTAAAATGTTTGGCATCCCAAACATAAACCTAGAAACTATTATTTGTAAGATACGTTAAAGTAAACGTAATGTAATGTGTATGACAGCACAAATGTAATCACTGAAGCTCTGTTGAACTCTCTGAGGTGGCTGGATGCTTTTATCCAACTTACAAACGTCAAAACCAATACAAGGGATTCGTCCCAAGGAGGCAATAACATGCTGCAACCCAAAGTTTCAAGATAAAATGCTTGGAACATCCCAGAACAGGGATTAACTGGCTATAAAAACAGTAAAATAACACTTTAGGGTATAAAATGACAGCACATACTTTCCCTGTGTGTACAGCACAACATGTACAGCATATTTAGAGCATGTATAGAAAAGAAAAAAACACATCTGTAGAACATCAGCTCTGAATGTGACCCATGAATCTGGTTCTCCTTCCTGTTTCTGGGCTAAATGAATTCTCTTGATCATCTGATCAGTTGTGGTTTCTGTATGGTACTAACTAGTGCCAGGTGTGGAGAAAGGGTGCACATGGTAAGGGTCTCTGTGTACTGTTTGGAAACTTAAACCCCACCACTCGGCCCTTCAAAACATTTCTACACATCTGGCTCGCCATCACTCGCATTCTTCTTTTGATTTTTTTTTAAACAGAATGACTTTTTAGATGGTCCCCAATGGAAAAAACAGCTGTGTAAGATCTGATACTGTCTGTTATCTTCAAAGTGGATTTATCTCATGGATTTGGTATCTTCAGAGGTTCTGATTTATTTGATTCGGGAATAGCTTGTGCATATGTGTGAGCGAAGACAGAGAATGCCTGCTTCACGCACACAAATGTAGGTTTTGTATGTCTTCTGTATGTCAGAATACGACTTTAAACTGCTGTCTATACTAAAACCAAGCATTCCAATTTCTCCGATGTATTTATTAAAACAGCATGGAATGTTAATTGAAATCAGCCATCTTGTCTGAAAGAAAAAGTCTGATGTGAAGCTCGTTTGGTTTCAGATGGAAAAAAGTTTTACTAGACACGCAGCAGTCCACAGTATTCATTATTCATTCGAAATCAAAGTCCAGACACATATTCAGATTTTAGGTATTTCCAACACAACAGCCCAGACCGCCTATGAATTACTGGCCCTAGGCGAAATAAAGCACATTTTGGATTACGTGTCTATATGAGCTCAGTCTACACTTCTAGACTTCTACTTCACAAAGCATATAGACTTGTGCGCTATTGTAGCAATAGCCTAAACAAACAGCTTGACATGCAATATACAGTACAAAGTAAACGTTTGGAAACACTTAGTCACACACATTTTAGAATAGTATAGTACATTCATGGAAACCATAAAATAACACAAAAGCAGCTGTTAGAATTGTGTTGTAAATAAAGGCATCCAAAATAAATGTTATATTTGTAAAATCATACTCTTGGCATTTTATTATACGGCATCTTGAGGTCTCAACCAGGAAAACTTTTTAAACATCACTGAAGGATTTTTTTTATCTATGCTGGACTCTTATTGGCTGCTTTTTATTCATTATTTGCTCAAAGTATTTCATTTAATATAAAATAAAATATTTTTCAAATAAAAGTTTAGTTTAGTTTTGTGATTGAATAAATGTATATGTTATATTTGATCTCTTTTGCTGTAAATAAAATAAAACGAGAGGAAGTACATATTTCATACTGCTGTTGCGTACCCATTGCTGTACATGTTTATCTATCTTCTGAGAGACTTCAGTGTGGACACACCTGTTGAGTTTGGCAGGAACTGGGCGATTCTTTACGCATAAACACAGATACTAGGTAATGAAACACTTGAACAGAATTTCATCTAAAAAAAGGTCACCCATAAAAAAAGCCCCAGGTCAATGAGAGATTAATGTTTTCCCTACCTGACCCGCAGTGTCATACAGCCCGAGCAGATATTGTTTTCCCCGACCGTCACACTCACTGAAAATGAAATCAGCGATTATTAATCAATCAGCAAATTGCTGTTTTAATGCATTCTGGATTTGGATTATTGCACAGGTGATGTTTCATTTATGATGGGAATAACTGCGAAAAGAGGGATGATGCTGCACCAGTTGCGTCCTTAGCGCACAGGTGGTTTCCATCATAGAAACACAATGCAAGTCACTACATAAACCTTAAAGGTCACCGGCTGAACAAATGTGGATACACAAAATATTACGCGGATTTATTTACCTGCATAATGATCAAAGACGGTAGGCACATATTCCTCTGGAAAGGCGTCGTTGGCATAGCTCATCAACAGACAAGTTTTTCCAACGGCGCCGTCGCCGACGACCACGCATTTCAACATGATGCTGCCGGTTCCGTTTGCCATGACGATAAAACACTTGAATTCATCATTTTTCAGCTGCTTTAGATTCTCCTTTATTACTGATCGGGCGTCATGACCACCAGCACCAGCGCCAGAGCTGAAATACCATTTCCTCCCTCCCGCTTCCCAAATTTGGCATTAACTGAGGTTTTCTCTCTCAATACTGGCAGACTCCGAGCGCGTGCCGCTGCCGCGCGATGGACGCACGAGATAAACTTCGTGTTGTCAAGACGTCAACCTGAAAGCGAGAAATGACCGGGGCCGGTGCGCGTGCACGACATTATACGCCCTCTCTGCTGTCCCACTTTCCCTACTTTTCAACACCAGTATCACCTACTGTGACTCTGGAGCCCACCGCGGATTGACTCGCGACATAGGCGGGGTAATAACTCTGCATTAAGGGATCGAGTGTAAAGATTTGCTATCGTTATTTCGTGACAGAGTCTGTTATAGTCTTTCCTGTGAAACTGAGAGGCCACTTAAATTACCTTTTAATTGCAAAACAACAGTGGAAAAATAATGTGTAAAAGCAAACGTCAATGACAGAGATAAATTAATTGCTGTATTAACATTACCATTTATATTATATGTGTTTCCAACAATAGATTTAAAACAAACTGTTTAACTATGCATCGTCTTGTCCTGCTCATTTTATTAGCTAGCAGGTGGTTTTCTTTTCAGTGTTTCTTATGTGTGTTCCTACAGGAGTAATCTTTTTGATATCACGTTTTTGCACTTTCTAGATGATCCCTAACACCTGATCGCAGTCCAATCAGCTGGAAGCGGGCAGGCTGGTCAAGGATGCGCTGCTGTATCACTTTTGACAGCTACTGCAGGAGTCATGTGACCAAACAATTACCTCATACCTTGTGAGCGCGTGTGTCTGTGTGCATGCGTTTGTGTGGGCGCGCACGTGTGCGCGCACCCATAAAACGGTGTGCTGCAGACGCACCCATTCGCTTTGACATCACTGTGTCTGGGCAGAAGATCCTCTTAGATAAACTGCAATAGCGACTTACATTTGGTATATCTGGAAATCGAATGGGAAAAACGACAAAACATTTCTTCGTTTCAAATAAAAATTGTAACCTTGTTGAATGTGTTACTGTGTTGTTATAGAACATTTACCGGGCTAGAGCTTTTTTAAGGTTTGATAATTATGTATTTTCTTCAAATTACTACAAGTATACACAACAAACATTACTACCACTGTGAATTTTGATGGGTTACAGTCTGCTATTTCCAGCAGGTGTAGGTGTCAAATTTTCAGAATTTTGTTTGGCATATTCTAAAAGAAGATGTGTGCAAAGAAAATGATCCAGAATGTTTTTGCTCTTAAATCAGATTTTTCTTTAACTACTGGTAAATGGTAAACTATGAAAGCTATGTAAGAAACAGAACAAGAGAAGGGAGATAGGGTGGGAGACAGAAAAGTTGTAGTCTATCTCCCTCTTGTGGATTGTTTAGGTGTCTTATTTTCACGACACTGGTTTTTAACGCAAAAATACAAGTATGCAGCAATCTATAAGCTTCTTAATCTTTTTCTTTTCTTTGGCTAAATATTTGATCCCAATACAATGTTTTTCTCACTTTTGTTCTTCAAACTCTTAATTGCGGATAGTGTATATCCGCAATAGGTATCACTTTAAAATAACAGTCACAGACTATTAGGCTTATTTATTTTTCATAAAACTGTAACAAAATATATTAATTTAATAATCATATAATCATACATAATTATACAATCATATATGAATTACACTCCCGTGGGATTACTCTTCATTTTTAAGTTTTTTTTTAACTTAAAAAAGGTTAACAATGTTTTATTTTATAAAACATTATTTAATGTAATTTCTAAAATAAAAACCGAAGTGCATTTGAAATTAGTTCATTTTGGTAAAATGTTGAAATTTATATAAAAAGTATGAAGCCTATTGAAAAGTGTAATGTTTACAGCTTGTTACAGGTAATGTTAAGGTTAAGTTAATCTAGCTTTAAAAATATTGATCGTTTCAAACGTAATAATTTTAATAATTTAGTAATGAAATTTACTTTTAAGACTGTGAAATATAATAAAAATATGAAGCAAACTTGTACTAGTTCCATTAGTAGACGATAGATGGCGCTAATGCTTTATTCTTGCACTAACAACGATTTCAATACGTGGTTCTGTCAGTAAGTCGGAGTGATATGCTTTTTACAACAGAGGCTAACATATTTGTCACTGTTGAAGCACTTTAATAATTCATAATTACAATGAACAGTTCAATCTCTGAATAGCATTAATTATGAATCGTGAACTAATCAATGATACCAATTACATTTATAGTGAAAATTTTATCAGCCATGTTCGAGGATTCCACAGTGACTCGATAACACCTAACGGCAGAGATATAAAAGGCAGTGCTATGACTCCCACAAAAGGTGCAGTAAGTATTAAGACTAATAAATAATGTATGGCTCTGTGAAACATTGCCTTTCCTGCACTGTGACTTGTAATTGGTCGCCTGCAGGCTAGTAGTCCAATGTAAAGCTAAACCAATCTCAAAACCTATTTGTACTCTTTAAATTCCACCCCTCTTCATCTCACGCTCCCTCCACGTTATTTTGTTTATTCACGCAAGTTTGTTGTTTTCCTGTTTCTCATATCCAATGTAATGAGACATTTTTTTCCTGACACTTGTTTTAGAGATCTCAGAGAACAAAGACTAAACTAGGTGGGAGGGAGACTAATGCTTTTCCATGGCTTGTCTAAGTGCCACTTACCCTTTAAACAAGAGATGGAGCTGCCGTATTTGTTTATTCATTTCTCCCACGACAGACCTACAATTATATTTTTCAGTCTTATGGATATTAATGAGATACAGAGTAAGAGAATAACAAATTCTGACATGAAACTAGTCATTGCTTTCCTGTAGCTCAGCTGGTAGAGTGCTATAGTCATGCCAAGGCCGTGGGATTGGTTCCCAGGAAATGCACGTATGCACCGTAAATCCAAACCATCTGCTAAATGCATAAATGTAAATGATTAGAGATGACTCTATTATATCAACGTTTGCCAGTACCCTTACTGCACTAAAGCACTGCTAAACGCATGTGTGCGAATTGAATTTGTTCTGCTGGATCACGTCTGCAATAATACATCAGCTTAACCGATGAGCATTTTGGGGAGCCACGTCCCGAAGTTCTCCTACAGCTTTGCAAATGAGAAAAAAAACAAGAGTCATTTTAATATTAGAGCAGCACGACACACTTGACAGATCTTATGAAGGAGTGGGCATGAATTTTTAATTTCGTTCTGAAATATGAAGTTATATTTTATTGAGGGCATTAAGTTTAGCCTCAAACCACTGTTCACATCCAGGCAGCAGAAAGTAATCATGTATCAATCCTCTAGCAGGGAATGAAACAACAGAGCAGCTTTGTGTGATCTGTCAGGTCGCTACAGCTAAAAGCTAAGAAGAATGTAAATATTTGCCTTTCATTTCTTTTAACACAGACTGCTCTTGTTAATATTTTATAACTTACCTAATCATTTCCTCTAGAGATCAGGCTGAAATATTATAGCCAGTCATTTTGAAATGAATAATGACTTCCAAAAAACTGATTGCAGGATTTTTTAAGTGAGTGTTTCTGTAGTGTGGTGTGTATGTGTGTGTGTGTGTGTTAAAAGCCCCACTGAGAAGGTTAATTTTGTCAGTGCGGGTGGTCCCCTGAGAGGGGTTTGTGGGTTCAAGGGCCATTACAGGACTATTTGTTTTTTGCTCTATTTTCACAGTAATTCTGTTTGACTGAACCCACTTTTTTTACATTGTAATCATCATCACACAGGCTCAGTTTCTGAGAGAAAATCACTCCTTGTGTCAATGATATAATGTTTTTTTATCTAGGTTTCTGAGAGGGCATGACCTTTGAGGGTCAGCTGAAAATAAGGAATTGATATTTTCTGTTGTTGAAGGAATTCACTTTATATGCAAAAGGGTTATTGACTTTTGTGAAAATTTTATTGGTGATCAGTAGATTCAGATTGCTTTATTGGTCAACAGTACTAAAAATCTGATTTGTGAAAAAGATTAATCCTTTATTGAAAATGGGCGGTACTGCTCACAGCAGATGCAATGAAAGTTTTATATTTCTCCGTATTTACATTCTACACAAGAGCTGAAGAACTTGAAGCTGTTCCACCATGTTACATTAAGAAGTAATGTAAGAACTGCAAGCTCCTTTTCTCTGAAAACTAACAGGGAGAAGAAAAATGAATAAATATTTAAAAATACCAAAATACAATTTCTTTTTTGTAAAGAAATCTATATCTATGAACTATTTATATCTAATTGCCTAATTGCATGGCTTTAGATCGAAAGCTATTGAAAATGATATGAGACATAGTAGTACACAGTAACATGGTAGTGCATACAGAGACTGATAAAGTGATTTTAAATACGTATTTATCAGATTTATTGTTACTTTGTTTTACAGAATCATACCTCCAGGTCCCACTCTTCAGTGCTCATTGATCGGAGCTGACTGAGTCCTGCTGGAGTTATTTTCGGCCGGGTCTGTACTGCATCTCACTCCGTGGGGCTCCCATATGACCAGGTCACGTAGGAAACATGAAGCAGCACAGCTAATCAGAACTGTGATCGCACCTCGCCTGCCTCACTCTAAACCCTAATGACTATATTCACTGCCTTTAGCAAGACCAGTTACAAAGCCTTTGCTCTGTCTGCCTATTATGGTGAGGCTTCTTTTCTTTACATTTTAGTTCAGAAGAAGCTCCCAAGGCTGGAGTGAAGGTCCTTATTAGTAATTTCCTTTGAGAAATCAGCTTAGTAATGATAGGTGGGTCACAGGTACACGGCAGTAGTCTGAAAGATAATCTGCGTAATTGAATTTATTCCCTCGTGGTGCAAGAGTGAAACATACAAACAAAGAGAAAGCTTTTCATTCATAATAATACATAAAGAGCAGACCACACATCCATTTTCCCTTTCAGCTGTGATTAGGAGAGGAGAGCTACAGTATAATATAAATGTCCTTATGTATTTTCGAGAGCTTTTAAACCTTGTTATATAATTCTAACTTTTCTTTTGCATTAGAAAACCTTTTTTGGCACTAGCTTCCACCACCACTACGACAAACACAAACAGAAACCCTATGGAGCATGAGAGGAATATTAATGAAATAAGTACAAGCAAATCACAGGTTTTGTTCACACACCATCTAATCTGAAAGTTGCTAACAATCTATCCTCTCTCGTTCAAGTCCAACAACCTCTTGAGCTAGCATTGATTACATAGCCTGCTCTTAAGATGAATTCTGCCTCGACTACTCTATCAAGCTGAAAGGAAACCCAGCCGCAGGAAACAGCATATAGCTACCTCCCCCAGTTGATTAGCAATAAGGCTTTTTGTCAGTGATGTAATGATTGTGTTAGACATTAATAGAGGAGTTCTGTATCAGAGGCCACTGCGAAAAGCAGGAGAAGTAAAATTAGATTTTAAACACCCCCAAAAGCCTACAGACTCAGGAAAAATCACAGGAGGAGACTATATAGCTTTTATCGATGATCACAGTGAAGGTAGATGACTGTGGTGAGATGATCTGATGGATGTGAGAAGGTATGAGTACCTGGAGAGTAAATTTTTCTCTGTCTGGAATACCAAATTAATTTCCATACAGAAATCTGATATATGTATTTGGACATATCATGACATACATAATATAGTTTATTTAGTCACAGTTATATTTGTGGACATATATGTATATATTTTAAATTCCAGTATTTGATCGAGGCAAATATTATATGATAAATATATTATAAATATTACATTTTACATTTTACATATTACATTCAGTATATTATATATTGTGGCATAATAACTGCTACTAAGCTACAGAAGTATATCTGTTATATTTTCTTAAGATATATAACTATTCAATTTGGTATATTTTAAAATAAAATTGCATAAATATGACATATACAATTTTTTATATTAATTTTTTGGAAGGTTATGATCTGGGAATATATTTCTGTCACTTGAGTGCCAGTACACCTGACTACTAAAAGTTCAGGAGAGGTAAGTTACTTATTATATCTTGATTTTAAAAGATAAAAGAAAAAATAATAGATACACAGGACAGTGCCATATTTGCGCTTTATCTAAAACAAACACAATAGCAGAAACAATAATTATAATTTTAATAATGTTAACTTTTGATGGGGTCAGAATATGGAAAGTGATTGTGCACAAATGACACATTACCAATTCCCCCAACGATAATATAAACAGATTGTTATCTTCTTTTCAGACACAAATCATTCTTGCATGTCATTGAAATATTTCTTTTGAAATTCCATGGGACATGGAAAGTCATTTGTTTTGTGTATTGTATCCATTGTGAATCATGAAAGAGGCCATTTTCTTTTTTCCTCTAAGTATAGAAGAGAGGTTGCATTTCCCCCCTATTTCAGCTGCTATTATCTGCTGTACTTACAAATGGACATTTCTTACAGAGATGTAAAAAAGTGGTATGTTTAGAAAATCAATACAATGGTCTGTTCTCTTTTTGTTGGTTTAAATAGTTACACAGAGCAATACTACGCACAGACGGATGAAAAAATAGACGGATGATATTTCAATTGATTTATTTTAATGAGTGTGTGGCAAAAATATTCTTTAAACATTTCTTATTGTGTAATTGTTTATTGAACTATTAAATAATCATCAAGGTCATGTCAAAGATTGAAATCAATGTTTGATGAGTCAACCTTATGCAAAATAGTGTAACTTGGCGTCAATAAAATAATTAATTTTGGTATTAAAAATTATTACTTCTATTTTTTTAAATGAAAATTTGAATAGTGTATTTGCAGATCTATTATATAATCTATCATTTACAGCAAAAAACACACATTACCAATGCATATATTCCTAATTCCAAACTTTGACACATAAAACTAAACAAAAACTAAAACCCAGTACAGTATTTACAAAAAGGTTCTTTTTAAACTTTTTAACAGTAGATGAAGATGAAAGAGTTTTTTTTAAACCTGTAAACCTGTTCAGGTAAACACTTGCTTTGGCAGTGTTTTAGCCTTAAAGACATTAAAGACATTGCAGTGAAGTTCTGTTGATTTTCAGAGTAAAAATGAGAACACAATTAGACAAAAAAATGTGAGTAGACAGAAAAGGTCAAATAGATAGTTGAATAGAACATCACAAAATGTCTTATCATAAATCTGGTTTTCCAGGTTATCTTTCACTCTTTATGCTTGTGCAGAGACCACAGTTATTGTGATTATAGATTACATTGTGAACTTAATTAGATCCACAATTATCAACACACTGTAAAAAATTGAAATTCAAAGGATTGTCATTTAGCAGACTGATAGGTTTCCATTGCAACAGTTGTCTTATGCCTGATGTGGATTGTCCAGTAACGACTGTTACTTTAGCAGATTTCTCAGGCTTTGGCTTGCTATGTGGTTGTGGGTGTTTGTCCTATGAACAGTTGGCATGGCTGTAAGCCAGCGCAAATGCTGCAGACTACAGCCCCATCCTCTTGTTCTTCTGAGAACTCTGTGAGGTTGGGTTAATGGTCGCTATTTGTGAATGTTGTCCATGAACTGATACGGTGTGAATAAACCTCATGTGGAAGCTCACATGAGACATAACCAATATCCCTTAAGTGATAATGAGTTCATCTAGATGGACTTTAATAAGGGTTATGGCAGTAGTATTCCATATGTTTATTACAAATCCTTTTAAAGAGGAATCTGATACTTGATTATCAGTTGGCTGACTCAACTGAGATCTCTCAAACATAATGCTGTTTGTTTTCTGGTCCAAAGGTGCAATAACTCTCAGTGGTGATTGACATGCAATCTGCAATCAGAATAAACGACAGAAGACAGCAGGAGAGTGCTGTGTGGAATGAAGAATAATCAAGGGACATAAAGAGATAAGAGAAAATAATAGAAGAAGCCAGTCTAATTAAACATCATTATTAAAAGAATAAAAACTCCTTTCATGCGTATCCACTGAGGTCTTTATGAAAACTGTTAACTCTTATTTATTAACACTGTGTGGTTATTTATTATCAGCTGTGTGGTTCAGTTTTAAGAATGCTAAATAAAGCCAGAAGTCAATATTGTAAAAGGGTTATTAGGAAAATCTCCTTGAGTCTCCTGAACTCTAATGACACTTTTAGGAGAGCACAAACACACCAAGTCTAGAGAAGATTGGGAGCTTTTCTTAGCCAAGTGAGCAGCCGGGGTACAGATGGGGATTGCTCTCCCTTTCTATCTCTCTTTCTCGCCATCAGCGCTATAGACATGGGGGTCTTGCACCAATCAAATACAAACTCTCTCTAAAACACTAAATACCACCACTGAACCCAACTAGACTTTCACTCATTAGTTTGTTAATGAAAGAAAAATTTAGACAGATTGGATGTCATCACTGATTGGTTAAAATTGGCTGTGTTTGCTTGGTATGAAATAAAGAGTTTTACAAAACTAAACTAAAAACTAATAAAGGTGCTTTACAATGCCTTAGAAGAATAATTTTTGCCTGAATGTTTCCATAAAGAATCGGCTCTTGCCTAACCAAGTCATTAAACATACATTTTAATATGCTGAAACAAACACAATGAACAAACCAACCTTGAAAAGGTAAACATGAAATATGAATAACATATGAACATCTGGAACACTGTTTTAAATGCCTGAGCTGCTTTACATAATTACAATGAAATAAATTCAGACAATTCTAAAATTTAAAACAGACACACAAATAATGTGGAGGACCCATTCTTCATTCATTCATACAGGCTGAAGTATGAGGCATACAATAGAATCACTAGAGAATTCAAATTTAATTCAAGTGAATTTAAGAAGAACACAAACAAGTAATCAGTCACTACTTTTAACATTCTATTGATGTTTATGTCTGAAAAATTGCTTGTCGTATGTTTATATATGAAATGCACGTCATAGAGACGTGACTAATGCAACCATAATTAACTGCTTCCGAGGAAATATGTGCACAACTGAAAAGGTGCTTCTGGTTGTCATGGTTACATGTGTTTAACATCTCAGGTTCAAAGAAAAGATAAATATTTATTGTCTTGGAAAAAGTCTTATCAAGTCCTTACTAGAAACGTCAAGCTTGACCGATCATTTTAGTAGTAGTCTCTCCTCTGTAGTAAGCAGAGATACTCATTTACGAAATAAATCTAGTGCTGGATGAACCAAAGCCTCTCATTGTCATAGATTGTTTCACTTTGCTTTGTGTTCTGACAGGCTATCAAGTGCTAGCATGCAGTTAGACAGTCTGTCAACCTCATGTTGTGTCATTACGACCGACTATGAAGACACTTGGAAAAATAAGATCTGGGAACAATAGAAATCTGTTCTTTTCAGAGTTCTGCATTGCTTTGGCCATAAAATAGACAGATTCAAAGGGTTTTTGGAAAGCCCTTTTGTGTACCATGTCTCATAGCGTTGTTGCCATGTGAACAGGAATCTCGAAGAGCGTTTCAATAGGGACAGAATACAGTATTCAAAATAATATTCTGAACATTTGAAAAAACAAATGTAATCAACCTTAACATTAAGCTTTTTGATGCTTCCCTTTATTAACGTAATTAATTATAGTCTTATGACTTAAAAAGAAAAAGTCAAACTCCCTTAAGAAAAACAGCTGACAACAACCTACTGATACAACATATAGCCTTAATGCAATGTAGGATGAAATTTGGTTCTGTATTGCTTTAATTTAAAATACGTACATTACATAAAAACAATCTTAAGGTGATTGTCCACCCAAAAATTAAAGTTATTTCATCATCTATAGTACTTACCGTCATTTCAAACCTGCATGACTTTCTTTTTTCTGCCGGACACAAACATATTTTGAAGTATGTTGGTAACCAAACAGCACTGGTGCCCATTTATTTCCATTGTATAGAACAATCTTACAATGTTCTTACAATGTTATCACAGAGACATTTATCAAAAGATCTTCTATTGTGTTTTTCCAAAGAAAGAGTCATAAATGATGACATTATTTTTATTTTTGGGTGAACTGTCCCTTTAAGGGACAAAACAAAGAAACCTGACTGTTTCAAAAACTAATTCAGTTTCTTTGTAGACATACATATTTAAAAGATATGGTGCAATTGACAGGCAGAGCAGCACTGTGAGTCCTTATGTGCACTAAATATAACAGTATCTGTAAAGTATCTGGAATGACCACATGATGTAATATGATAATATCACATACAGTGGCATACATTTGATTTGATTCCAGCTCTGTACACCTTCAACAACTGTTCAATCACTTTCCTTTCACCTAAAACATCCAATTTATTTCCCATTCTTAATTGGGATTCACTATGTATGTGTAACAAACACAATACATAGCAGCACCAATCAACACTACTAGAAAGTGTCAGGTCTCACCTCCTATTTCACAGTCCTACCAAAAACATCATTGCACAATATGTCATTTTTATCAGCCACCACACATCTGTCTTGAACCAGCCTGAGCTCAAGAGATATAACTGATGCTAATAGTAATAATAGGTGTGTACTAGAACTATAGATCTCTAACTGCAATATATACAAATATTGTTACTGTTTAAAAAAATACATTTGATACAGCACTCAAGATTATGACTTTTTTCATCTCAGGAGAATAAAGCATGATGATTAAAAGGTTTTTCCAAAGCTTTCGATAAATACAGCAAATTAACATATCACACATATTAACATTTCCTGAAAATGAAAGCGGGTACAGTTCACTTATTTTTGGGTTGTGCTGCAATATAAAGAGCAACAAGACAGTAGAGAGCTCCGCCGACTGTCAATGCCATGGTGGTTCTATATAGGAGTCTGTCGGGAACACCTCGCTTTAGATGGACAGGAATCTCATCTGATGCCTGAAGGAAAAAAGAAGGAAAAAAGTTGAGGTGAAAAGAAACATGATAAAAATGTGTGTATGCAGTCATATTTATTTACTCAATTACACAGATTAATGTATCTAATACCTGAAATAACCTTTGGAGGTCTGGAACCTTGTTGGTGCCCATATACTCTATCGCCGGACTTGACTGGGATACGACTTTAGTTGGGGTGGCAAAGATTATGGTTGGGGATTCAGAGGGAATATTTGTCCTCAAGCCCTAAAAGAGATTTACATAAAGTTTGACTATGTAAACATGATAGTTTAAGAGCCATGCATTATCCTACCTTTTTGCTGTTAACAAATTTATAATTGAAATCAATACAGGTACTTGTAAGTTGCATGTTGGAGCAGTAATGACACTGAATTTTTAATTATTATTATTAATTAAATTAAGGACTTTTAATGAATAGAATTTAAACATTTTAATGTATAGTCACAATCAATCACACCTCAAAACGTAAATTTAAGTGATCTGTTTCTCCAAAATCTACGTAAACAGGTCAATTCAGTTGTATATTGCTTTCCTAGTACATGTTGTTAACAACAAACAATCAATATAATTCTTTCTGTTTAAAATATTGTTAGGCAAGTCAACGCTACATATCTAAGGCTTGTTAAAAAGGAAAACATCACATACAGCCCGCTAGCCGCACATGAATGAAGGTCACTACATTATTCTTCAAAAAAACATCACCGATAACGTACCTGAGGACTATATGCGACTGATGACGCGGCTCCCGTCAGTCTTCGGGTGAATCCACTAAATTTGTAATACATTTTGATATAAAGTTTTGTAACTAGACAGGTAAAGTGAGAGTGACCGTCGGCGAGTCGCTCAAGTCAACCGGCTTTTTCCTTGTGCAAGTTTGTCGCGCGGATATGACGTCACGTGAGATTTCCTTCACACCAATGTGACACATTAAACTTCATGTAGTTTTTAAAGTGTAGAAAAGTTTCAGCTGTTTTACATAATGACAGTTACATATCAGAAAGTACAAACTACATTATTATTATTAATTTGTATGAATTCCATAATAATTAGTAAAAAGAAACAGATACAATTCAAATCAATAAAGACTTTATTTTTTTCAAACACATAAATATCTTGTTTTTACCCATTAAAATACATTTTAAGTCACAGAATAGAGCTACATAAGATTTTGTTTGCATCTTTTTAATGGAATCCCCCACCCACCCCTTCCAAACAGCCACAAATACATTAAAGCATAAAACTCTTGCAATACCCTTGCTTTATAGCTACAAAATGACACAGGCATCATTTTTTGGATGCGTGATGTGACCATCAAGCAAAGTTTGTGCAATTAAAAAATATCTTTACATTAGTATGACACATAAGGATATGGATAAACTTTTTGTCATATGTCATTAAGGATAAATCATTAGTACCTGAATTTTAATAATGTATTTTTTAGTTTAGCTGAGATCTTTACACTGTAAAACATTTTTTGCTACCTTAAGTTCACAATCAAATGGACTTCACAAGTCATTTTAACTTACTATTTTAAATTTAAAGTTGGGAAAAATGTTTAAAAATTTGTAATAGTAAGTTGTAATGAATGATAAAATCGATTAAAAAACTTAAGGCAGCAAAAAATGTTTACAGTGTAGGTGTTATAACCAAAGGATATTTTAATTGTATGTTGCTTTTTATCTGTTTGATTTCTTTTACAACAGGAAACTATTACAAATCTAGAGTAATCTATCATATTGAATATGTCTTTTGACACACAAGTCATACAGTCCCTAGAATGAGGAAAAGAGGTTTGATTTTGTGCTTGTGTTCAAAGAGGAAGAGGGAAGCTGGTGACAGCCCTCCTACTGCTGAGTGTGTGGGTGAGGTGTTTGCTAATCAATTTAGTTAACGCCTCTTGAATCACACAGTCATGTATGGACAGGTTGCAGATCTGTCGCTGTCTGGGGGGAACAGCTGATGTTTGTTTTTTAGTGATTTAGTACCATTAACTACCATTCTAAGACCAAGAAATGGAACAACTTGACTTAAAATTGCACATTTGTGCCTGACTTTAATATAAAGCCAAATGTAAGTGTTTCACAGTATTTGCTTTCATTTCATGCACAAATGCTTCTGTTTTCCTCCTCCAAAACACTGCTTAAAAACCCTCAAAATGTTTTTTTCTTAAGTTCTCCTTGCCTTTTCACGATTTTGAGAGCTTGCAGAGCCATAGAGCTGAATTAATGATTTAACAAGTCGGACGGACCTTTCCATGGAAACATGAGAATTTGTATAAGATCCTTCTAGTCTGAAGCACACAGGACACAAGGTCTCGCCAGATGCCCATTCGAGGCAGCTTGGCCATCTGTAGTTGTCAAATGGCACAGATGCCCATTTAATATACGGAAAATGCTTTTAAATCGGTTTTGTTCGTTCACACAGGCAAGGGTTACAACACAAACATTGGCTACAGCAATTCCTTTGGATCGTAATGCTTTTTGTGCTCTTTCCAGCTTTAAGATAACTTGTACAATCCTCCTGTATTGTCCATGAATTCCAAAAAGTGTCCTTCTTCAGTACAGAGGTACTTATGTTATTATTTGGATACACCTGAAACAGGTTGATACAGTCAGGGTCTGAATGCTGATGCTGTGTGTTCTTTGTCATAATCACTATATTTCACAGATATTATATAAAAAATAAAGGCACAGAAGAGCAGGTGATGTACTAAGCTGAAGACCAGCAGGCTCAGAGGATCTCAGGACAAAATTAGCTACAGTCAGTTGAGAAACTCAGAAGAGAGACTTCGCACACAGCGTGCTGAGCGGAATTTGAGTTCATGGTAGCACTGCACGAAACTGTGGTAAATAAAGGTAATAGGCAGTGCCAGCAGCACAATGCCACTCACGACGCACACGCCACCCAGCACGCGTCCCGGAATGGTGATGGGGTACATGTCTCCATAGCCGACGGTCGTCATGGAGATAATAACCCACCAGCAGGCAGCCGGGATACTGGCGTAGTCCTCGTTGCTAGTCTCCAGGTCAAGTCCGTGCTCCAGCAACTGTGCCAGGGCACTGAATATTGCCATGGCAACGCAGACAAACACCAGCAGCATGACCATCTCTCGGTAGCACCTGCGCAGCGTTAGTCCGAGTGTCTGCAGACCAAGAAAGTGACGTGCCAGCTTAATTAGCCAAAAGATCCGCATCATTCGTAACACGCGCAGGGTGACTCCAGCGCGCTGTAACTGCGGGTTCTCTCCTGTCAGTGCTGTCATTGCCACAGACACATAGTAAGGTGTGATTGCCAGCAGGTCAATAATATTAAGGGGCCGGCGCACAAACTCACATTTGTCCCGAGAGACAATGAAGCGTACTATACATTCAGCAGTAAACCAGCCTATGCATACTGCCTCGATAATCCTGCATGAGATGGGGGAACAGAAAAGGAAAGAGAGAAAAAAAACAGACAAAAAATATTAGAGGCCATAGGAGATGGGGGGCATAAATATTATAACTTTATGAATACTACTATTATTACTATTTACAGTAACAACTAATAAACAATAATCACTTTAACATGTTGCTGATAAACCTTTAAATAATTTTTAATAATTTAATAATAATTTTTGTTTAAGTTATTTTATTTTTTTTGCAGAGTAAATCAATATTCTTCATAATTCTTTTGATTAAATATCTATTTCATGTCTGATGTAAGGACTCTATATAGTGCAATAATCCAGCTAAATATGAATTTTACATTCATAATTGCTGAATAATACAAAAAGGTGTGCCCACAAAACCCAGAATGAAACAGGACTATAATTAAATGATAACCTTTGGACAGCTACAGACATTTTGACATATACAGGCTATGAGGAAAACATCCAACATCAAATAGATCTATCTATAATAATATACATGCATGACAAACCTTGCTGGGTTTAATGCCATCTTTTACCTGCTTTTCATTCACATATGAGAACACATACCTGAACCCTGAGACACACAATGTCCACTGTGGAACGTGGACAGCACAAGACAGCACTGGACACACGAGGAGAAAACCTTAAAGCTTAGATCACAAATATTTCCACACAGAGAGAGATGGGAAGAAAGAAATACCTAACAATGACAGTATGAGTCAAAACGCTGATTATAATAAATTGAAGGATGGGAGGGAGAACAGGAGTGTCGAACAAACAATTTACTTTATTATGTCTTATGATGAAACTTCACAGATTTTCTTGGCGACGTCTACTGGGCAACTGAAGAATTCTGACTAGCAGGAAAACACCTTCGCAATACTTTAACTCTTTTAATATAGCTTGCCTTGAATACTTACCGTAAATAAATTGTTTTATATATTTTTGCCAATTCATATTCATATTAAAAATATATTTTTATAGCAAAAAATTACAATCATTATTATACAATGTACAATCGTGAAATTGTACAAAATCCTACACATTTTTTAGAAAAGTAATGAGAGATAACACTTATTTTAATATTGCTGCAGTGTCGAAAAATATATTTTTTTTGTCTCATAAATTACCAGCTTATTTTCTTTTGCCATGTGTGATTTTTTTAAATACATTTCTTTGATATTAAAATAGGCACACATTTCCTGTCCTTTTTGCACTGTACTTGGATTATTGTGCAGTCGTTGATTATTTGTGTTATGTTGAGGGGTGTAAAATAAATGATAGGCATTGTACTGTTTACAAATGTCTTGCGTGGTCACTTCATTTAATTGTTTGATTATGTAGGCCCTGTATACCCATCCATAAGCACACCCTCATTATTGTCTCGCGGACTATGTTAATGCACAAAGCATCTTAGGGACTTTCATATTAGTTCTGCATTCCAAATAAATCACTGGAAAAGAAATTACGTATTTTGATGGGGCAATTGCTGGAAGATGGGCTGAATGGAGTACTATGTAAAGCAAATGAAAGAACTAGAGAAAGGGAATCTGGGATAGAAATGTGCACAAGACTGAAAGACACATGCATATAAATAAATATGCGCAACTCCAGCACAGAACACGGAAGTTTCCTTCGAGCATATACCTGTGTTCTTCCACGGTATTGTTTTTTGCTGTATCCCAATCCGGCAGAGTACTTGCACACAGAATGACCATAGACATAATCACAAAAACCACTGACACTGATGCGAGGATCTGCGCCGCGACAGAGGAAGCTGGTTCCTCAAAAGTCCTTCGCATCCTTTCCAACCACCGTGTGTTCCCTCCGCCAGAGGCGAACCTGGCGACCTGATCCTCCTCACCTCTGGACTCCACCTCCGCCTTGATGTCCTCCTCTGAAAAGTACGTGTATGTGTCGGACATTCTATCCTCCAGTCGTCGCTGGCAACAAAACTCCAAATGCGAGCTTTCCAAACCCCAGTAAATCATTTCGTTATAGAATGAAAGCTCACACATCTGCGGGACAAACCTGAGTTTTCCGGATCGGACGTAAAGCATAATAAAGACAAAAGCTTCAGAGTGCCTGTCGAAGAAAAACTCGTTCCTCTCTCGATCGTAATCATCACACACCTCCAGGACCTCCTTTTCAGAGGAGCAACTGTGCAGTCGACTCACTCTGCGAAGAGGAAAATCCTTTATGACTTCTCTTGTAAAAGCATACTTGGTACCACCAACGTTTAGGATGCATATATTCTTCCCAAACTTCATTTTGGATCAGATTGTCTTCGCGGATTTAAATGTAAAGGAGAGAAATGACGTACAATATGGCTTAATCATAGTTAAAATCCGGTGTGTTTCCGCAAGTACGAGAATAACGTCAAACAACGCCAAAACTTGCAAATCCAAAAGACCCAACACAACTGTCGCACAATATTTCTGACCACTTTGGAGAACCGTGGAAAAGTGACTTCTTTGTGCATCATCTAAACTCCAGCCCTCAGTGGGCTGTTTCATGCAGTGATGTCACAGATCGACAAGCCTATTGCGCTCTACTGTGCACTCCCAAAGGACGGGCGTTCCCAAGACAAAAAATATATTTTTTTTATGATGCGTGTCTGGGGCTTACCAGTGAACTTGGTTCGTTTTTTACAGTAGTCTACAATGTCTATTGATTTTCCTTGTTAAAATATTACAATTTTATCATTACAATTAATATGGCAATGAAAGACATATTCTAAGAGCTGAAATTAGATCTGGACCGCTATTGTTTTACATCACATATAAGTAGAGGTTTACGTAGAGTTTAAGTAGAGGTAGATCTTTTTCTTTTCTTATTTAGTTGTGAATAGTACAACACTACTTTAATAAAGATTGATCGGGAATCCATGCCTTCTGCAGACAAAAAGCTGTATTTGCATAATAAACGGCATTGTGTTTTTATTTCCTAATAAAAAATAATTGAATGTTTTAGGTTTATCAACCAAGTGTTTGTGTGTAATAGTCATGATGAGTGGCATAGGTGCAGGCTGTGGATTTCATTCACGCTTTCCTCCTCCTCCTCTCTCTCTCTCCTCCTCTCATCAGGAAGCTGCGCTCGAGCCTTTTCTAGCGCGTGAGTGAGTTACTGTATTGTACTGTGAATCTCGGGAGGGGGGCTGCAAAAATCTCCTATTCTTTCTGAGGCTCATCCCCCATACTCACACCATCGTACTTCAGATTGCTCTTTACCCGGTTACAGGACGTAGATCCCCTTTTGATCCACATATTTATTTTGTTTTTGTTTTAGTTTATGGTTTGGTTTTTAACACTCCGGGAGGGCAGAAATGGCGGCCAACATGTACCGGGTCGGAGGTATGTCCGTCTATATTTTTGAATTAACGCGAGTCAAAACATGGTCAACACCGTAAGACCTGTCTGGAAAGCCGGGGTTCATTTCAGCGGGATTCCTGCTACCAGTCGCTTATTTATAAACTCCTAACACGTGCAATGCCCTTGTAAAAGACAGCAATAACGTGGATGGTGAATATTTTAGATTCTGATGTGGGTCAGGCCTCTTAAACTATCATAGCCGCACTAGCATTTTAGCAAGCGGGCTATGTTGCTAACTAGCCACATCATAAACAAATAATCATCACGATATGCAAAACACACGGGAGCTACACAGAGCAAGTTTCTCCCGACTGTGATAATTTTAGGAGAAATGTGGGTCATGCTCGCCTGCCCTTGCTGTTTTTTTAACGCCGATGCTTCTCTTTGTAATCATTTGTCTCCCTTTTTGGCACGTATCCATTAGTTACGGGTCCTCAATCGGCATGCAAGGTAGCAAAGCGAGCTAGCATTTGCCGCCACCCGTGACTCTGTTTCATTCAGAGCAACCAGATTAAGTTTCTTGACAGAAATTCACCAACATTGTTAACGTGGACTGTTTTAAGGTTATATTGTTGTGAAGGATGTAACTGTCACCATTCCAGGCGCATTGTTTGTTTGTGCAATTAGCCTGCTGCATAATAGTCTATGCCGCCGCGGATTTGACATTGTTTCATGGCGTCGTTAAATTTGCTGTGGTTAAAGGATGTTGCCCATCGAATATGATTTCATTAAAATATGCCCGTCTTCGTTTGAATGGAACGTCTATGTGATAAAATTAGTACTATTTGTACTTTAACCCCTCCCTGTGATACAGTGTATCGGAATGTGATACATATGGTATATGTGGTAATGGACAAAATACAAATTTTTCATTTGTATGTTGTTGAGTTGCCATATTGTCCAGGAGATTTATCACTTTTTAAAACGTCGACTTTGAGGTTAATGTGTTATATTGTATAATTAGTGTATGAAGTGGTATCTTGACATTTTAAATTGGCTCAATCTAGTTATTCCCTTTTTTTCTGCAATGTGTGTGAAGTTTATTTTAATGTGCTTTGCAAGTTTTAAATCATGTTACCCTGCCATTTTTGTGATTTACTGTTTTCTACACAAAATCACCCTACATAATGTAAAAGTAATGATTTTGACATGTCAAAGATTGAAATTAAAGTGAGCTTTATACGTGGAATCAAACTTTGATGCTTGTTATCCCATCATTTGATTTTGAGACAGGGACACATATTACATAGATTGTGATTTTTGAGGGCTTTCTCCACATCACCTAACATTTCAAGCCCCAGCGTATGGCTTTCATATGAATTAAAATGTGATGATTTTCTTCTGCTGCAGATTATGTCTTCTTTGAGAATTCTTCAAGCAACCCATATCTGATCAGAAGAATAGAGGAACTGAATAAGGTACAGTGCCCTTAGGCCTGGGAGGGAGAAATGACAGTTGTTGGTCACTAGGTATACTGGTAGGGTGTGGATACAGACATTGTCATGACTTCTAGACAGGGAGCTCAGCCAGCTTGGAGCCAAATTACGTAGATTTCTGTGCACTATTCTTTTGTATTGCCACTGTTGCCAACTGCTGTTTGCTGGTTTACAAAAAACAGCCACACAGCATGCAGGGTTCTTTTAGAAAAGATGGCTCTGATGTGAAGTTGACTTTTTATAAAACATTATACATTTTTCAGGTTTAAAAGTTTCAGATTTCAGATGTATGTATCTGACAAAAAATTTGCTTAGCTTGCAGAATATAATTCTACAATAGCCTTTGCAACAAGGTTGGTTGAGCATCCATACAAATAATGAGACGTCTGTATCATTGTTCTCCCACAAGCTTTTCCAGAGATTTATAGTAGGACATGATAGAAGAAAGCATTGTGTGATATTGACTAGAAGATAACTGCAATCAAATGTACAGAGGAAAAGACGCTTTAGGAAAGATGTTATCATAGTCTTGTTTAAATTGGCTCCTATCCCCAGTATACCCAATGTAAATGTTATTTCGCATGTGTGGTGAATTTTATATATTTTTTGTATTATAGCCATTATCACTGTTTGCCTTGATAAAATACTTGAGATCAAATTTAATTTTGTATTTATCATGCACACCATACACCAGGTTACTATTGTTTTTCCATTACTTGGAGGAGTGTAGACACAGCAGGTTTTGATATTCAGCATTGCACTGCTGATTAAATATAACAGACTGCACTGTCAGTTTCAGATGTTTTAAGTATTGATTAAAGAAGGTGTTAGGTTTAGAGTCCCCATGGGGTGTGCATTTGCACATGAATCGTTCTTGAGCTAAACCATTTTTGTTGCTTCTTTCAGACGGCAAGCGGCAATGTGGAGGCAAAGGTGGTGTGTTTCTACAGGAGAAGAGACATCTCACAGAGCCTCATTCAGCTGGCTGACAAACATGCAAGTACGTAAGCGATCCTCATATGGTTTTGTAATGTGAATGTATTGTCAAGGAAACCAAGGACGTCTGTGACATGCCATGCATAAGTTGTCATTTGCATATTAATGATAAGTCAGCTAAAATTAGTTGTGCAGATGCGTATGCGTCTTTTGTTGTTGGTGTAAGTCAGCAGGGAAGCAGTAATGTCTAGAGACTTATATCAGACTTATACCAGATGACTATAACTTGGCTTTCTAATGTTCTAATGTTTCGAGGGCCCTTAACAAATTTGTTTCGATACAACAATTTTTAGCTACCTGTTTACAAGATTTACAAGATGTTTTGCTGTACTCGGTCAGTTTTTAAATGTTGACTAAATTAAAGACTAAGCCAGAGGAAATTGGGTTTCATCTGTGAGATTGTTTTTTAAGACCACCTTTAGGCTTGGTGAGGAATGCTAATAAATGTGGCAATAACCATTTATCTTTGCAGATAACTAAATTCATCTTTCTCCAATGCTCTAAACAAAGATGCTCTGAATAATTGTAATACTCTAGTTTCATTTTGCGATGGCTACTTTCAATACAAAGATGTATGTTTCTGGCCTCTTTTTCTGCTTTTACGCTGTTTTTATCCGAATTCATTTGATAAGCTCTGTCAATATGAAAAAATAAATGAAATTATCCACAGATGACAGATGTCTGGTTTTTATATTAGTACACTTTATTTTGTACATGCTCAGTATTATAATGCATTGCTGTTAACACAAATGGCAGACTTTTTTTATTAAGATTACATTGATTGTGTATGTGCTTTCAGCTAATTTGTTAGCTTCTTAGGATCATAATGCAATGTAAAAACTCATCTTTAAATCATGTATGTGATATGTATATATGTCTGCCTTTTGACCCGTTTTTGATTCCTTGTGTGTGTAGAGGACCTGGAAGAAGAGAAGGAAAGTCCCATAGAGCCTGAGCTCTCAGAGAAACAGAAACATCAGCTCCGGCACAGAGAGCTGTTCCTTTCCCGCCAGTACGAGTCCCTCCCCGCCACACACATCAGGTGAATGCACGCACATCTTAAGACCCTATTTATGTATCTGGACTATGCTTGTATGTTCATGTATGTTCTCTGGGCATCAAACCCATGATGCAGTGCCCTACCAGCTGAGCTGCAGAAATATGACTGGATCTTAAGAATCACATACAGCTAACACATACAAACTTATTTATTCTTGTCTAACTTATTACCTAATGTAGAAACACAAGAACCAGTGATATTTGAAAAGAAATGTCCCCAACCCTTTATTCTTATATATTTAAAATCACATCCTTATTCTTGTCTCATCCGATCACTTGTCACTGTGTCACCCAAAATGGATCTTAATACCGGATGCAAACAGGGTCGTAATGTCTAATATAACAAAACGTGCAATTTAGTTTAGTTCAAAATTGCAGTGTATTTTAGGCAACAGTAGCAACCCCACACAACCCCCAAGCCAACAACTTTTAAGTCTTGTCACTAGGCTGTCAGCCACAGTTCCACATTTATTCTTCAGTCGCCCGATAACACCCCAGGGCTTTTGTAGCTCTCGCTGTTATTCAGGTGATAAATGAATTAGCAGCCAGGAGCTGGGTGGCTGTGGAAAGCCTCCTACTAGCAATATTAGTGCTGGTGTTGGGGTTTGGGGATGCCCGCTGTGCTCGACTGAGATTGATATCGCCCTCCAAATAAAGGAAATGTCACTCCCTTTCTTCTTTCTTTTGTCTTGTTTTTTCTTTTTGGCATCTGTGATCCATAAATATTGAGCGGTGGTTCTGGCAGGTTTGCTGGCCTTTACAGTAGATAATGTATTTTTGATGGAAGTGGATAGACATCATTTTACCAAGTCGGTTATTAGGGACTGTTGATAAATGGGCATTCTTGTTTTAATACTCTGTGGAGCCCTTGGTAAAAAAAAAAAAAACGGAGATCCGTTAGAAAATGAGCACAGACTGATTAGCATCCTTTTATTCACTTCACAATAGCTCTGTAATTTTTTTGCACAGTGTGCTGCCTCTTATCTGTTCCCTTTTTCCTCTTTCTGCCCTCTCTCCAACCATTTAATTTCCTTCACGATTGTCCTCACACCCATCTGCTCTTTTCTCACCTTTTCTTCTGTGCTCATATCACCATCACACGTTCACGCAGTCTTCTGTAATCTTGCACCTAGTCCCCCCGTGCTGTCGATTAGACGTTGTGTATAGACAGCTGTATGTACGATAGCATATGTCGACGAGCTCTGGGATTTGTTTTTTAAAACTTCTGTTTTTTAATTAATTTCCTGCGATCCTTGAAACAGGGGGAAGTGCAGTGTGGCGCTTCTAAACGAGACTGAAGTTGTTCTCTCCTACCTGGATAAAGAGGTACGCCAGTTTTGTTTTGAAATGGTTTTGTGTCTATATGGTGTGTCTAATCTGTTTGCTTTTTCTCTCTGTCAGGACACATTTTTTTATTCACTGGTGTACGACCCCACACAGAAGACACTATTGGCCGACAAAGGGGAAATTCGCGTTGGTCCGCGGTTTCAGGCTGATGTCCCTGAGATGCTACAGGAAGGTTAGTATACAGAGACCATACCCGCTTGGTTAATTCATTTAACATCTTACATTCTGTCGAATATTGTGCACATTTAACTATACTATTTTTACATGGTGTTAAACTATATTTAGGGCACTTTCAGATCTGTTTAATGCTCAGTTCAGTTTAATCGAATGATGAATCACATTTTTCTTGGTACACGGGCCTGCAAACCACAGCGGCGTATGTGAACTGTTACTTTCACAGTCGGTGTGAATGTGTTTTTTTCCTAATATGTTGTCTGCTAATGATGATGTCGAATCTGCGTCTTTGCATGATCCTGCACATACTCGCTGCAAATAAATTGTCTGTGAATTGCGGGGTCCTATTTCGATGAACTGCAAGAGAGCAGGATCTCTCGCAGTCCATCCGTCTGTGCTCGATTTGTAAAGTGTGTTTGTGGACTTTGAGGTGATGCCTCTGGAACCAGTCAAGTCGAGGAGTCATGCTGCTTATTTGCAGTGTTAAAATTTCACAATGAGTTTGATGTGCGAGCACTGGTGCATCACATAAAAAACTGAACATTTACAGTATTAGCGGCTACTATCAGTCAAGTGTGAAATTGCTCTTCTGTCAGTCTGTGACCCCCACAGGAACTGCTCTCTTCCAAACTCACAAAGATGTCCAGTCAACAGCCTTTATCTTCTGTATTAGGATGGTAACAACAGTATGAACGAAGCTGTTTTATCTAAAAGCAAGAAGAAGAGAGAAGACTGAAAACTTTTTTCTGTCTACATTGAGAAGATGGATACAGTGCACTTTTAAATGATAGCTTAACAACAACAAAATCGGACTTGATCCAACTCTGCACAGCTCATTGATTCTGCCCTTTTTTGCTTGCATGCATTTTTCATCAAAAACTATTTATAGTTCAGTATTTATTAAAGATGAAGTTATCATTAGAGTTGTTCTTTATGAACTTTTCAAGCTTTCATTATTACTTAATGTCTGCTTTGATTTATGTGTTAATTTACGCAGTTGCCACGGTAAAAAGTTGCCCTGGGTTTACTTGACAGATTTGTTGAAGGCAGATTTATCTAATGGTTTAACACAGACATTTCTAATGAAAGAAATGTGTCTACAGGAGAACCTGATGACAGAGACCAGTCCAAACTGGAGGTCAAAATGTGGGACCCAGAGTGTCCGCTGACCAACAAGCAGATCGACCAGTTCCTTGTGGTGGCTCGGTATGTCTTCGGGTTTTTTTCTGTTTTAGCTACGCTACATTAATAAAAGAGATGGTAATGTTTAAGTGTTGTTAAATGTCTTTTGGACATGAATGGTTCTCAACAGCTAATAATTCAGTGCTTGGCACAAACTATGTTTACCATGTATTTATTGTAGTCTGTGGCATATTTTCAGCATCATAAATCTGCCAAGTAACATAAAAGATAAAATCATCTCATGGTTTGACGAAATGCACATAACCAACCATTCTCCTTTTGTTGAAAGTCCAAATCTGCTTTGCTATTGTAACTATACAACTACATGCTTTGTTGCAGTTTATTATTTCTCTTTAGCTTTGTTTTTTTGGTTAGAATTATTACATTAAAAGCTTTTAGTTATCATAGCATAATTGAATCTGTTGATCTGTTCGCAGGGCGGTCGGTACCTTTGCACGAGCGTTGGACTGCAGCAGCTCCGTCAGACAACCCAGCTTACACATGAGTGCCGCCGCAGCCTCCCGAGACATCACGCTGGTACCCATCCATCCCTCAATTTCTCTCTCACCCGATCTATTCACACGAGAGGTGATAAAATGGATTGATTCTGTCTGTCTGTCTCCTGTTTTCTAGTTTCACGCCATGGACACCCTGCACCGGCACGGCTATGACCTGTCCAGCGCCCTGAGCATCCTGGTTCCTCAAGGAGGACCCGTGCTGTGCCGAGACGAGATGGAGGAGTGGAGCTCATCAGAGGCAAACCTGTTTGAGGAGGCGTTGGAGAAATACGGCAAGGACTTCAACGATATCCGGCAAGACTTTGTGAGTGGCTAGAGGACACTTTCTTTCGTGCGAGAATGTACAGAAAGGAGTGGCGATGTGTCTTGATTCTTTCTGGAGCGGTTAGGTGTTTTTCCACCCCAGCAGAACAAGAACAAAAGTGTCTCGCAGTGAGCTGCTGAAGTACAGACCTCTTTAACAGAACTAGTCAGTTTGGTACTTTTGTCACTGAATAGAATAAGATTACATGGTTCAGAGGAGCAAATCAAAGAATAGCTGTACTAATGATAGGATGAAGAGCAAAAGAAATGATGTGAGGCTAAGCAGTGAGAAGATTGGACAGGCTAAAAGTATTTTGGTTTGGAGCATGTTTCTTTTTGACCTTATCTTGTGAGACGAGAGAGCTTATTTGTGTTAGGTCTTCAGTCTGAGGGTTTGAAGAGGATGAAGAGCTGTTTTATTGCTCTGAGAAATGGGGTTTCTTTACTTTGTAGAATTGAACAAAACAGCTGCACTTTTACAGAGACGCTTTGCTGCAAACAATAAGAGCCGCTCCTTCACCTTCACCGCTGCTGAATAGTCCAATAGAGATCGACTTGATTTATATTAATGTGCTTTGAAACACTGCACTGGTCGTCTTTGTTGTCTCCGGTTTTTGTTTGTCTTTAAGCAGTTATTGATTGATTTGTGCAATGGCTAAAATATTGAAGAGAAATAATGATGAGCAATATCTCAGTAGCTATGCAAGAGTCAAATGTCTTACAAAGCTTTTCTGGTTTATCTGATTAGTCCAGTATTGACGTGCTACACCTACGTGCCAGATGTTAAACTATTTTCCACCTGCAGTATTAAAAATAGCTTTGTTAAAATGCAAGATGATGTGGCCCCGGAAAGAAAAGCTAGAGATTGCCGTTTTTGCTTTGTGATACTGTGGTCTGTTGAGATTGTCTGATGCATTGTCTCGTGATTCAATGTGTTTTAGAGACATTCAATCCTATAGAACAAGAGCAGACGATTTTTATTATTATTAAATTAATAATAAGCTTTGATATATGATGCGTAACATTCTTAACACAATGACAACTAGCCGTGCGCTGTATAAATGTTATAAACAGAATGAGAAAAGTTACTGAAAGTGAAATGTTGCAATGAAGTTTCACAGCATCCTTTACAATTCAGAGTCAATTTATATTCCCTTTTATTTGCCGTCAGTGATGGTTGTGAAGTTTCTTCTTTGTTTTTTTAGAATTTCTGTTTCATTAAATGCCATTTATTATCATGATAAGAAAATAAGAGAACCTTCATTTATCCATTTAAAACCAAAATTGGAATCCTGATCGATCAATTTTTAATTATTTTGCTGTCATAACCTGACTTCAAAAAACAAAAAAGCCACAAAAACCAAGTGCTAAAAATACATAGCCAGCACCTCAGGATGTTCATCTGAGTGTTCTTCATAACACCAGCTGTCGGCACAGAACACCTCTGTGTTCATTTTTATACTCTGATCAGCCTCGCATGACGTGGGCCAAAATGGGGGCTCATCCAGCTTTATTTCTTAATTTTTTCATCCAAGCTTTCTTGCACTCAGCAGGTGCTCATGAATAATCATGTGCGTCTGCATGGAATTCCAGACATGTTATGTTCGGAATACATTTTCTGTTAATGTAAAGACTTAATTTTACATCTTTGTTAATCGTGATTTTGGAGGAATTTCTGGGCTTTATAATCAAAGGAATTTTTTCATAGTAATCGGTTTGAAAAAATTAATGCAAAAAAAGGAAAACCATTATTCTGGATTATCAGGTTTTGGACAAAGTTGTGGAGTCCATGTTGTCTTAAATGCATTAGGTCTTTCCAAATACTATGAAATACTAAAACTCAGATTGTTCACTTATAAATTGTAAGCAAAAAAACATCACAAATTACTTTCACTAGACTGGTTTTAAACTTTAAAAGCCCTTGTATCTTAATGGAGCCATAAGAGGAGCTGTTCGGACAGATAAACAAGAAGCTGCATTTTCGGTACAACCTCCTCATGGTCCTTCTGAAGTTACTTATGTTTTATTTCAGCTTCCGTGGAAGTCCCTGACCAGCATCATCGAGTATTATTACATGTGGAAAACCACAGACAGATACGTTCAGCAGGTGAGTAGCTGTTAGATTCATGATGTCAGAAGTGCCTTACAATAGACAAAATTTGTTTGCTTTGACCTTTGCTTGCTTAATCTCGCTTCGTCCTCATTGTTTATCGTCTTCAGAAACGATTGAAAGCGGCAGAAGCAGAAAGCAAACTGAAGCAAGTCTACATCCCCACATAGTAAGTGTGAACGCTTTTGAACCTTTATCTTTTCATTGACCTCTGCAATCTTCACATTATTTAAATGTCACTTCTGTAATAGTGTTACATTTTTGCTTTTTGCCCTACAGCAACAAACCCAACCCTAACCAGATCTCCGTATCTAACGGCAAGATGGCAACTGTAAACGGCGCAGCGGGCACAGGTAGCTTCCACACGGCCGGAGGCGGTCGAGCGTGCGAGAGCTGTTTTGGTGAGTAAGGACTCGCTTCATCTAATTTCAGTCAACCCAGCCATTCAATCGATTCGCTCCTCCCAGAGGACGTCACGCCTCCTGAAATCAATAGGGCTGGATGTTGCCTATTTACCTTTTATCTTCTAATCAGATCTGACTCAATGCACTACAATCCATGTGATCAGCAGTAGCTAGTTTGGATCAATATTGCATAATAGTAATAAACGCATAGTGGAAACAAAGGGATTTTAGATTTTTCTATGTCTGATACTCTTTTGTTGTGTGCTAGAACATTGCATTATCACTGTATTTTAGTTTCAATGAAAGCTGAATGCTTCCCCAGTTATCACAGTTTCTTGAACAGCTAATGGCCAATTCCGTGATACCTCCCTGCTTGCTTTCTTGCTGGTTTTTTGGTAAAATAATTTGTAGATATCGCTTACAATGAGAACTTAATGTGAATCTGTCAGAATTTATTTTGAGATAACTACTTGCTCGCTCTACATTATTACATGGCTTGCCATATGAGTACATTTTTGGACACAAAATAGTGATTTTATTTTTATTAGATTATTTGTAACAAATACAAAACTTCTGAGAGAAAAAAACGTTTCATTTTGGATTTAGACACGACTGTCAGCCAAGACACGAAAGACAAACACACAATTTTTTTTTAATCATTTGTAATATAATCCCATGTATTTTATTAATTAGTCAAATTTATTCATGTAAAAATCATGTGTATTTAAATGTGTATTCAAGTAAATTATTTTCAAGGTCAAGTGGACTCGAGATGAAGTTACAATTGCCTACAATCATGACCCTGTATTGAAATCTCTTCTTTGTTGACAGCTGCTCAATCTCCTCAGTGGTACTCCTGGGGTCCTCCTAACATGCAGTGTCGCCTGTGCGTCTCCTGTTGGATGTACTGGAAAAAGTACGGTGGGCTTAAGATGCCAAGCAGAGCCGAAGGAGCAGAGGAAAAGACGCCTCCAAGCCCAGCAGCACCCACCGTAAGTAATGAATATATTTCATTGCAGATCTACAGCGAGGCATAAAGTCTGTTTGTGATGAAAGGTGCAAGTTATTCTGTTTTCAAGCATGTCAGCCTGATTAGGTTATAATGGGGTTTATGGCCTGCTCAATATAAATGTCTCGTACACCTCTATTTACGATTACCTTATATCCTCGTTTTTCCTCCACAGGAGGCACGCTCTCGTGGTCACGGTCCCCGCCCATCTTCCCACATGGTTCCGATGAGGAACAGCGGTAGCCCCAAGTCCTCCATGAGGACCAAGCAAGCGTTCCTGCTGCAGGCCACACGCCTCACCAAGCTGGCGCGTCACATGTGCCGTGACCTCATCAGGCTGCGCCGGGCCGCGCGCCGCCCATTTGTGCCCATTAACTGTGGCGCCATAAAGGCGGAGTGTAAGAGCTCTTTAAATTCCTAACTTCAGCCTCGTGTACAAACACGCACATACACCCACCCACTCACACACCCATCACCCGCAACGCCCTGCCCGCTCTGCTCCCCGACCACACCTCTCCACATCTCGCTGTCATTCCTCCCCTCCATCTTCTTGTCTTGTACTGTTTTTATTATTATTATAATTATTGTTATTATATTATTATTTTGGTTTTTGTATTCTCCTCACCCCATTTCCAATAAAGACTGCCTGTCCTCCATAATTTGAGTTTCAATCATCTTTTCAGTTCAAATTCACTTTTTGCATACCTGGTGACTTAGGTTAAGAGTTGTGTGATGTTATGCGTGTTTAAATTAAACATGAGCACATTTGTAGCAGGACTCTCAGTTTGATGATGAGAATTTTATATGGACTCTTAGCACACAAATATGAATCTATTACTTTACCCCAAATTGTAAATATACTTAAAGTTCATATAATAGTCTGAGCCTTAAATTTATCTAAAGCTTCATTATCAGACTTGCTTGAGCTATGTTTTGCACACTGTGATGCACTTAATTAACTATTGGTTATGTTTTGTTTAAAAAAAGATGTTTTGTTATTTTTTTAGATTCCGTATTGCTGAAAAAAAAATGAAAATATTGAGCAATTTCACTCATTTTTACTCATATAGTTTTGTCTTTTCATCAGTGTTAAATATTTATTTGCAAAATATTTCTCTTGGTACTACTTAGAGATGGAGTTTTGTCATTGGTAAACGTGTTTGGAAACGTAAGTGTGGTCTCAGGGTTGGATCGGTGCAGTTTAGGATTTATTAAATGTTGAAAAGTCTTCATCAAAGATCTACATCTGCATGCTACTAGAACCGTTTATCGTATTATTACACCCTCTTGAGAACAGAATGGAGGTTAGCAATACATCAATTTTATATTTTTAAGGAACTGAGAGAACATTTAATGTTAAGGGGAACCTGTGTCATATATTTTATTAAATAAGACTATTGTACCAAAGAATATTTGACCCCTATTGTGAGGGTTTTAAGTCTTCAAGTAAACATAATTGACAGGCTTGTGTCCATGTAATGACATCCTGAAGGAAGGTTTCATTTGTGAGAAGTCTTCTTGAGAACTCCTATTCTTTCAGTAATGCAAGGATGATGGACTATCAATTTCTTTGTGTTGTTGAAATGTATGATCTAATTAACTGCGTGTAGGTACAGCATGTGGAAAGAAATCATTTTAAAAATGTCAAGTCATCAGTTAGAAGTTTCCTTTTCTTTGGGACAAAGTTTGTCGTATTTTAAGTTTGCATACTAACTTGTCATTTGGTCAATTAAAATGAGAGAGTTGGTCAATAGCAGCAATTGATTAAGACATCTAGTCTTGAAACGTGATGTTGGCACAGTATGCTAGAATGCATGCACTGAATATAAGACAAGGGAAGGAAAATTGCTTTTTTTATTTAATGATTTAATTATTTTTTTAGGATTTAATTATTTTGCTATTAAATCCTGCCGAGCAGCAGGTGTAGATGCCTGATTTGATCCAGTTTTTATAAAGAATAGTGAGAATGTGAAGATTAGTCTATAGATGTTCAATCCTTTAATAATGGCAATAATTTCAGAAATATATGCTTCAAGTGTATGAGAATTGTGTGAAATGAGATAAATTAATGAGTTTGAAGGAAAGATCCCTTAGATTTGATGTTTTTTCCCATAATTTCGCAACATTATGCTGCGAATTTCGCTAAATTATGCAACTTTCACATCACTATAGCCCGGCTTTGCTCTGAGGGACGTAGGCAAAGGTCATTTTATTTCAGTTGTACAGAAAAGCTAAATGCTCAACAAGCCAATAAGCTTTTCTGCCTCCCATCATACAAAACGTCCATTCTGTGCTTCCATTCCACCTCTGTCTCCATCTCAGACACACATCTTTATGTATCCCCAACCATAAAAAGTTGTTCTTAACGTTTCTGTGTCCTGAAGGGACCGGGGGGGCATGCTCTTTGGTTTGTCTCTCTTTAATTTTTTGTGTGAATGTCTTGTGGGCAACCAAAACACAAATAAAACCATGGCTGAAACCATCCTATGAGTCCTTGTAGTTTCATGTGTCTCGTGTATCTGTCCATCATCGTGTTGCTGAGAGCAGAGCAGAGATCGTGTGAAATCTGTCTCCTCTGATAGCATGAGCTCCGGTCGTGACATCATGACTTGTGTTGATGTGTTTGGTGAATGTGCGCACTCATGAAAAGCTTTGAATGCAACTTTGCATTTGTTTTCCTTCTTCCTCATTCAACATGCCAGTCAGAGACATGTGCATGAAATAATCATTACATTACCTTTAGGCATTTGGCAGGTGCTTTTATCCAAAGCGGCTTACAAATACTTAGGAAACAATGAAGCGATGCATCATAAATCGAATTTACAGCATCAAAAACGTGAGATTCTGACCATTTTTTATCTTTGGTCATTCTGAATCATTTGTTTTTTCCTTTTGAGGAATACATGATTGTTTTGAAGCATTGTTATTTGCACTATCCATGCAATTTATAACTAGACATAACCATCATTGACTGTTTACACACGTAAAGATCCAACATAGCAGCACTATATCAGCACTTAGCCAAAGGCACAGTCCTACACTTCAATTTAAAGAATGGATTTTATGTCAGTAGATAATGCATCAGTTTACTTTTTTCCACATGACATGTATTGTTAAAGAGGCAGTGAATTGAAATACATCAGTACATCTCCAGGAGAGTGTCTCTAGCTTTTCCAAGACAATAACAAGAACAGCCTGAAGAGAATTACTATTTCAACTCCTCAGGAGTTTTAATGAATTTTCAAACGAACTGCAGAAAGTTAGAGAGATTGTAATGGGTTCATTGTGTTCAGATCAATATTCTGGAGTTTAGGGGGGAGAAAAACACTCGCCAGGGCCTAAAGAATGAGCAGTGAAGCAAATGGGATTTGACTCTGTATGCAGCTCCGGTAAAAAACGTTGTTCAGTCAGAAAGATTAGTCACCACAGGGCGGTGTATCACAGCAGCATCAATCAAGCTGACCTATTCGGTATGCCCATGTTGGCATGTGTGTGTGTGCGTAAGAATGTCTCTTTCTTGCTTCTTCTTAGCTCATTGACTTGGCTCTGTCTCCATTTGTTTGTTCTGTACTGCTGGTTGATAAACAGATATGATCCGGGTGTCAGAAGGCATGACGGGGCGACCTATGAAGCCCAAATCCTCTCCGAGGAGCACACTGACCAGCGTCCTGCAGTATCTCGGTGAGAACTGTCTCTTTGTTGCTGTCTGTGTATACTATAACAGATTCTACATTAAGGTTTCGATATTATGTTTCAGAGTCTCGTCCGGCACCTCACATTCAACGGCCTCACCGCACACCCGGTCTTCAGGTTCAGCCCCCGCGCCGACTTCTTTCATCTCTTCCCAGTCACGGCCCGCTTGGCATGTGGGGAAAACGGAGCTATCATCACCATAGCAGGGTGGAGTCCGCGGAGAGGAGGGCTGGTGCAACAGCACAAGGTGGTTGTATACTTACATATAAATAATGTATGGACCAAATGACCACAAATCTGTGATGCAAAAACTAATTTAACCTGGAAAATATGGTGTGGGAAGAAAACATAACACATTTTAAGATTTCTTTGCTTGTGGGTTTGAAATCAAATGCAAATTTCCTCATAAAATATGTAGGAAGTTCTGTGAGATTTTTATTATAATTTATTTTTTACGTTTTACATTTTTTAATCATTCTTTTTAGTTTGTTTTTGTTATGAAAATTTATTTTTAAGTCTCAGACCTTTCCATCAATATATAGTTTATCATGGTTAGATTAGAATTCAACTACAAAATATTAAAGTAAATAGTGAAATAGTGTTCCACCTATGGAACAGTGACAGTTTACAGGTTAATTACTTTCTCATTTAAATTGCTATGATAATATAACTTAACATTTGCACCCCACCAAACATAATGTTAAAAATATATTGATACAAAGTAGAGTACTAATATATCTCTTTTTTGTTATAGAAAACCCAGCTCATATTGTGGGACCCATTCTGGTAAGTACCAAAATTTTACCTGTATAAACAGAACTTCTGACAGACAGTTTAGACTTAAGCAGACAGATCCCTAAAATAGTAAGTAATAACTCACAGGCTTTCGTGTTGCTTAGAGAAAGAGAAAAGTTCTGACTTATAAAAGTTTCTAATATAGAAGCTATTGATGCTGTGAATTGGTGTGGTGAAAGCTTTATCCTCCAGCCTCAGAGGTTTCTCACAGATTATTGCGACTGGGTAACATGGAAATGAGAAATGAAAGACAGCTAAACAAACACAAAGCCAGTCACTGTTCATTCATAAGATGGCTAATGTAAATACGGTGGACTTTCTTTAATACTAGTTTTTATGACTATAGATATTGTTTTATGCTAATACCTGGGACCAAAAAACTTTGCAGGTCCCAGACAGGGCTTGAACCTGAGATACCAAAATAAAAATGGTTTGTTGTTACGATTTTTCAAGTTTAAAAGTATGTTATTTGGATATGCACATGTATAAGAACTGCAAAGTAACTTCAAAATACTCAAAAATACTTTAACAGCAATACAAATTTATTCCAGTATAATTTCTTGGCTCTTATGTCCTTATGAGATAGCAAAGTTTTTATCAGTTGCACACTTCAGAATCTCTTATATAGCTATTGTTTGCCTACTTTTTTGTAAATACGTTTTATTCAGACATCCTCATTTCAGTTCAGACTACTCATTTCATGACTGCTTTTTGTGTACTTCACAGTAGGAAAGTATAGTACTTGTCCAATTTGTGCATTTTATTCTGAACACAATGTGCCTTTCACTGGAGGTCTGTGTCGTGACTGTAGATTGAAGATGTTCCTCTCTTTTGCTCTCTATAGCAGCATAATGGAAGCAGCACTGGCGGCTCTAGCCTTCGTGCAAGTGGCCTGATGCTACGTAAAAGGCGACCCAACTGGATCGACGCCCCGGACGACAGCTTCTTCCTGGTTTCCAGAGAGACGAGGTGTGCAAATCCACCTTGCTGTCCACTCCTCAAACCCAAACTTGCCTCGTCACGTGCCTTGTTCACTCATTGTGCACTCATTTGATTAACTTTACTCCGGCTCATGTATTGAGCCCTTTCCTCAGGGAAATTTAATACAGAACAGCCGGGCAGAGAAACTCTGTGTCAAAAAGCCCTTGTGCTGTTCCCCCGATTGGCACCTGCAGAGATTATCCCTTGAGATGGCATGACACATCTCATTAGGTTTCTATCATTTTGATTAAACCTTCACATAAGAGTGACTGATTTTAGTGACAGTGTAATTACTGCATTGGTCATACCCAGTGGCAGTGACGGGTTAAAGATCTTAAACCGGAATTGTCAAAGAAGGAAATGGGTCAGTCAATCTCATAGACGTCAGTGACAATCATTCAATAACAAAGATGCTATAATTAGTCAAATCCATGATCCTATTAATCTGGGGCAGCATGGAATAACATTATGTTTTTCACAAATAAATACAGATTGAGGTTAGTTTTTATCTAGAGAGACTCCACAGGTAACGTAATAAGAACATTTCACAAACACATACTGTATACACTACCAGTCAAAAGTCTGGACACACTTGAGTGAATTTGAAATTAGTTTGTAAGTTGTTAACAAAGCCTTAATGTTTTTTCATGCTATTTTTGAATTTAACTCGGGAGCTGGATAGCTTAAAGTGCACAGCATACTTGGCAACTTCATACTTCTGTAAAAATCCCAAGTTGATACCTTAAGAAGTTCTCAAAGATACCCCAAGCTTAATTCTTGACAAACTGTGGCTTTTTTGAAGAAGATAAAATAGAAGATGGTTCTTATTTGTTTAACATTTACTTGCATTTTAACTTTTTGGTCCTTACATAATTACCATAGTTCATTTTTACAGATGGTATTATTTACTTTAATTTGTAGAAATTTAACCTTACATAATAAAACAGGCTAGTGTGTCCAGATGCTTTATTGGTAGTGTTTCTGTAAAATTACACAGACCTCAGTGTAATTTTTATTTTCCTTTAACAAAATGTTGTGGCGGAGAGCTGCAGGATATTTCAGTAATGATCTATAATCCCTTATCCACAATCTTTCTTCATGATCTCTCAGTAATGTGCAACGATATAAACTTATCCACTTTTAATTCTCAGTCAACGGAAATGAAATATAAAAGGATTAAGAGCTGCAGATTTTAATGGATTTCTTACTGAATATATACAACTGCATGAATTTTCCACATCAAAAATGTTAATGACTGATTTCCCTGTTTGCTCTGAAGTACAGACTGGAACATTCAATACAGAATGTTTGAATTTAAATGACAAATTGGAAGTAATATAAAAAAGTTACTTTGGGTAGGCTCTATTATCTTAATTAGACTCTTGGATTGATTTGCGCTATTGTCTCATGGATCACTTATGTTTTTTGACTACTTACTAGTGACTGTTTGTTGTCTCATTTTGTTGCTGCAGCTGTTAGACACCTTCTCATGGTAAGATCGCACACACCGTACACAAAGGCTAAACCACATTACCTGTGGAGTCTTGCAAAATGCATAAAATGTATAAGCAAAAAAGACACAGGATTAACCCATGATACTAATCGCTACGCCATTGGCTTTTGACACTATAAACTGCAAATAATGTAAATGTTTTAATTAGTTTTTACTAAATGGAATTCAGTTTTTGTCTAAATAGCTGTGAGCCGGAGCTGTAAGGGGACGTAAGAAAAATGCTTTTCCATTACAGTCACATCCATATGAGCCACGACCCGCACGGCTCCCTCTGGCCTCCAGCACTAGAGCGGATACATGGCTAAAATTAGAGCCCCTGTTGTGAAAGATTAGCCTTTAACTAGGCAGGAAACCCAGAGACAAATGAGATTTGGTCTGTGGCCCAGCCTGATTTTTGACCAGTTTTGCATCATCATTACTGTCAGGTGTCCATCTTACTAAATTGCATTTTTATTTTTTACATAACATTTGAATGTTTCTCAGTCGCTCTATAGTTTGTGTAGTGTTTGTTGTTGCGTGGAAAGAACTGTGTAAACGTGTACAACATAATCACAGTTTCATTTAAACTATCTGAATATGTGTACTTATTTGTGATTGATTCTGTAAAGCACACGGCACGTTCTAGAATGTAATCATGCATTTGTTGTTCTAGACCTTGTTCGTGTTTTTTTCATTAGGGTCAATCTAATCTAATAGCCGTCCCTGTGGATGCCTGTCGGCCTCATTCATTTTGCATGAACATAAGACCCAGGCAATTTTTTTCATTACTGCCATTGTTACTGATCATGAGTAGAACATTATTTATGTCACTAAGCCATGCTGATTTATTTCATTTTCAACTAATAAGTCCAAGCTGCTACATCTGTACTACGTGCCGTGTCGAGTGTAGCTGCAGTGTGGGCTGTGCACATAAAAAACATCTATACACACAATTTCTTTCTGTAAATGCCATTTAAACATCTGAGTCTGCAATCTAGAATACACATCCTGGGAATCCCATTCGTTTTTATATCTAATTTACATTTGGAAATCACTTTTTGGATTTTAAAATGTTTAAAATAATGTCATGTCAAAATGCATAAAAAAGATAAGAAAGAAAATGCACTATTTCTGTGTCACAAATTAAATAAGCAAATTTGTAACAATGTAAAAGAAGTATCACAAGGAGACTCAGACCTTTGAATAGTACTGTATATTTGATATACATTTTAATATACATTTCATTTAATATAATATACATATTTTACACAAACAAGCAATTATAAAGGCATGCTGTCATCACACATCAACTTCCCAGATTTTCAGATAATACACATTTTATTCAAGATTTTCATCACAAGATTTTTAGGAATATTTTGTTTGTCCACAGTCAGTCACACATGACTGTCAGTGATGATCTCTTGTACATTCTAAATGACTGCCATGATAAATAATTGTAATTTTATTAATTTATTCATTCTTTTGATGCTGTACAACATCTACAACGTGACCTGTCAAACAAGAAAATCATACACTGAGAAACATTATTAATTATACACAACAAGGTTTTCTTTCAATTCATCCAGCTTGGTCACAAATACTACCCTGAAATACCAAAAGTGTTCATTTATACTAAAATCTATAATCTAACATTTGACCATCTAACAATATATTATGTTTTATTTTCCTGTTCCTCTCAGGAAAGCCAGAAGGCTGCTCACCCGTTCACAGTTAAGAAGAGCGTGTAGACAACCATGTGAGCAGATCAGTTTGCGCAGGGTCCCTCAGGGGCCGGCACAGGTACCTGTACTGGCCCCTCCCCACCCCAGTTTACGGATGCGAGGCCCGATCGTCATCCATGACTGACCATCGTCTGCGTTTCTCTCTCAGCCTGTTCTGTCAGTTTGTCAATTGCTGCCCAACTCTGCACAGGCTACAATCCATTAAAAAGCTTCTTGTTCTTCTTATTTTAATTATTGTACATCCGTATTCTCTTCTGTACAAAAAGCTTCAAGGCACATTAGCCACTAAACAATACATGTATATACAACACACTCTTAGACTGCACCTAAAGCCCTCAGGCTGGTACTTTTTTTCTAAGTTCTGAATACTGAAAATAAGCTTACAGAGATGTATAGGATCAGCTCAGATCACCGCAGGTCTTGGCTGTAAAACTGAGATATACAAGTGGCCACGCCACATACAGTATATAGGTATCATGTACAAATCAAGGCAAGACTCTTTTGAGAAGCATTCGTGTACTCTTTGTAATTTCATTTTGCTTTGCATTGAAGGGATTCCTTTATTTCTCTATATCTTCTGTGTGTATCATGACAAGTACAAGTTTGTGAACTGTTTTTATATTGTATTTAAGCGAGGACTGGACATCATTGTCACAGTATTGTATGTGACTGGCGATTTCTTTATTTAAATAATGGTCTTTACTGAGAGCATGTTTAATAGATTCATTTAAATGATGATGTTTTGTTACTGGATATAATGATTCGTGGAGGTCATGCCAGAATTTGCAACCCTTAAATGTACATTTAAAAGACTTTCATATTTCTCTTAATAATACCATTTGGATCTTCTGAAATTACTGGCATGTTGGATTCAAAAAATTTTTTTTGCACTTGACTTTCTCCTAACTGTGTTTTAAATGAGAATTTCTTTTTTTGACCTCTAACAGAAATGTGCAAAATACAAGCATTCCTCTATGGAAATATTTATTATCCAGGCTGTTTATATAGCATGATGTGAAAGTGATAACGATAATCTTATTTTGATTTCTATGCCTCATACATTTATGTTGTGTTTCATTGTATGTCATACATTTACTGAAATATGCCTAATAAAAAGCGCAGTACAGATTGTACGTCTGCAGCAGTTCTTGTTTAGTGTAAATAGAAAAGCATGTCTATTGTAAAGCTTAATTAATTTAAGTATACATAATATACACTTGTTGTTACTGTAATAATAAAGGACAAATGATTGTTGTAATCATTCACCGTCTACCAGATGGAGGTTTAGGTTTTTTGTTTGTCTTCATACTCATCTGGAATTTCACCAAGCCCAAGGAATTGGATCTGGCTTTCAAAACATCTCTGAACCAGGCATTAGTGTGGCAGTAGATAACTGGATCTAGCGCACTGTTTATGTAAGTCAAAGCTAAAGAGATCTGGAGACTTGTTTGCAAATATGCAGAACAGGAAAACCATTGAAGCAAAATCCCAGATATGACAGTAGGTAGAAAACAAAAACCAAACATGATCACAAGAAGCAGAAGCAACCTCAGTGATCGTTTCACCCTGCGATGTGCCTTCTGCTGGCATCCATGAACGTGGGAAAAAACACTCACAAAACAGAAGAGCACCAACGTGAATGATATCAGCACTTCTATCAGCTGTATTGAATTGTATACCTTCATTCCCAATAATGGTGATGTCCATGAGAGAAAAGCATGGCATGTGAGCTTTGAAGAGTTTGTGTGTGATTGGAGAACGAGCGTCAAAGCAGGTGGAAGACGAATAAGGATAATTCCCACCCAAACGGCACTTACAATCATTATTGCTTGTCTAACACTCAATCGACAAATGGGGTGGTGTGGGCGAAGTATACGGAAGAAGCGGTCAACTGCTAAAATCGTCATGAAGGCCACGCTGGCAGAGTAGTTCACCGATAGGATATAAAGGATGAAGCGACAGAAGGATTCACCAAATACCCAGTCTTCATCATGAAACAGGTAATGTATGCGGAAAGGCAGGGCAGTGAGCAATAGGAAGTCAGCTGTTACCAGACAGAACAGGAACACATTGCAGGCTTTCCATGGAGATTTAAAGAAAAAAACCCACAGGGCAAAGACGTTTCCAGGCAAACCTAAAAGAAACTCCAAAATGAAAATGGGCTTTAGGATTGAGGAAACAAGGTGCTGGGGGTCCATGCAGTTGGTGATGTTACTCATGATGATATTCAGCACAACCTAAAAAGTACATTTAGAATTTAGTTAAGTTGGAATAAAACACATAAAGTCATAAGACACAATTGACATAAATGTTTCTGACAATCTTAAACATTTTTGAAGGTGTAATCTGAAGGTGTAATAATTGTGTCAACATATTATTTATTTAATTAGAATTGTATTTAATATTTTTGGAAAATGCATAAAAAGCTGTCCAACATAGATACAAACTTTCTTCAGTGGTGTTTAAAAAGGTTTTCAGGTTGAGACCTCAAGAATGATAAAATGTCAAAAGTATGATTTTGAAAATTTAGACAAAGAGTTACTACTTGAAGATGCTAAAATATAACATAGTGTACATTTATTTAGGATGCTTTTAGTCCCAACATAATTCCCCCAGTTACAATTATGTATTTCATTTTTTTGATGGTTTACTAAAATGTGGGGAAAATAACTAAATAAAAAGTGTGTAAGTGTTTCCAAACTTTTAAATTGTACTGGACATATGTATAATGCTAATATATTATGGATGAGTGGATGGGTGGGTGAACGGATGAGTTTATACATTAAGTTATGCCGCTATATTTCTGATCAAATCTAAGGCTAGAACTTTAACTTCCTTTCATTTATATCTTAACTTTAAATCAGCCCAGTTTAGCCAAAAAAATGTTAAAATATTATCAAATAAATCATTATCAGACTTACCAAACGATCGGGTTAACAGTTGCTATTACTACCGGATGAAACAAGACAATGTTGCATTAAACTGCTGGGAAGTGAAATCACTAATTGTAGGCGGAGTTATGCTGCCCTATCGTTTTTGCAGAAACGTTGTTTTTCGTTAACCATAAAAAAGGAGAAGTGTCGAGATGATTCCTTAAACTGTGATGTTACGCAAGAAAAGAGATTTCATAGTAGTTATGCCACAGCGGAAACGAAGGGTGCAAAACCAAATAGTTTCACTTTCGAGATATCCATGTATGTATTAAACCAGAACAATTTCAGTTCCTAATTCGCTGATGAATGGTTTTATTGCGCTGGGCCGCCGAAGCTCCAGTGGCGCAATCGGTTAGCGCGCGGTACTTATACAGCAGTACAAAGCAAAGCAATGCCGAGGTTGTGAGTTCGAGCCTCACCTGGAGCAGTGTTTTGCGCAGTAACAAATTAAGGTGTAGATCATTAGAAATTGCTTGGAAACTGTCAAGCTAAATGCGACTGAGAAATACATCAAATACAACTCTAGGGTCCCTGCGCTCATGCTGCTACGTAATGCAGTGCTTTTTTGTGTTGAAAATGTGGCCATACAAAGTACCTTGTGTGTTAACAGGGAGGCAGGTACAATGCATTCAAATTAACCTCGATTGTATTTGTTTTTCGTCTATGTCGGCTAGTTACCACTAGGGGGCAAAATTGCCTTAGTTTACAGCAAAAGCAGCTCATCGGTCCGTTTTTCAGTCAGAGACCTTCGCCACGTGTTAAAACAATTGCGACATCATTTCTTTTGAGGTGAGAGAGAGCTAACGTGGTTCTAGAGAGAGTATATGATTTAGAAATATCGAGATTATATATTTGTTTATTACAAGGTGTTTGATGGTCAACTGTTTTCTTGTCATCATCACTATTTACATTTGCATTGTTTTGTAGATTATCGGGTATGGATTATGTAGTCTGTTGTGGTGTGCTGGAGAGGTTTGGATGTTAATGACAGTTGTTGTGAACGTATCATATTACAGCAATGATTTTTTTATTCATTTTAAAGAGCTCATGTCCTCGGCACATGTAAGACGAATTAAATCTTTTAGTCTGCAACACGCATCATCTCAGTACTGTTGCTGCCAAAAGTGTCATGTCATAATCACACAAAACAACTTCTTTTTGTTTTAGTCTCAGAACAGATTCTGGTTACGTTATTTCACATGTTGACAGCTGTAGAAACAAATCTGTAAAAGGGAGAAACATTTGTCCCATTCATTTTCTGCTAAAAAACAATTCAACTTCTTATATGTGATAGTTTCTGTGTTCGCTAAGTGTCTAAGACCCACATTAATAATGTTTTACCTTTGAAAACTAAAACAAGTTCAGATTTCTGAGACATACTGTATGACTAGACCATTTGCAGAATGGTCCATCGCTTTTTGTATGTTTTAGTTCTGTTTATCCCTTAGACCTTTGCAGGTCCAAATCTTTTTAATAATTAATGACTAGAAAAGTATTTGACAGATAACAGAGGAGTCAGATTCTTACAATGCTATTAAGTCGTTATTTATTTGCTGTGATTAGCTGATTCGACTTTCCCATTAAAAAGTTCTGGATTTGTTAAAGCTCTGTAGGGGGAAAGAAAAAAGAAACCCTCCCTGCACTGCTTTTATGTGGCAGAATAAATGACCATCTTTAACTTCTCAAGTTTTATTTTATTGCCTTGTCACGGCTCATGGATTACCATTAAAACACAATCAGCGTAAGTGCCTGTGTATAAGTGCAATCTTGTGCTTGTAAAGTGTGTGTGTCACCGAACATATTGAGTACTCAGAGGCTGAAGAAACAAGGAACTTGTGGGAACAAAATTTGATGGGTAGATTTTGGCACATTTTTGGAGAGAAGGGGATTATGGAAAGAAAGTAGATGGAGGATGTAAGATAGTGGAGTGAAGAACGCACACACACACAATGAAGAAGGGTGAGAGGATTGTCTGGATCAGATTTCTGTGGTAATGGCTGGGTGGGTCAGTGGTTAAACTGCTCTCACAAACACATTCCAGAGCTGAGGCTGAGCGCATCTGGTGTGCAAGTGCAGACAAGAGTAGAGCCAAGAGCTTCCTTGCAGTGTCTCTCTCTCTCTCTCTCTCTCTCAATCTCTATGTCTCTCTATCTCTCTCTCCTTTTAGAGATCCCTTTCTTGATTTTTTTTAAACATCATAGTTAAACATCATAAATGTTCATTTTGGATTCAAGGCTAGTTAACCACTTTACTGCATCTTTAAGTTTTACACAACATTCACTGGTCTATCCATAATATGTGGCTCTTTTACACAATGGATAAGATCATCGTCATAGGTTATGTGTGGTTGTGAACACAAATAACAGCACTCACAGGTTAGATAGGTTTCTTTAATGTCTGTTTTATCTGGAGCAGACTGCTTAAATTCATTTTGGGGAAAGGATTGCAGACAATTAACAAATAAGCCAGCATGATTATGCTCAGTGGTTACTTTGGCTTGAAACATCACTTTTCTCATTTGAGCAACCCAATATTCATATGAAACCGTTGTTACTCACTCTTACTCATCTCAGTCCAAGCTCAAAACGTCTAAACAACTTTGACGATCAACTTTCGATATGACTTGTGGTTTTGTGATTTGTGACATTATAAAGACTTTTCTCATACATTTGTTTACACTGCTTGTGTTGTGTTTTTACCTCAGCAGCCGTAACAGAATCCTTGGAACATTTTGGTTGTGTTTTTCTCAATTTGGCGTAGTCTCTAACAGCTGTTTCTAAGATTTGTGCACGCAACGTTTTGTTTCTCCTCCACCGAGACATCCTTTACTGCTACCTTATAGTTCTTCGTGCATTTTCAAACACAGAGTCGTGGTTATGTATGTATCTCAAAGCATATGGTTCATGTCTTCATTTTAAACACCTGTGCTTGGCTTTTTGGTGAAAATAGATAAAAAATAGATGATGGTCCATCTCATTGGGGGGAATCTGGTTTTTATTTAAGATGTGACTCACAGATAAATTGGACAAGTACTCTGTGGAATTTTGTATTAAAAACCTTGGCAGCATTTTTTATTCGCTCATCATGTCTCATTAAAAAATCTGCTTCATTTCCTTTAATCCTAAGCATTTAGATCCGTTTTGAACTACAGATGAACGTTGCTCACCACCTCCGTTTTAGAAAAAGGCAAAATTCTTGCCCAGACTGAAAACATGACACAACTTGTATCTTGTTTGTTTTATATTAAGATTTTTGGAAAGCTCTAAATGCTTTAACATTGCGCATTAAAAAGAATGTTAGAAGTAATATAATATTTGAAGAAGGGGTCAAGGATGACATGACAAACTGGCTGGATTAAACTTTTGTTGATGCTTGTATCTGCATGATGGAGTTGACATCTCATCATAATCACTCTTACATCTTATCTGTTTTTTCCAGTGACTGAACCTCTCGCCCACACAGACTTACACGAGCCAAGATAACCTGCGTCAAACAGATCACTGTGGAATATTTCAGACATTTGGATGTGGAGAGAACCTTTTTACCAAAGGTAGAGAAAATGCTTAGAAACAACCACATACTGTTACATATAACACAATTCATCTCAATCAGTTGGTTGAGGTCAATCAATACTTTATTAAATTATGTAATAAAAACTGTGAAATAATTGAGTATTTCTTGTATAGATAGTACAGAGTTTAAAATAAAATATAAATAACAGGATTTAGTAATTTTGTATATCAAGGCTCCCAGGCATTTATTCTTGTTCTTTGAATTTCCTGTCGTAGTAGATGGACGTTCTGTGCACCCTGCTGTGTTGGATGGGTTTGGACAGAGAGTGTGTAAATCGGGGTGATGTTCCTAGAAAATGTGGTTTCTGTGGTCAGCAAAAGTGGGCCTGAAGTAGCAATGATGCTTCCAGAAGAGGACATGCCGTTCTTGTCCCTCCAAATGCTTGGGAATGAGTAGTCGCCAAACTGTGGCTACGACAGACCGTATATTCTGCCTTTTTTCACCCCTCAGGCTGCAATTACAACTAATTTTAGATCCGCTGAGTAACAGACAGAGAGGTCAAATGTCCACGGCTCATTTTAAGCTCTGAATAAATGTTGGTCATATGAGAAACCACAGTTCCCAAATCTCCCTCTCTCACTAGTCTGTCATTTTTCCTCATCTCACGGGGGATCTGAAGGGAGCACTTTTGCAGGCCACGCTTCATAAAATAAGCCTATAACGTATGTTAATATAAGTTTATTTACGATAAACGTAAACAACAATGAGGTTTAAAGTCCCCATTATCCTTTTACTTTTTAAATTTGAAAATAAATACTATGTCTTGAGCCGGATGCGATGTTTCCCATCGCAAATATATTGGATAAACGAAGATTCCCATGGTTGTGCTTTATTTTTATAGAAAGTAGAATTGTTTTCCAAAGAAAATGGGGCTGGAAAAAATAAACGCTTAAAGCAGACCACTTGGACAATGCTGTGGCAGAATGTTTTACTTTTTTTTTTTTTGTCATTTCCTGCCACTTTGCTGTTTTGATTTTTTGGTATGCGTTGTGTCAGATGGGATGCAGATGGGATACTAAAACACACTGGGGGGCGTGTTTCGTCTTGGTGAAAGGCAGAACAGATAAATGGATATGAATTTTGTCAGAGAAAGAAGCTTGTTCTCCATATTAGTTAGCCTGACTACTCCATTTTATGAATATTGTCTCTCTCTCTCTCTCTCTCTCTCTCTCTCTCTCTCTCCTCTCTCCCTCTCTCTCTCTCTCTCTCTCAAAGAATAAGCAAGCATCACAGATGTGTAAACAACACCCAGCACTCAAATGTTTTGTGTCGGCATGTGCCACTGTTTAATCCCTTGTCATGGAACTTATTCCCTTTCCCACTTTGTGATCGCTTTCAATCGTCTTTTAAGAACGACAGTCTACGCCCATGTGTTTCCTGGGCTTCACATCCCCAAAGATATGGCCTATATTGTCAAAACTGCTTAGGTGATTTTTGGCCACAGGCTATATTTAGAGAACATCAAACAACTCCATTGAAACTGTTTTGAAACATGGACTGACTTATGGTAATGCGTTGGCGCAAACCTTTGTACATTACATTGCGTGTCAGTCCTAAAAATCATGAACATGTCTGGGGATCAACAGACTTTTAAGATGAACTCACTTGAGGTTTTTTGTACCATCATCTGGAAAGCTTCAGATTCTTGCTTTACCCCTCCCTCCTCTCCCGTTCCCATATGATACTCCCTGTGCTCATAAGTCTACTAATGACATCACAGCACACATCGTGATAGACGTCAAACATTTTTCACCACAACCAGGCTCAGAGGCCAGGCATGGTTAATGGTCTCCATATGAAGCATCCAGAAAAGGGAAAAAATCCTAGTGGTAAGAAGAAGGGAATAGGGCTTTGCTAAAAAAGAAACACAGACGTGTAGCATTCTATCTGTCAATATCCCGCCACTTGTAATATCCCACATATTTTTGACTTTATCTGGAAAATGAAATTTAAGTTTGTGAAAGAAAATTAATGGTTCCAAACTAGAGATCTAGTCACTCATGAAAGTTTAAGGTTTTCTGGCAAGTTTATTTATTAGACTACAACATATAATATTCTAGAACAGTACAACAGTGCTACAAATATATTTAATGAAACGACACTTTGTACTTTAAAGACATTTTTTTCCTACACTGAACATTCTGTCCTTTGCTGTCCCATTCTGAAATGACTGCAACTATTGAACTAAACTATTGAATGTTACAAAAAATCTTATCACAAAAAAGTCTTATCACAACTGTCGCAACTACAAATAATATTGTGTGTTTTCTTTTTTTGTCTAGATCCATCCTGTAAAAACAGGATTTTTTTTGACTGAAAAAATATTCAGGAGTCACTGGAGCTTCAGGATTACATATTTAATGTGAGTATACACTGTGTATAAAACTACCACTGTTGATTTAAAGTCAAAAGTCAAATACAAAGACTGTTTTCAATAATTTAGTTGTGTGGATGTCATGTTCCCATCAGCTAAATATGTGTGGGTGCTTTATACACAATATCATTTATGTTTGACAACACAAGCCTGAGGTCTGCATGCCATGTACCTCATTTATCATCATCAGCATTCATCAAGCATATGACAGCGGTAGTTGGAAAAAGTGTAAAATGTGTGTAAAATATCAATGCCATTTTCTTATCTTAACCTTTGCAAATACATGTTACTCATAGCACAACACTTCCCATAAGATATATAGACATTTTGTACTATATGAACTACTTCTTGTGTGTGATTGTCCTGCAATCCTCATTAATATATTCATTGCCATTGAGTGGATTTGTTAACTGTTCCAAAGTCTTTGCATCTGGACAAAAGTTATATCTCTCATTGGCATGTTTGGTACATTCAGACTTGATGGAGATTCCAGTGGATTCTGAGAAGATCCATCAAAGACAGTTCAAGGCCACCTGTGATGGAATTGTTGCATGAACAGTGAATAATGAGAACACACTGTGCGATCTTTGTAAGAGCACATAGATATGCTGATCTCTCTGCAGGCTTCTGTCCCATTAGTCTACATCCTCATAACACGAATGGTTCTGTAGAGTGGCACACAAAAGATGATGGGGTGAGATTGTCTTCTCTGCACCAAACACCACAACCTCTTTGTTCCTCCAGAATAGTTTCTTTTTGAAGGCATAGGGGCACAGTTAGGTCTTTAAATATAGTACGACAATTCCATGCAAACATCAACCTTACCATTAAAAAAAATCCCATGAGAAGGTTTTCAGTGTTCTGATAGCCCAGATGTCAATATTTGGTGGTTTGAATGCTCATGTGTCATTAAAGCACATTTTAATTTTTTAAACATCAGATTGATATTTTGCCAATGTCTGGACTATATCATCCTGGTGCTTTTTGAAAATATATACAGATGGTTCAATATATGAAAATTTGTATTTCAAGTTTTGGCTGAAAATGTTACATAGATAAAAGCCAAACATCTCAGTCATATAAGTCTCAGTATAGAATGCAAGAAAAACCAAAGAGGTAAGAAGTGAGGAAAGGTTTGTAAAGCATACAGCTGTTAAGCGCAGGAGCCAAATGACTTAACTGTATACTGTTCTTGGCTATCTTCTACATTGTAACTACATTGGAAACTCCCCATGCTTCTGAAACAGAACATTTGTTTCCTCTGGGACAAATATAAGATTCGTTCAGGCTGTTGTGGCATGTGTTTGGCCGGGTTGACCCTGAACTCAAATGTATTTCTTCATCACTCCTATATTTAGTTAATGGTATAATGTACTGATGCAAAGCTTGGCGGCAGTTCAATGTATGGTTGGATCCCATCAGTAAAAAATACCTTTTATCAGTCAACACATTTCAATGAGTTTTATTATTATCAGTTCTGTCTTTTCAGTTCTAAACGGAGCTGAGATGGTTGAGTGAACTTATGCAAGAGCCTTAAAGGAACACAGATGCAGTCTGTCTGTCATCAGACGTATCTCAGTCCAAATTTCAAATGATTTTTCATGAAATGCTACCTGACACAGACCACCATATAAAGCAACCTCAATCACCTCTCTCTCATAACACTGTTCATGCAAACACAGGCCTGGCTTTAAAAATAGCACCCGTCTAATAAAGGCAGATGAAGTGGTGGGTCAGGGAGGTGAAGTAAGGAAAGGAGTGTGGGGGAGGACAGAACGGAGGGTTACCGGCTCAAGCAAACACAAGCTTGCTCAAAGTTTGTTGTCATAGAACGACTCAAGTGCCATGTTCAAACTGATTGGATCTCCAGCAGATCCCTGCGTGGTTGTTACCGTCCAAGGCATCGTTTCATTTATGAGCTGTTTACACTGGATGCACCTACATGGTTTAAATATTAACGCATGCCCAGATGGATTTTATGTTTTCGGTACTACGTTTTGTGAAATTCTTCTTAAAAAATGTGTTAAACAGAGCTTAAATTAAATTAGACGAAATATGCAGTAAACAACTTTGAAAGCTCACTTTATTCCACTTTTTAAACTTGTTGAGGTACATAGTGCAAGAAAAGTAGCTTCCTGTGATATACAGTAATACAGTACCAGTTTGGAAACACTTACTTACTGTTGTTTAAATTTTTTTCAACATTTTGGAATAGTAGTAAAATCATGAAGCAACACAATTCTAATTGTGGGAATTATGTTGTGACTAAAAACAAACCCAAATAAATGAACACTATGTTATATTTGATCATCTACAAAGTAGTCACGCTTCTTGGCATTTTATTATTCAGCTTCTCAACCTTGAAAGCTTTTTAAACAGCACTGAAGGAATTTCTATCTATGCTGGACTCTGATTGGCTGCTTTTTATTAATTATTTGGTCCAAGTAATCCATTTAAATGTTTTTATATTGGCACAATTATATTTTTGTCTACTAGTAATTTCAAACATGAAAATGTACACCTTAAATAACAATTTTCTCAATTGTGTCTAAACTTTTAACTGGTACTGTATAAATATATATCATAATATATATGAGAATATTTAATTTATGACAGATCAAGTGAGATACTCCGTTCCACTGTGAGTTAATGCAGAGCCGATCTCACCGGCTAGCTGCTGGACAGCAGATAAATATTTGAACAGAAATGAAAGAAGGAGGGCTAAAGCCAAGTCCAGGGTAAAGTAAGCTTTCCAAATATTTAAGGAGTTCTGCAGTGGAAACACTTCTCTAACTTCAAATAAAATGCTCAGAGAGCTTGCACTAATAAAAGGATGGGAGGATTATTTCTTTTCGAACTGAGAGATTAGATTAATGAGAAATAGAGCAATGAATGTGTTCGCGTGTTATTCATTAACTCACAATAACTGGACTCTGGTATCTGCTCTCTGTTAGATAGCAGTCGTCTTTAGTGTTGACATGGCTTCTGCGTCCACTAGGGGGTGGTCTGATGTCACAGGACTTGGACGCAAGACAAACAGAAGTTGGGTTTTCTATAAATTATTCCATATGGAAATTAAAGTCCTTTTATTGTTACATTTTTCCTTAAATGCCTGTGCATCTTACAGATTATTTTGATTATTCTGAAATAAATTAGCAAAACACACATTTTATAATGGAAGCTTTGTGACTGCATTCAAATCGGCTCATCAGCGTGAGGTCCTGGCAGTGAGGGCTACCCTGTGAAGCCTGCTGGTGGGGTGAGGTAAAACTGTCCTCCAGCTGAGCGAACTAAAGCAACTGAAGGACCTCCAGTGCCTCACACTCCGTGACCGCTACCCACAGGGGTCCCAGCAATCATTATAAACTCAACAAAGCAGGCGCCCTGCGGTGGAACGTTCCGGAGTCGTGTTATCCGAGAGCATGATGCTGGTCGGCCAGCTGACTATGACAAACACAGCAGTGCTCTCCTGCCAATGTAAGGTCACAGCCTCAACCGATATCGCCTGCTTCTTATGGTTAGCGTAAGGATCAGAAGCTGCATTTCGCCATATGTCCAACAGTCAATGGGTTTTCATGCTGTTAAGTTAAAAAAACAACTATTTTATTACTCGGACTGATCTCACCAGAATTCGTAACTATTTTACGAGGTGGCTATTTTGCATGAGTTTATGAAGTATGACTATATAAAGTAAAGATTATTAGATAAAGCAATTGTTAAGCCCCACCCCTAAAACTAAATGGGGTAAAAGCAGATCAGACCAAAACATATGAAGGAAATTATACAAATTCATACGAATCATCCACCTCGTGAAGTAGTTACAAATTCCATACAATTGTGTTGATATACTGCATTTTATTAAAATGACTATATTATACAATACTATACAATACTGTACTGTCAATAGCAATGTGCCAATCAGCTCGCTAAATTTAAATATGGCGATAGATAACTAAAATCTCAGTGGCAATGATACGTGACATATTAATTGCTAAATAAGCTCAAAATATTAACAGTATTCTCTTACAAGCATATAATTTCTCTTTAAAAGACATTTATAAACCCACTGGAGTCATTTGGTTTACTAATGATGAATGTTTGTGCTTTTTACAGCTTTGTCATGTTGATGAAGAAAGGAAATCGTATACAGCTGGGATGGCTTGCAGGTGAGTAAAATACGAGATCTCTTTCATATTGAACTATTCCCTTAAGATGCAGCAAATACAGCACTTTATAAGTACAATTCGGTCAAAGCAGTATTGTGTGGAGACATATTGTTATCAGGCGGACCACTTCAGGACCCCCACTGTTCACCCCCTTCAGAAACAGGAAGGGCCATTCTCATCTGCTCTCGTCTTACCTCTCTTTATCTTTACCATCTTTCCACAACATTGTCAGAAAAGACGGACGTCAAGGTTTTTGCGTGAGGGTGGTGTTTCGGCCGTGCTCTGGTCAGTGTCCTGTGTTCTTTCCAGCGTTGAGGGATGAGTCTTGAGAGGGGAAGTGACCTCTTCGTCGACGGCTGTGCTGTTGCTGATTGCTCAGCTGGACTGTGGGTCTGTCCACCTGGAGAGGTCAGGGGGCACTGGGGAAAAGGCCAATGATGAGCAGTTTCCTGTGCTTTTAAACATCTGCAGCCCACTGGGGTTACATCACTCAGCATCATCTGCAGCTGTCAACTCCAGCACATCAGCTTCCCCAATGTGCCCGGATCCAAACCCTTCCTGCCTGCTCCACACTGCTCTATGTGCCTATGCCCCCCCACCCCAACTGTGGAGATAAACGGTGGCGAGTCAGATTACCCAGAATCCCCACTCCTCTGAAGCAGCCCATTCACAGGCCCCTGGAAGGCGATAACAGAATGAATCACAGCACTGTTCTGAGAGCTTTGTTGAAGCCGCGGCGCTCCGTCTAAGAGGCTGTCTTTGTGTGTTGATGCATCAGCTGTGTGTGTGTGTGTTCTAGTATGTGTGCATAGAAGTCTTTTTGGTGGCCACAGATCAGATGAGTGAATTTTGAAACCATAACAAATTATATAGGATGGAATGACAAAGAAAACAGTCTGTTTTACAGCAATCTTTAATCAGGTTTTTTACATTTACTTTAAATATAATGTGAATTAACATTACATAAATACATGTACAGGCAGACACTTTAATCCAGAACAACATACAGTACAGTTTTGGCCCTGCCTGTGAAAACCAAAGTCATTTTTTTTGTGATTTTCTGTTTTCTACATAAAATCATCCTACATAATGTCAAGAACATTCTGTGAAAATATAACCTTGATATCTTTAATATTGACTGAGTAATGACATGTTAAAGATTGAAATTATAGTGATTTTAATAGGTGAGATCAAAATTTGATGCTTGTTAACTCATCATTTAATTTTGATTGTTTTCACAGACAGGGTCATAAAAGGGACATTTTCCGCCCCGTCTGTTTTGGTTCTGATGGCTGATGTTCATATGTGGCCAACAAGGTCATATATCTAGATCATAAAGGGCCATAAGCATTTTTTTTACGGGCTGGCGTGGCTAGTGTCTCACGCAAAGCTTATAGAGTGAAATCTATCCTCGGGTAATTCAACCGCTTACATATATAATTACATTGCACACACACTAGAAAAGTAAATACCAAATAGGCAAATAACACAGTACGACATAGTCTCCGCATAGAACAGGACCACATATTGAGTAACATTACCATTTTGGTTTACATGTTTAAATAAGCCAGGTTGTCTTGACAAGGCAAAACAAACACCACCAATTGTTTGCCACAATCTGTGGTGAGCCTAAGTAAAGGTCACGGGTACAGGGTCCAGACAGACTTTCAGTTTCGCTGTGTCACTCCATATTTAACAGAAGGTTTTATGAGCCTCTGTTGGGACCGCAGGTTTGTGCAACCGTAAACTGGGACCTGCATGTCACTCTCGAATGTTCGCTTGGCAGAGAGGGACTGTTTGTGGCCGGATGGAAACTCTATTTACAGATGCTCTGACAGGCCAGACCATATTCTGAATGTTGGATTTCCCCTCTTGCACTGGATTGCTGTTTATAATCAAGTAACTCTTCCACAGGGTTGGAGTCACACATTGGCATCTGGTCATAATAGTTCCATTCAAGTCTTAATCTTCAGTTGTTTCACTCCGTTATATAAACTGCAACAAAAAACAAGTGTATTAAACTTGGACTGTGATCTTTTACTCACAGCTGGTGTTCTTTGGAGTTTTAGTGTCTGTTCACTCTCTTGTTGAATTTAGGAAGCCTTTACTCTTTTCAAGTGAGGCTTGATTTTTAAACTAATTCATATAACTTATTTAAGCTTAACTTTTATAAACTTACTAGTCTCCAGGCTCACAAAATCCCTGACAGCAGTATTTTAAAAAATTCATAAAAATGAATCGTCTGGCCATCTGGAATTTCGTTATGAAGATGAAAGTTAGGAACATGGTTTTTCGTACTTTTACAGCACACCACAAGTTCATATTACCATTATTTTTTTGTTATTATTCATTATTCCTTTGGCGTATGATAGAGCGTTTGGACAAGGAAGCGGTGGTATATGACTTCAGACTTAACAAGAAAATTGAGCTCATGTGTATGAAAGATATTTCTCAGATGTGAGATCTTTTTTTCTGAAATTCCTCAGAAGAAATAAAAAATAGATTTATGCACTTTTATACATTATTATGATCTTTTCTGAAACTATATTTTTTTATTGTGATATAAACAATTATGATTTCAATGAGGTCTTTATAGATTTCTTTATACTTTGGGTCCTCTTTGCATGGTAAAGGCTTTTTCCTTATGTCTGACAGACTGATGTAATGAATCCAAATGCTGCCTTAACTATTACACCAGACACAACAAACCTGATGACAGATCAGCATAAAAAGGGAATTTCTTTTTTTGCCCAGGCCCTGTGCCACCAATCTGGCAAAGCCAACGTTGGAAAATAGTTTCCATAAGATGGCTTCCATGGGTTTATAAATAAAGCACATACTGAGTGAGTTACTCATAATCTCCTCCATGAAAAATCACCTCTGACTTGTTTGGAGAGAAGTTGTGTGGGGGTAATAGAATATTGTAAATCGTGCTAACTTGTACCATCTGTGGCGATCCCTCTCGCTCTCAGCTATTGTAAACCTAGTGTTATTTTTGGGCTGAACCATGGCGTTGAAGGACATATGGATATCGGCCATGGCGATTAATTCTATTGATGTTTTCCCTTTTCAGATCTATTTAATTGGAGATGTTATGGTTTTGTATTGTTAGATAAATATTTCAACAACATCTCTGACATTGCACAGATGCTTTCGGATGGTTAGATCTGGAGTAATGCTGAACATAAACAAACCAAATATATCACAAAGCATGAAATGAGAGGAAATGAATCAGGTAGACTTCCCAGAAGCACAGAAGTCTGATTTTATATGAGCCATATTTGAAACATACAATGATGTGATAGAAACGCATAGGCTGGAGAATCTTCTGTCCAGATGTGTTCCATCACTGAAGATGACCCGATTGGCCTCCATCTCGCCGTATAAACGCCTACTCTCATAAATATTATTTCAAAATAGGATTTAATAACCTGCCCATGACGCACTCTCCCCTCTTGAGATCCATCAGTGAACATCGGAGAACATACTGTAGGAGAAGAAGAACAGAGCAGAGAGAAGGCACAGACAGTTCTTTGCAGACTTTCTAGTTATACACTTTATTAGTTTGCTGCTTTCTTGATATTTAAACCTCCAACCGTAACATAGCAATGCACTATCCTCTACCAGCCGAGATGCCAAGTTCCTACAGTCATCTTTATAAATTTAGAAAGCTAAAGACGACGAGCAAACTTGAAGCGAGTGCATGTTAGTAGACAGAGGGTAGACATCTGGATTTCCCTTTACATCATCCAAAAAAAGGTTACGCCCCAACCAGCATTGAACCATCAAATATCTAACGCTTTCTGTCAGTTTCTGTTTGTTCTTTTTTCATCGACCTTTGTCTTCCTTTCCAAGAGTTCATTTTTCACACAGTAACGCATTAAACTGACAGGCCTTAAAAAGCAGGCAGCTCTGCAGTCTTGTGTGCTGGACACTGACTGAGAAAATGATGAAGTCCAGGCCTCTAAAAAAGACCCGTATAGGCAATCCAGGCAGGGGAGGGTTCTGACCCACAGCCTGCCTAATCTCCAGCTGAATTATCCAGAAGAAATATGTTAGAGCTCTGCGTGTGTGGTGTGTGTGTGTGTGTATGTTTGGAGCAGGAAAAGAAGGGGGCAGGTCAGTGGAAATAAGTTATGTAACCGACTCAAGGGACACAGGGGAAAAGAAGGTCATAGGAGGAGCCAACAGGGCAGCGGCAGAATGGAGAGAGGAAGAAAAAGCAAACACAGAGCTCCCGCGACACCTAAACACGGTTTTATTCTGCTGCACCGACACATTAGCCCTAAAAACGTCAATCAATGGTTTGAATCCGTGCAATTTTTCCCCCTCCGGCTATTGTGTACTAAAGCTGTTCGGTTCTGAAAAGAGAAGGTCTGTGCAGCCACCAGCGTAGCAAAGTGAGCACAATGTTCCTGTTTACAAAGAGCTCCTTAGAAAGCAAATTGATTTCTTACACTCTTTATGGGTGTATGCTTTATCCATGTTCTGGGCAACTGGGTGTGCATGCTAGCTCCGATCTCTTTTCTTTTTATTTAAGAAGCAATTCAGGCCCGTATTCATGTTCCTCTGTCTCTTAGAAAAAGCAAAAGGCTTTCATAAGAGCCGTGCAGCTGTTTGTCTGCATAAGTCTGCACATCAAAAGAGGCTTTTCTCTCATCGAGGGGAGAGCGGAGCATGCAGGGGTTTGGGGCTACATTCCACTAGATCATTGTTCCCAGAATGCACCTTTATCTTCTACTTGGGGGAGCTAAAGGAAAGAGGGTTTTAATCACCCCAAAAGCCTTTTCAGTGAAATATTGTAAGAACTTGCGTGCACAAGGGAGAGAGAAAGAGATGAGGGAGAGTTGGTTTCATTCTTTTTGCATTCAGGTACCATAGTCATCATTACTCACAGTGGTGGTTTAGGCCTTGACACATGTGTTAAGAAACCTCATAAGTGACTTAATGAGCAGCTGTCCTTTTAAACGGGACAGTGGAAAAACACACCCGTATGGTCTTTGGGTTCGTGCATGTGTGATGTCACATCATGTACGTCTAGTCAGTGTGTGACATGACTGTGATACTCCATGTGACCTGCAAGTAAATGCCTTTAGGGTTTGCTGTGAACATGAACTTCACATTAGAAAAGGCATACACATGTTTAACTATATTAGAAGGGACTCACATTGTTTCTTTATTTTATAATGTTTTCATTGTCACACAAACCTGTTATGAATTTGATTTGGATGACTTAATGCTTAACGCTTTTGCTTCTGTATCACCATCCATGTTTGTAACATAATTGCAGGTTACTTTACATACTTTTCTTTACATGTTTAGCATTTAAGTTGCAAATCAGATAATCAGACAGTTTTCAACACTTATGTACTTGCACAATAACTTTTTTTTCACTTTAGGAAAAAATTAGGAATTGTAGATTTAAGAGATCACTTATGACCACCTTAAATGTTTTACTATTAAACAAATTGAGAAATGGCCCTTACAGATGTAGCCATATACACAAAACATACACACCTATCTTCCAAAATAATTTCTGATACAAAATATACAAGTGTGATAGCAGGCCTGCTTGACCGGTTTGTGCCATTGCTCACAGTAATAATATAATTACACAATTATTTTATTTTATTCACCATCACAATGCTTATATACCTTTTTATTTGTGTGTGTTTGTGGGGGGACAAGTCTCAGCTGGTTGAAGTGTGACTGTTAAAAGCAGGTGTGGACACGTTTGTTGCTTTAGGATCTCACTACATACTGCATGTGATTCCAATTCCAACCAATCTCAGCTGTCGCAGGGCAACTCCGAGCAAGAGCCTGATCTTTAAAATCCTGTGATTGTTTGTTGCAGGAATAACATGTAGACGTTTGTCAAAGCTATGGGGGCAATTTCTGGTTGTTGGGGTAGAAGGTGCGGGAGGTCTGAGGGTCCTTTCAAAGTTTCTTACTCTCTTGTAAACTCCAGTGTTCTTCATGGTAGACTTTTACTGGGTTTCCCTCTGGGAGTCTTTTTTAGTATGTTCAGATGGGCCCACATTGATAGACAGCACTCGGGAGACAGTGTGTATGCGTTTTTTTTGGAACAATCTTGTATAATTTTAATGTTCTGTATGTCCTTTCTGGATTTTAGAAGATGGAAAGCAAAACATTTCCAGTGAAAACATCTAACAAACATCTTAGACAAGCCCCCATTTACGTACTTTTTATATTCAGTTAGATGCTTAATAACATAAACAAAATGTTCTCCAGACCTCAAAAGAATGTGTCAGTTATTTGACATCTGTAAACTGAAGTGTGTGGTGAACGTTATATCTCCCACATGTGACGTGAGAAATTCTTGATGCACGTAGATTACATGTCTAAGCATGTTGTGCTTCGAGGAACCGGTTTTGCTCTGACGTTTGTATTGTTTTGGTTTCCTGCCACCACCTGGGAGGAAAAATAATGCGGTTTTAGACAGTTACTTTACAGACTCATTTGTTTACGTTGGCAAACTATGTAAATTCTCACATGGTGTTAGCTGTTGATGGATGTATGTATTGTGCATGTATTGTGATGTTTGAAAAATTCATTGTGACAAATCCAATTTCATCTCTGAAGTCTAACTGAGTTGAGCGTCCGTAAAACCGTGACGGACTTTCATGTTTGCATGTAGATAGCTCTGGCATTTCAGCCTGCTTCAGACCAGAGGATCTCATGGTGGATTTATATCAGACTTCCTTTGATGCTTTATTGGGCTGCAGACCTGTCCAGATGGGCCTTGTAAAGAGACCCCAACAAACCCACACACCTCCTGCCTGGTCAATCTCCATAAACCACCAAATGAGATTCACGACACATGCAGTAGCAATGACGGGAAAATAAACTCAGAACGCAGACCACAAAAGCCTTGACCGTCCGTCCCCGCCCCCACTACCAAACCGGACAGCAGGAGATGGAACAGGAGGCAAGAGAAAGCGAGCTGTAAATACCCGCATGTCTGTCTCCATGACAGCCTGTGGAACATTCAAGGACAATCCCATGAGGCTTCATTGCCAAGGCCTGGTGCACCCAATTGGCATTGTGAGCCGTCGATGTGCCCGGTCTCATTTGAGCTTAGGAGAGAAAAGAGACTCTAATAAAATTAAAGTGGATGTAGACATGTTTTACAGTACAGTTTTTACTGTTTTCACTGTAAGTGTGACTGTACTGTACTTCACAGTTCTTTACTCCGAACAGAAACATTCTGTAATTATTTGCACCCTTGTGTCATAACCTTCTTTGCTAATCATTTTTCTCCCTATGTTGTTGACAAATTAGGCAGTAAATTCAATATTTTTATTGTTTGCAATAAGAAATTTATATTTGACATGACACTTCATGAAATAAACTTTTAAATGTTTCTCTGTTATTAGTATCTCTGTGCTTCTGGATATAACAAACAATGCAAACAACACGTATCAATGTAACAACACATTTATAGCTTTTTTATACTTTTCATTAATCATGTGTTAACTTGATAACTGTCATGAGTATACACATAAAAATGCACATAAAAAGTTTTTTATTTTGAAATATTCGATATTTTTTAAAACATTTAAAGTCTTTCATTTTAGGTATTTTGATACATAACATTTTTTATTATTTTTTTAATACAAGTATTTATGTATTTATGTGTATTGTTAAGAAATTTGTCAAATATTGAATCTTGAATCTTACACCTTTGTGATGATCATGAGTTAGTAAACCTGCAAAATGTACAATATAGCTACTTTATACATTATAGCTCAATAAATCTCAGGCAGGGAAAATAAACTCAGGAGAGCCGAGATCTTAATTCCGTCAGGGAAGGCATTCACTGGAAATGTTAATGACAGTTTTGTCATGCAGTTCATTACCGCACCGGTGACTCTTCCAGGCCCTCGCTCAGATGGATAGAAAAGAGAGGGAAGGTCTTGAAGCTTAAAAGCGGGAAAATAAAAAGAAACCTTTTTGAGACCAGGCACAAAAGACACAGGGACGTTCTGAATGTGGTGGCTGCCAAGCGCTGGGAATTCATGATTGGGTTTTCTTCATTCTCATTGGCAGCGGTTCTTGCTTGAAAAGAAGGTCGAGGGGGTAAGTTTGCTTGAAGCGACAGATTGCAGATGTCTGTATTGGAGTCTTTGAAAGCGTGCACCCTCCTCTCCTGCAGCCCCAGGAGAAAAGCCCCATACAGTAGACTGTTCTTTACTCATTCTATCACAAGAGCTCAGGAGGACCAGACACTTCTAAAAGAGTTACCCTTGAAAATCCTCAGAGATGTTGTCGGCCTTACCAACATGATGTGGGCTTTTAACTCTAATTCTAGACGTATCTGTTTAGACATGATAATGTAGGCTTGTTTTTTATTTATTAACACTTTGCTATACATCACTATTTTATTGACTAAAATTGACTATATAAGTAAATTCCTTTGCTTCAATTCCTATTGGTTTTGAGTGGTTCTGAAGTCTGTGTGCATGGCACATGTCAAGTGTTGACAGCGCAGCCTTGATAGAAGAACTGAAACACAGATGACAGTTGACCTTTCCCCTGCTTACACACACACACACACGCACACAAACACACGTGTTGGTTTTCCATGTTTTATGGGGACATTGCATAGACATAATGACTTTTATACTGTAGAAACTGTATCCTGTAACCCTCACCCTAAACCAAATCATAATACAAACTTTTCAGCAATTTTACATTTTCATCATTTAGTATGATTTGTTCTCACAAGGTCAAATATTACTAATATTGCTATCTTTGTGGCAACATTTATATACAGCTAGTTATAAATCTTTTAACCTACAACCAACAGAAAAAAATGTTTTTCTGCCACAAAAACGTAATTTACTGCTATATAATTTTATACTGTAGAAACAGAACGGCTAAAAGTTACTAATAAGGTTACATTTAAAGATAAAGTGCACAATTTCTAAACAACTCATGGTCAAATTGACTTAATTGCAGGTGTGAGTTTGAGGCAGGACGACCTGTCCAAACAATGGAATTTGTTTGTAAAAAGTCATTATTTTTCTAATTCCGTTGCTGTGAACATCAAGTCAAACATTGTCATACTGTAGTATTTTATCAAATGCATTGCCTAAATATTTGTAAATATAGACGGGCATCAAATCTGTCAGTGCCTGGGGTTAGCTGGGTGGGCTAATGTGGGGGCATTACACTAAAAAAGCCTCCGAGGGCAGGTAACTCATACTTATTTCACAACCTCTTGCAACTCTGCAAGCTGAAATGACGTAGGTGAGTTGAGTAATAGCAGTTCACGAGTGTTCTACAGAGGGAGTCCAGATGGTTAGGCACCTCTGGGAGGAGAACGTTAACTGTTCCACTACATCAATTTGGAGCTGCCACGCAGCCCCATGGGTCATGAAATGTAAATATTTTCATCAAACCGCCACGCAGAGTCTCAGAGGGTTTATACTTCCGCTAAACTTCTCAATGGTGGTGCTGTGTCTGCAGGCCAGGTTGTGATCATACAGACCTGTGGATCCTCCCACAACCATGTCAGTCTATCTGGACTTTAATCTCAGTTAAGATTGTCTCTTATATGGGTTAAGGGTCTTACTGGTACTATACAGATACAGAAAAAGAGATTGAATATCAGAACAAGCGTGGACAGAGGCACGATGAGTCTTAGATGTAAAAATAGAGCCATAAATACACACAAGGTGAGAGCATGCAAGGTTATGAAATGGCAAGTCATCCATGGTAAACATGGGTTTAATACTTCCTGCTGTCCATATGTGCCAGACAGACAGAAGATACACATTGATACCAATAAAAAAGGCTGTTCCTGTGGTGGAAACTCTCCTGTATTTTTTTTTTTTTTACAGTTCTTTGTCTTAGAATATGAATCACACACAATATTTTATAGTTTAAAGCCAAACACAAATCTGTGGGGAGGTTTCTGTTGACATGATACCAGGATTAAATCCACTATGATGCAGTGCTGTGACTCACCTACAACAGCTTATGACAGTAACAATCAACACTTTTATTTTCAAAATATAGATTTTTTTTATTGTGGTCATGCCATACTTTTCTTGCTGCCCCGCAGGCCTATTTTCACATTTTCATATATGAAAAGCCACCTCGTAAAATGGAGTGAGATCAGGTTGGTTTATATTTTCAGTCAATGTACAACTAGTAACTGTCCACAACTAATTATCTACAACTAGATAATGCCTCGGGATGAGCCAGAATACACTGATACCAAATTAGGTTTATATAAGCCTCTTTATTATTATTTTCCACATTTTTAACATCAAAACTATGGAATAAAACAAATAAAATTGTGTTGCAACTACAAAGATCCATAATAAAGCCAAAAGTGTTATATTGTAACATCTTCAAAGTAGCTGCCTAGACAAAAATTTACATGAAAATGTTGCCATTTTGTCAACCCGGTTCTTAAAAAGAGTCTATTCTGGACTTTTATTGGTTTTATGCATTTTAAAAACATGTTTTTAAAATAAAACAAAATTAAATGAAAGCAAACTGTGTTTAAATGACTTCAGTATCCTCAAATCATGTATTCAGTTGGCATTGATTGGCTATCTATGTCATGTGAATTTTCAGCAGATATTTTTAAACCTATGCCAGAGACATCACGTGGACTTTAATATCTGTGCTGTCTGTGGACGTGCCCAAGTTCACAAAATTACAACCACAATCGAGCTGTTGACCTGCAAAGGTTTACAATTTCATTATCTCATGGTCAACCATTAATCACGGGTTTACAGTGGCTTGAGGTTAAAAGGGTTAAACGACCAGGCATACCTGAGAAACCAGCGCTCTTCGTTGCAGCGAACGTCTTTGAAAAACACGTCAATGTCATCGCTGAGACAGTCTTGCCAGTAATTTATGCTGATGTTGTGTTGCTCTAATGTGTGTGTGAAAACTGTACTTACGCACAGCTGTTTTACCATTTTATGGTCCTGTGATGACGGCACTGTGAAAGCTTGTCAGTCTGGCCTGGCGGTGCTTATCAGGTGAGGGACAAGGGCCTGTATAAACAAGTGAGGCAGTAGAGCAGCAAGATACAGAATCAAGCTAAGAGTCTACATGAAGATTGTTCCTGCAAAATCTCATTTGCTTTAGTTTGTGAGTAAATGTTTCACATACACTGTTGCAGTAGTAAGCCTTTGTTTACAGCAGGCCTTTCTCTCTTGTACCTTTTGCAGCACTGACGGACTTGTGCAGTTGTGAATACAAGAGCGTGTGCTTTACTCTATAAACATTTCAGTGTTTTTTCAATCCAATCATTATCAGATGTGCGGTTTATGAGCCCTCTAGTTCAGCACAAGACTCCTGTAAGCAACTTTCTTCTCTCAAGTTGAAAACTTAGCTGTAGGTAGATTGTGAGTTTGACACACAGACCTGCTGGCCAATATAGATACAGACACTTTGCACAAGATATTTTTTTAGATATCTTCTCCTTCAGGGCTGATGTGCTGTGTGTACACGTCTTACCTGTAGCTCAGGTGAGCTATCTGATTGGCCTTGAGGGTTATGCTGATATGTGTCATAATGTGTTTATCACCCTGCTGTTAATACTTTGGATTTTTCATTCTTTGAATGCTCTTAAAGCTTTTTAAAGCTAATCTGCTTATATGTTTGTGTAGCTCAATTGGTAGAGTCTGCTATTAATGCCAGTGATTGCCAGAGAATGGCAAAACTGATCAAATGTGCTTTAAATGAAAGTGCATAAATGTGATGCATTGATGTTTATGTATAGCAGTATCTTTCCCCTGCTGTATGGATATAGAAACTACTGGGCTGTGTAACTGATATGTTTGTGTTGGTTGGTGTGTGGCTGTTTACTCTATTTGCCTGTACCATGCTACTACAGTAGAATCTGCTGGGAGAGAAAACAAGACGAGCAAATTGAGCATTTTAGTGTGAAAATTATGGGTGTTCAAGTACTAAGCATACTATTTAGAGAGAACATTTACTGTAGTTCAAACACAATGACTTGCCCGACTTCTGTGTAAACCCACACATGCAGTGTCATTGTGCTCTGGGCTTTTTTGCCACACCCACTTTAAAATAAGCATAAACCTACGTTTTTTATGCAAACAGTTGGGGACAGAGGTTTTGCCTTAGGACACAGACTGTAGATAAAGCAATATAACATAGTGAAATGACACAGAAGAGCAAACATGCTGCAAATAGTCAGATGATTTTCAGTGGTGTTGATCATGCAATACAAATAACACATTAATGTTTTACTTGTAAAATCTACATAATGATGTTTGAGTTATTAATAAATATTGTTTTATTTAATTTATTTAATTATTTAATGTCATTAAGAATGTGGGTCACAATCTTTCAGTCCATCTAGTATTAAAAAGATATTTCATGTATTGCAAATAAACAAGATGTGTTACGTAAAAAAACATGACTCATCACCATTAAATCTCACCAAAGTTACAAAGTTTACATGAATCAAACAGCTATAAAATAATCACAGATTTTTATAGAACAGTGCTAGTCTGTTCTTATCTATCGAATCAATTTTTACATGCAACAAACCAAAAGTGCTATAAAAGCGGTTCGTCCTGCTTTCCTCAAGGAGCAAAGTCCCTGATTGTGAGTCAGTCAGGAAATCGTTTATACGCGCTGCTATTCTCTCTGAGACGATTTGTCCTCTGGCTGCCTCATGCCTTTCTGATTTGTGAGAGCCAAGTCACAGCGTGATGACTATGTGGTGTTAGGTTTCTTTCCAGTCCCTGGAGTATGCGAAAAATGAAGCGCACATACAGCGCGCTTCCAGAAGAACAACCAAACAGCCCCAGAGTTGTGTAAACAAGAACCACAGAGAGGATGGAAGAAGTATCTGAATGAAGCTTCAAATAAACATCTGTGAAGTGGCCCAGACTCTGTGTCTTCGAACCTCTCTGATGGTTTTTGCCGCTGAAGTGTTGCAAAAGCTGCGGGCAGCACTGCGGCCTTCAGTTGGTGACTATCTTATTGTTTGAGAGAGCTGAGAGAGAGTGTTTCATCTTTTAGGTGCATTTTAGGCTTGTGTGTGAATTATTAAGAGCAGACTTACATCTGTTGACAAATACCCGGGTGTTATTCAGAGCGGTATTTACAGACAGGATCGCAAGTCTTATTTTGAACTTCAGAACGTGCTCAGAGTTGGTATGTGACTGTCATGCTACGATATTTTACCTTGTCAGTGAATGTGACCTGCGAGTCATAACATTGAGCTAAGTGGAAAAAGTTGTTGTCCAATAACTACATACTACTGTGCAATGAGAGCACCTAAGGCCCGTTCACACCAAGAACAATAACGATAAAGATTAGAGTCCACGATAATGTTATGTTTAGTCTAATCTCCATGCTGCAGTATCACATTTTAAAGTGCGTAAACCCTTTAAATTTAAATGAATTTTGATTGGCTGTCAATATTTTGTTGTTTTGGACCTAGAAAAAATCACTCTAAAAGTGATCCCAAAATTATTCCTCTGTACAGCTTTTGTTATAGTTTTGCTGTGGACATTAAAAATATTTTTAAAACTTAAATGCTTTACTATTATCTTAAAAACAAAACTTCTCCAGTTTTTCTAGCAAACTAGATATTGAGGCATTTTTATCTCACAGAAGGAGAGCGGTAATGATTGCATGTGAATATCTCATTTCTAGTCAGGTGAAACAAAACCGCTATTCTCTCTGATCAGCCTCGCGCTCAAGGTCAGTTTCGTGTACGCTTTACACTGACGTCAAGTGTGTGTTTGACCTATTTCACAGTTCGGTTAGCAGGGGGCTTAGACCTGTATAAGTCAACATAGACGACTGCTTCATTAAAGTTAAGTAAATTTGCACTGATCTAACTTACATAAGAAAAAGCATCCAGGCACCACAGATCAAATTTAAAGCATATCTGTGAACCATACGTTACTCCAACAAATAAAGTCACCTCACAACAGGTTGTGTCATTGTTCTTTGCCCAGATGAGCATTACTCTACTGTTCTCTACTGTTTATTTCTGTGTCCCTGATTCTATTATCTGAGCGAATCAATCAGCTGCGGAGACTTCCTGTCCTCTTGTGTCCATATGTTAGAGTTTGTCTTCTGTCCAAACATCCCTGTTCTTCACTGGACTTAAGCCCATCTTGGAGGAAACTAAATCAAGGAGGGTGGTATCCTTATCCTTATCACTCACATTTCGTGTTTATGGATGTGATGTGCTCAAGCTATTCTTATGACTCACTGAACTATATTGTGTTGGCTTTCCCCCGGTTGCTCTCAGATAACGCTTTAAAGACAATACAGCTACCACAGGGGCAGAACACGCAGGGTTATGAGTATAGGACTGTTTGGTTAAGGAAGGAAGTGTTCACTTAGTGCATTTTAAGGTCTAACACTTGAGGAAGAGGAGGATGAGGGTGGGACTTCCTTGCCTTGTGCATGGAAGCACTGAAACTTGTACCAAGCACACATTTCTAACAACAAAACAGGAAGGCACAGTCCAGTTCAGTGGTTTGTTTGTCACAGGTGCTCAGCTGCTGGAGATAAGTATGAGCCAAAGTGGAGCTTTCCAAAGGAATGATTCAAACTGACTCAAAGTTTGACAAAATGTATTAATCAGAAAAATGGCCCTGTGCCTCAAGCCCACTCCACATAAATCAGAAATGAAGGGTGTAGTGGAAAATCTCCAAAAGGAATAGCTCTGCTCCCAAGAGCACTTAATCAGTAAACAGGGTGATTTCCTGCTATTGTGAGATGTGGTTCATTAATGCCTGTTGACCTTTCTTTTGCACATGTAAATGTACATGCTAAATACACTCAAATGTGCATGTCTTACAACCAGATCTTCAAATATAGCTTCATTATATGTGCATTAGCCATTTGCCCTAGCCCTTGATCCCTCCAGCACATCGTTAACCAGCTTCGCCTAAAACGTTTTTAGGATGTAAATATTTGCAGAGCACCTTATCTTCACAAGCAAACCCTTAACACAGATACACTTGTGTTTTCTAATTGCATTTCCTGTGTGAAGTATTGACTTAAAGACTTACATTTGACATATTGGCACATCAGGGAAGTTATTTTTTCTTTTGCATTTTTCAGAACCTGACAGCAAGCCACAGCAAGCCTGCTTCACTTTTAACTGAACATTGCTGCTCGATTAACTAGCAAGTCTATAAACTACCTCCCACATATCATATGTGCAGGGCGACCGCACCCCCCCTCACCTCACTGTCTGCCATTCACACAAAACAGGCCTCTATTGAAAACTCTGCCAGGAGAGGAGACTGAACTTCAGGACATTGTAGTAGCTATTTTTCCTCAAAGAAAAGCAGGAGGGCAGGAAGGGAGACATAATAGAGAGCCGACAATCATTTACAGTCCCTAACCTTGCGTGAAAAAGCCCCGTGTCTCTATCCCATGTCGAAAAAGACTGAAAAAGACATTAAGATCAAGATCTTGTTCAAAAAAATGCCTTTATTAGTTTTTCTAGGGAAAATATTAAAAACATACAGTACAAATGTACTCTGCAGACTTAGTATACACAGCACCCCAGCTTACGTTTCACTCATTACATTCAAAGTTGTTTAACTTCATCTAAAAAAAAGGTATGGTTATGAACCATCTACAAAACTTAATGTCCCCAGTCAGCATGTTTCGAGTACAGTTGAAAAGTATTTTTCATTAGGAATGGTGTGAACACATGATCTAAAAATAGACAAGAAGAATGAAACAGCATCTTAGTCACCATAAAAAAGGCATCTTGATCTAAATATAAGCTACATTCATTTTGCTTTAGATATAGACCAAAGCAACTGCTTTATTAGGTTAAACTATGCAGGATCCTAGATCCCAGCAGGCACGTATTAGCTAGTTATTAACCTCACGATAAGAGAGTGCTACATTCTCTGGCACTAGACTGCAAACATTACATAACTGTGTGCAAATAGACTTTTTGGTTGTCTTTATCGATGCTAATTTAAAAACAACAAAAAAACAAGTCATACTTATAGATGTGAAGTCAGTTAGTTCTTTTACGGTCAGAAAAACCTGAAGACAGGCTACATTCTACAAATGCCCACTGATCCTCTGACATCCCCCTCCCAAACGAAAACAAAAATCACAGCGTGACCTCATCAGGCACTCCCACTTTTTAATATATACATAGTAAACAAAATTGAAATAAATAGCATACAATTTCTTAAATTATTTACCTATTTACAGTAAAATAAACAAGTTAACAAAAATATATTATCGTGAGACAAACCCAACTGTTTCCAGATTAATATTGGAGATCACAATTTAAACAGGAATATAAATGTATTGCTTTAGACTTGATAAATACCATATGGACTCAATTTATCCTCGAAGGCTATACTTTCACATGACAATAAATAAGTTAAATAGATTTCAAACCATGATGCAAAATGCAATGATACCACATAGTTTAAAAAAGGAAACAAAAACAATATGCAGTGACATTCCATTGTCAAAACTATGGGTCCCCACTCCATCCACAACCAGTGCTTGTGCTCTCTTACACCACTGCGTGGCACTGCCAAACATTTCTTAAACTTTAGGAATGTTTTTCCAAGACACTTTAAAGGTTTAGAAAAGGCATATAAAGCCATCATCTTTTTGCGTCATTATATGAAATAAAGAAAATATCAGATCTCAATCTTGAGAAACACTTAGACCAAACCAACAGCCGACAATCATTTGATATTTGACCTGAAACACACGTTGGCACTACTGGGATAAAAGGCTATAACAATAATAGCAAATCAATCGTCTGAAATCGACAGCCTGCTGAAGATTGGCAAACGTCTATTTGCATCCATGCTGGGCGACTCCGAGCCGCTGATGGTGCCAGAGGAACAGCAGGAGCCACTCAGGTACCCCTCTGGATCCGAGAGGGAATCCGGTGGGCTTGGAGGAGAATCAAACACCGGAGACTCGGAGAGAGGGTGCATGGATGGCAGGTGGCTCATTTTGAAAGGTGGTGACGGAGGGCAACCATTGGTCTGGATGTTACCGTACAAGGCACCGCTGGTCTGGTGCGTAAAAGCGCTTTGAGTCTGAGGGATAATAGGCGCGAGAAACGCTTTAAGATCCTGATCGGGAAAAGTGAACGCGTTCAGACAAGGTGAAGTCGGAGTGAGCGCGTCCTCGTAGAAGCCAAGTGCGCAGGTGGGCGGCGGGGGCGTGCGGGACATCGGACAGTCAATCAAAGCTGACTCGTTACGGCGGGTGCTGGAGAATCCAGAAAAGCTCAGGCTGTGGTGCAGCTTTGGTCTCTCCCTTTGTGTCAGAAACGGGTTTGTTGGCTCTTTTTCTCCCAAGACACCAACCTCCCGATTAAGCCTCTGCTGCGCGTTATTCGTGGCGGCTCTGCGCTCGTCCGCGTTATGAATGAAGTGGCAACGGGGACCGTACGGGCAGAAACCGATAGTGTGGAATGTGCGGCACGGCTCGGTCTTGTACTTCGGGTGGCGGGAAAGGTTTCTCAGTTCGTGATAGCCGTGAGCGAACTGACACTTCTCTCCATACTTGCACGAACCGTTTTCCTCGAAAGGTCTGCAGAGCTCGGTCTTGTAGCGGGTCGAGTTAATCTGAGAACCGGCTTTTTGCTGAAGGAGTTCCTGAAGTTGTTGACTGCGCTCGCTCGTCTCGCTAAACGCGCGTTCTCGAAATTTGTTCTCTTTATTCATGAAGGCAGGTGTCGAGCTTTCCAAACCGACCTGGAGGCTGTTGCTCAAGTTGAAGTCCATGTGGTTTGTCGAGTTACTCCTGAAATAACCAAAAGATCTGTTGTTGTTGGTGTTCGAGGCGGCGAACGGGACTCCGACGTTTCTCTTTTCCAGCATATTGTAGATTGCATTTGAACTTGGGAGCTTTTCCTAAAGGAAAGCAAACAAGGGATTTTAGGTAACGGTGTCAAAGAAGTTAATAATGCGACATTTGCCACGCCAAACTTATGAGTGGATACATTTAGTAAACAGGGCGCGTTCACGTTATAATTTTGCCAGCGCGGCCAAGATACCGAAATAAAAGATAAATAGGCCAATACGCGTTCACAAAATGTAAAAAAAAATAGGCTACTTAAGTTACTTACCCTGTCGAAATCATATATGGAAGACAAGACCGAAGCAGACATTTTCTAGGACGAGTTCCAGCTTAGGCTAAAAGTTTTCGGACCGAGAAAGATCCTGCGTGCTCAGAAACGCTTGCAAAATCCACGGCGGTATGCGGTTTAATCTTCAGCGGAGCTGAGAAAAGGTCGATGGAGTTGAGCCGCACAGGTTTGGGGAGTGTCGTACATGGGCAAAGTTTGCACATGTGTATAAATGCGTTGCAGCTGTTAAAGGGGAGGAGTTTGACAAAGTTTCAACAGGGCGCTGATCGAAGCCCCGCCCTTTCCGTCACGTGTGTCGGTAACTCCTCCTTAGACTTCAGCAACCCCGGTGTGCAATGGCTGGCTTCTACAAATTCATCTCAGGTGCTTGAAATCGGATTCTTCTCTCGTCTTTCTTTCAACCTGCAGCTCCTCACAAGATGTCTGATACTAGATACCTCCTTTTGTGAGCTCAAAAGCATCAAATAGTAGCTCTCCCTAAAGACTTTATTTTATGGTATCTCCATCCAAAATACTTAAATGCATAAAAGTAATGTAGTAGGCTACTAATTGATTTTTTGCTTTTTATATATAGTTTATAATATCAACATGCAGCAACATAGAACTACAGTGCCATTGTCATATGCATTGCTTTTGGGTTTTGATACTGGCAATACAATGAACTGGAAATAGATTATAAACTCTCTTGTAGAATAATATACAAGTGTATTAAATAAATTAAACAGAGTAGATTGGGCTGATATTTAATCATTTTTTTTAACTGTGTGAATATTGGACTCATTTAATTTCTACTAATCTGTGTATGATTTACTATTATTATGTTGTCTTACAATATACAGTACAGTATTTATATTACAGTGTGTTTAATAGTGTAAAGGCTTGAACTTTCCAAAAATATTGTATTTTCAATCTGTATTAAGACTTTTATATAACTGTTTATGTACAATATACAGTATATACATTTTATACTAAATTTTATAGTTTCTTTTTTAGTTTCTGCCCAAAACTGAAAGGAGAGTTGCCCAGTGCATCCTTCATTTGTTGGATCTCGGGTCAGTGGCTATTTAAATTTAGTCCATGAGAAATTCCCATCACTTTAAATTGCCAGTTACTCTTAGCAATCCTTACCACACTGGCATCCCATACGTAGGTTGATTAGACCCATAGATTATGTAATACATTACATGAGACTGCCTCATTGTGTGTGATTCAACTTCTGTGTGCAAACCAAGGATTAGCTCCTTATAGTTTTATGGCAGATAGTAAAGTGGCAAAACACAAATCATAATAGATGCAGGTCTTGGCTGCAAACCTTCAATTTAGAGTTTTAAATTACACAGAAAACTTATATTCAGAGTGCAAGCCACAGACAACCAAACTGAATCAAGCTTCTCCAAAGTCTCAAACAAAACTCTCTCCACAGAAACCACTCATCCATTACACTGACTCCGGTTCTCGCCGAGCAGCTCTGATCACTCCAAAACATTACATCATTGCACAGAGAGGGAACATCGCTACTATGGCCAGAGCGGCTGCCAAAGTGTCTGCACAGAACTGTACAGTGGCTCCTTTGTGATGTCCACAATGCGTATCCAAGGCGACGGCTAGGTAGAGAGGATGGCCCATAAGTGAAAGCTTCTTGTCTTCCACTGCAACACATGGTAATGTTGCACATTCTTTTACTTTCAGTTCACTCGCACTGATTAGACTGACATTTTGTTAGCAGGTGCATGTATGTGCAACCAAAATCTGTTGCAGGTTCACATAGGTGTGTGGTTTTTTAAATACACTCTAGGTGCTCTTCTGTTGTGTTTATCATAACATTTTATTTTTTAATTATATTTACATTACATTTGGTAATTTAGCACAAAAAAGTCACATCAGAGTTAGCCAAACAAGAGCCATATCTGTAGTTTTAGACTTGCAAGCCAGAATATTAAAATCATTTATAATAGAACAAAAAGTGTTGAAAGTAGATGAAAGAGAACTGTTTTTAATAAATGAGTGAACCCGGAGTGTGAAAGCTAGGCTAAAAAAAATCTAATTCTGAGATAAAAAGCATTAAACTTTATTTCACCTATTAATTTCACTATGATTAAAATCTTTGACATATTGACTGATTTTATGTAAAAAAACAGTAAATCACAATAAAATGACTTTAGCTGGGTTTTCACAGAAAGGGTCACAAATGAATGTAGAATATTGTTTAGTTTAATATATGATAATTTAATCATTGTGTGTGAGAGATTGGAACAGGATCACAGTCTGTGACCCAAGTCTATGACCCCAGAATCTTCCCTACAGGCAGCAGTGCATCCAGAAGCCATGTTTGAGGTCTTCTCTGCTTGTTTATGTATGGTTACACCCAGATCTGAATTTAACCCCAGCTTCCATCTGCAGCAGCAGGCCTCTGCGCGGAGATGAGACTGGTTTAGGTCGGTTTGTGCCGCTCGCTGGCTACTAAGCACGACTTGCCTGTATGTGTTATTATCGTCAGAGGCGTCTCCTCTGTGGCAGTACTCTTTTTAGACAATTTTTTTCTTTTTTATATGCTTGTGTTGACTGGGTTAGTTCCCCCAAAAATGAAAAATCTGCCTTTATTTTCTCACCCTCAGGCTGTTTCAAAATTGTCTGACTTTCCTGTTTCTGTGGAACACAGAAGAAGAAATTCAAGTGATGCTGTTCTTCCATGCAATGATAATGAATGGGGACTTTTTTTGCCACATGTTCCACAGAAAAAAGCAATTTATACATTTGGAACAACATCTTAATGTTAATATTAGTATTTCAAATCTTTGTCAGATTCACACTAATGTATCCTTGTTTTTACATTTCAGCATTCACTCCTAACCTGGTGCTGTTCCTCCCTCTTCACCATGCCACAGAGCTGGTATTCTGGGTTGCAGGATGCCCTATTGGCCTAGCCACAGCCAGGCAGCCTTTCATTACGCTAGCCGAGGGAGGTGCTCTGGACATCCCCATCGAAGACAGCATCACCACACCCCAAAGACTGCTGAAACAAGTGTGCCCAGGATCTCCATAGACTACCAAATGGTCTTTCTCTCTCTATTGGCTACATATCATCTTATTTCCAAATGTAAAGGTGATTGAACCTCTTTTAAATAAAAAATAATAATTTTATGATCAGAAGGAGTGCTTTTCCTAATTAGCATATTAAAATAATAATATTAATGATAATATTAAATGTATTAAAATATTCAAATTATATATTATAAAGTGACGTGACATATTTAGTACAATTAAAGTACAATGACTCTATGATAAGTGTGGATGCTGTAATCGGGTATGTATGTTTATTTGTTTCATTCATAAAATCGCAATTGTCATTTCAGACTGACATGTCATTGACGGAACAACATCGCCCTCTGTTGATGACGTATAACTTGAGGTAATGTGTCTTATTTCCACATAATATAGCATTTAATAACAAAGCATACTGAAAATACTTTTTTTGAGTAATGAGTAAGACTGGACCAGCCAATTATATTTTGTGGTTGATAGCTGTTTTAGAAAGTTTACAGTGTTTAGAAAGAGGTAAAGTGTGCGAGGTTGGAGACAGTGAGCAATAAATATGTCACATACCGCTATTTTTAGTCCTATTTGTAGATTCTGAACTTGTATGTATGATAGTTATTTAAATAATTACATTTTCAGTTATTTTTTGTGCATGACAATATTATACAAGTCACCAGAGGGCAGTATGGTCACATTATTTTAACTAAACCCACAGTATGTGCGGACAAAACGTCCCAACGATAGTATCCCTGAATTCTGATACACTTTCAAGACCACTCAACAGTTTCCACATGTAAAATAACATACTAAATAATTCTTTTAAAGAAAATGTTCTTTTAAAGGTTATGGAAGATTTTCTGAGCTGGTATGAGAATAAATAGGTTCATTACAAAAAAACATATGTGTGTATAGACTTAGTGTAAGCAAGTATGTTTTAATCATGTGAGTGTCTGTTAAAAATAAATCAAAATTGTGGTGCAGTGGGATGTTTTCATGCTTTGACATTTAAGGGGTTGTTCACCCCAAAATATAAATGATGTCATCCTTTTTTCATTCAAAATTTTTTCACTGACTTTTATTGTACCTTGTGTCCATACTATAAAAGTGAATGGGTGCCGGTTACCAGCGTTTTGCAAAATATCTTCTTCTGTGTTCTGCTGAAGCAAGAAAGTCATACAGGTTTGGCGTGACATGAGGGTGAGTAAATAACAAGATAATTTTTATTTTGGGGTGAACTATCCCTTTAAGTGCTATTGGCCAGGACCCAGGTTTAAGTTTGGCTTGGGTCATGCCCTGATCCCTCTGAGGAAGTAAGATAAATACGGGTTATAATATTAATCATATTGATCAACCAATAACCTGACTTAGCAATAACTTAACATTCTTCAATGTCTATGATCCTGAGGCCCAGCAGCTTACCCTAACCTTGTTTGTGCTATAAAAGCATTGACTATTTGCTGACTATTCACACATAAAATTTTTATTTGACATATTAATGCTGCTGAGTGGATTAATGTGCAAGGCGCAGTTGGCTGGTTGGCCGAGGCGCTCTAACGGACACTGGAAGTGAAAAGCTGTCTCATGGTTGATTGCTTCTAACCTCCCCACAAGCTCAAGCAACCTGGCAGAGTGAACTTTGACCTCCGTCTGTGCCTAAGTTGTAGTGACACGGTCAAGGTGACGCAGCAGAGTGAAGCTGACTGCGGAAAAGGCTGCGCGCTGGTCTGGAGCACAACTTGGTGACATTAACAGTCCACCAGTAAATAATTCAGACCAAGCAGTCGGAACAATGCAAACATGTTGTTATTAGTGTTCCAATTCAATATTCATAGTTGGGAGTGGGGCTGTAGTGGATGGGAAAGTAGTGATGTGTTTATGCATGTGTGCTTATTTATACGTGTTGGAATTGGGGTGGCTGGGTTGTGGTGTCAAGCCATGTTCTTCACATCCACTGACACCCAACCCAGTTCAATACTCTTCAGAGATATTAAATAAAAAAACAGAATTTATCAAACAAATCTTTTATTACAGTTTTCATTTTTCATTTTCGTTTGCTGCGCTATAATTATGAACAGAGCTTGGTAACGCATTCACATGCTAACAATGTGTTCTTCAACTTAAATATTGTGAAAGAAATAATCTCTTCCAGATAAAGATCCAGTACATCACAGATATAGATTAGGGAGTGTTTTTTATGATGAAACTAGAGATATATCCATGAGCTCTATGAACTCATCTTTTCTTAACAGCTTTCAGTACGAGCTGGTTTGTCCTCCCTCACGTAAGTCTCAATCAAACTTGCTCTGCGCTTTATTTTTTTAATACAGAGTCTCTGCGGATTAATCCGGTTGCTGAACTGAGCATTAGCAGCTGTTCCTTATCCTAATCATCACTGGCCAGCCGTCGGCCCCAGAATGCTATGGGGACCTGAATTAATACTCTGCATAATTCCACACAATCCCAAGAAAAAATCTAGTCCTGCTGCCAGGCCACTTGACTTTTGTGTTCCAATGAGCTCTGGATGGCACCAGCAATCCCTGTAATCGGTCACTAAGCCCCGGCGCTGCTCAGTTCAACTGTTTCTCTAAAGCATTTAGGCAAAAAGCGCTGGGATGCATATTATCTCAATCATGTGTGTATATATTCTTTAGTAATTAAAGTAAGTTTCTCATGACATGTTTGATGTATAGCTTTCAAATATTAACTTACTATATTGCTTATTGGTCTGGAAACAAATACAATTCATGAAGTTGAAGGCATTTTAAATACATACAAACTTTCTCTGTATACAAACTGTGAAGACGTCATTTTTCAGTCTCTGTACCTCCACATATGAGAGAAAGCTCTGTCAGCTCAGTTTATGCTTCTTTCTCATAAGAATACTTGTTTTCTATGGCAGCATGTAGAATGTAAATATTTCTGTTAAACCACATTTTTATGCTTCATTCTTATCTTACTACTTATATTAAGTGGTTCATATTGCTTTACAATTTTCAAACCATTTCTGTTGTGTATGCACCCCCACAAAATGTGTCGCAAGTTGCAGTACAGTATATTGTGTACAGTTATACATATACAGTATTCTTATCTACACAAGCTGACAAAACATACACATTTTGAATTCTACATTTATCTTAGATCGGTCTTTATTGATCTATTGAGAGCCTTTCTAAGATTTAACAATGAGTATTTACATTTTTTTAAGGTACCCCTCAAACTATAATACAGTCATAATTCTGTGCTGACCCCAGTTTTGTGTTTTGGATCTTTGACTTCTGTTTCCTTGAGACTGAGATATTGCTAGTAATACTGAAAGATCAGATGTACACAAAACCTCGTTTGCACAGACAAATGAAGATCTGTTTGTCCAGTCTCTGGAGAAATATTCTTTATAAGTCAGTACTCAGCGGTGTTTATATGAATCAGGGCTTCGGCAAGAATATATTTACATTTGGCGACAGGTATATAGCCTTGTAAGTAAGCAGGGAAACAGACTGTAAATATTTGACCTGAATGTATATATTCTTGTCTGTAAGAAGTGAAAATGAGAGTGTGGCTTTGTGTCTCGTCTCTACTGCGACATAATCAAAGCCCCAGATTTATGAGCAACCAGATCCTCCCTGCAGCTTAGCGATGTAAACAACTCAGATCAGGCCACAGATTTAAGAACATGTACCACTTGCACTTGGTACTTTTGGTCAAAGAAGATTAGACATGACAATTTTTAATTTGTCCCTGAATCCGTTTCATAAGACGATAATGCCTTCACTGTTTTTTTCGCAGTGGGTCCGATATTCTTATGAGAAGAAGCCAAATCAGGGTTTGAGCAATCAGAGGGATGAGAAGCACAAGAGATGAGGATCATAGGAATCACTGGCACTTTACAAATTAAACTGGTGAGTATTAAGAATCCTGCAAAGATGCTGTTATTGTTCAGTGCTCAGATGAATTTTTAATATCAGTGAGGATTGATCACATTTTAGGAAGTTTAATATGTCTTATATATTGGCTGCCATATGCAAAAATTCACATATAACACATAATTTTTGTATGTAGAAAAAATATCAACAGTGGAACAAAGTATTAACAAAGTATTAGTTTTATTGCACAAAACAAAATAACAAACAAATGGTTCTAGATCTGTTGATTGTGGTTTACGTCTGTAATATACCTAGCTATGTAATATGTGTAAGATCACAGAATATGTAAATGTGATCACAGAATCACAGAGCGCATCCGCTGCAGAAGTGAGGTTACAGTGTGTACAAACCTGTCCTGAGACGCCCATGATAGCTTATCATGTAAAGTTAAATCTGTGATCCATGCAGCTGAAATTATTCAGGCCTGGCATGTATTTAAACCTCTCAGGGACTTTCCGGAGCTTCACCCCGGTCTCATAAACATTTTCTTATCCTGCATGAGCAGGAGCTGATATCCGATGAGTTTTTCATTAATAAGACTGGACTTAACAAAAAATGACTATGACAATAATAATCATATTTCAGCAAGGATAAAGCAGGGAGAATAATCTTGGCGTGACACGAATGTAATCCCAACCGCACATTGTCTGTGAGGATCTAAAGCCCACACATACGCACAAAACTGCTAAACACTGTTTGACAATTAAACTCTTTTTAAGTCTCTTATTTATACTGTATCAGCATTACTATTCCAAAATGTGTTTCAATTAAAAATAAGGGTTTCAAAATAAATAGGGTTCTGTATCTTTAAATAGTCTCCTGTAGAATGAAAAGAAGGATTTCTTTTCAAAATTTTGCTTTTTATAGCATGTTTAACTGACCTATCTGTCTTTCAAATTAAATAAAAATCCTCAAACCTCTTGTTGCAGCCATTTCTGAATAGCTGTTGTTAGGAATGTTTTTAAGAACCGCCTGGCAACCAAATAAATTGTCAAGATGTTTAACCTTGCCATCTTGCAGCAGAATTTGTAAGGCTGACAAAGACATTATTGCAGCTCCGGTGCAGATTTCTATTTAGTGTTAAATGTGAAAGGAGACAGCTTTAAACAAGAGTGTCTTCCTTTGGTTCTCACAAAGGCAAGGGGAATATGTTTACAGTAAACGGAAACATGACTAACTACAGCATCCTTTATATCTGTGTATGAACCTATGTATGTGTATGCATAATGTTCTCAGTGTTATCTCCTGTGCATTTGGGTACATGTCAAGCAGAATGTTTTTATGTATCAAAGTAGTGAATTTATTTCCAAAAACAAGAAATTCCCATCAACCCAAGCGAATCCTTAAATGATGATAAGATTATGATGGAGATCATTTGCATGCTGTAACAGGCACAGTTTTATGGTGAGGAGTGGCACGCTCTCTCGCTGTTTCATTCCCATCTATTATGCAAATGAAGCAAGGCTTCTTTCTCCCGTGAAAACAATGAGAGCGGGCACGGAAGGGGGCATCATCTGGGTCATGCTGGGTTTTCGAGCTTTCTCTTTTGTTTGGTGTTTGGCACAGGCTTGCTCTATCAGAGGGTCATTAAACAGTAAAGTAGGACATGCCAAAGCTCCAGGGCCGAGGAGGATGAGCAGAGCGAACAAGGTTTGCTGGGGCTCTGCCCAGGTGGTTGAGTGGATGGTTAGAGATCACTCAATTAGCACATGTAGAATTGCATTTAAATCGGTGCTGACATTATCAAAGAGAGCGGCATAGGACGGCCTGTATGTGACCCTCTGAGCTGAGTGGGTGAAAGTGAGCGTTCCCGATGTCTGGAGGTGCCAGAAATGGTGGTGGAGGTGGAATGGACTCCGATGCTTTTAACCCTCGGCCTCTGGGTTCACATGCTGCCACGGACTGGACCCATCTCTGTGTCTGTACATAAACCCCCACACACAAACACGCCCAGTGAGGCACATTAAACAAGGGTGACAGGTCTGCTGGTCAGCGGCCAGGCTAATGGCTATGCCGCCTGAGAACATAATGCTTTGGCTTTATGCAGAGTGTGTGAAATGCTCAAAACGTTCTTCCATTACAGTCTGATTGAGTAGCAGTCATACAGAAGTGTTAAGACTGCCAGGCAGAGCAACACGGAGCAGAAAAGACTATGTATCCATTTTTTTCTGCTTTTGAATAAAACCTCAAATTTATTATGACTTTCTTATGTCATTTTAAAATGGAATTACTGTTTATACACGTAATCCAGTTTCATTGAAGCTTATTTAAAGTGAATATTCAAAATGACAGGAAAATATGTAAAGAGAAAAATATTGTATAGGGAGTAACTCAAACTTACTTAAAGAATGTAATATAATAAATTTCAATTTCATTCTGGTGATGGGAAAAATGTTCACTATTTAAATAAAAAAGAGATGTGTAAGAGTGTATTCAACAGATGAAGGTTATACCTCCATAAAACTGGTTGCTGTTTAGACATAATCCTGCGGGGGGCAGAACAGATCATATGCCTTCTCTTCTTTTATTGACATCAGATACCTGCTGCACTAGATGAATAGCTGACTTAAAGAAAGCATTCCTTCTGTATAGCTTGTCATTTTTACTTTAGCAAATAATCAGTGAAAGGCTGTTTAACCTTCAGATTTTGATTATCAACCTGTGCTGGTTAAACTGAATGTTATATGTTACAAGGTCACAAATTCTGCATAATGTTTTAGCAATAAACATTAAATAAACTTCTAAATTAATAATACCTAAAATTCATTTTATATTAAAAAAAAGAGAGGTCAGAGGTCCAAGAGAGGTAACAATTTGTAATATAAATTCTCATAGAATGTTTTTATTAACAATATGTTTAACCATTTGTTTATATTTTACTAAACCCCTGTTGATAGAGTCCAGACATCAGAATCAAATTTGTCTATATAGTAACAGAATAATAATATAATATAAGTTATTTATTTGAAAAATTTAAAAAATACACGTGTTATGGATGTGACAAACGAGTATAAAAACACGTTTTTAAATGGCAACATACTTTGTAGGATTTCTGTGAATTCTGGCACAAACCAGAAGCAATAATACCCAACAAATGGAGAAGAAATGACACTTCAAAGAACATAAATTTATTATTTTATTTTAATTTTCATGTGCTCCTATAAGGAATATGGACCGTTATGGGTATGACAATTCTGAAACCATTGCTTTACCTGACTATGAAAAATCTTTAAACATAAACAACTGCTTTAAAAACTTTGAGAGAGACCTCACGTAGATATCTGACCTATCAGTATGATAGTATGGTCAGTATCTGACCTAAAAGTATAACCTTTGGTAAAAACTTTATTTTTTCATGGTAAGATGCATTTGGGATGCAGCCAAGGACACTGAGTAATAATATAAAGAAACTTATAATTATATCTTACAAAATATATGCAAACCAATATGCATATACATTTTACAGCAGATGCAATCACAAAACATGAACATGATACAGATATACAACATCAGTGAAACCCTTCTTGAGGCCACAGGCCCTTCTGAGATTGTAATTGTTCTGTCAGCATTAAAAATATGTTTATCATACAAACCTCAGGGAACCTGGAGATACTAGAGAGTAAGTGTGAGATCAACCATATGCTCATCACATCACTGGTCTACTGATTCACACTATTAAGTTCCTCTGGGGGTGGGACACGCAGGCGCACGGCCTTTAAACCCAGGGCCTTTCCTGAAGTCAATTTATAGCAGACTCTTTAGTCTGGACAGTGGTAAAAAAGCCCAGGGCGGTTGTAGCACAAAGCCTTATGCATATGCAACAGAGTCTATGGCCAATGGCTTGATCCACCTCATGCTTAGAAAGTGGAACATTTTAACACACTTTGGTGAACCGTGGTTCAAGAAACTGCATCAGGGAACGCTGTTTGTAATACTGTTTCAGCATGTTTAGGGAAAGAGGTGCTTGCTAAACACTGACCTCCTCAGCGTTACGGGCTTGCAGTCTGAATATTCACCCTATGCTGAATAAAAGATGAATTTGCTTTTATACTCTATGGTGCCACTAAAATGTTTGGGGGGTAAAAGGGGATCCAGAAAGGATGTGAATAAGTTGAAGTCACAGTTATATGAAACATGCCCTGACTGAACTATATTTCCACATACTTCCTGCTTCATGTCCCTTCTGCATCTCAATGGACTGCCCTCCATTTAGCTGTACACTATCTTATGAAAGGGAAATGTGTTGACCCCAAACCTTAAACCTCTGAATCAAGTTGTTGTTTTCTTTCACCATATCTAACCTGAAAACAAGCAATTTTCTGCTGAATTATCAATCTCTCTGCTGGGCTGGTACAGTGGAGAGAAGATGTGCCAAAAAGGTGAATGAAGTGCTGCTTGAGAAAAAGGCTTTTACAAAGACGTCCGTGAAAGCGATTAAAGAAAAAGACATACTTCCTTTGCTGCTCCATCTTCCAGGAAACATTAAGACGTGGCCGGAAACAAAGGCAAGCAGGGAAGTGTGGACTATCTGCATGTGTGCTCTTTGTCATAAGCAATGCTGACGGTCCGCAGCGGTACAGAGCCTTCAACCTGCATTGTTCACTCGTTTGACAGCTCATCAAAATGCGGTTATCTCTCGTGGTCTCCAAGCTGTGCCTGCCAACAACACCTGTGGGGAGAGAAATTATAAAAACAAAACGACCCTCTCGCTCAATATTTAGCGCTGTGTGGGAGAGCGTGCCTAATGTGATGTGAATCCCCTGAAAGCGTTCACATTCACAAAGAATTAAATCACTCTTTATTCATTGTGGAAGAGTGAGTGCGTGAGAGCAAAATGTTTGTTTGCTTTGTAGGTACTACAAATATTTTGTAGTTTCTGTGGATTTCTGTGTATTACAGAAACTGAAATTCTGTGGATACAATGCATTTATTTATAAGGACAAAAGTGAAGGGGTTGACTTTGCATATATATTGTGCGGTGTCCTCTGCACACACACACACACATGCATAATTAACCATGCATACTAGATGTATTAATGCAAACATTCACAAATATTTAAATATGATGTTGCTTCCAGGCAAAACTGTCCAGTCAGCAACAGCTGCATGATGTCACCAACAATCATGATCTAACTCTTGCCTCAGAGCAGCACTTACTTAGTGTTGGAGTGTGTGCTCGGCATCATCTCAACTTTCATAAGCTCTCAATAATTGTGGTTTCACAATTTTTTAATTAACAGGGTTTTGACAGCAAATGTTTCCCACAATTTTTCAGTTGTGATCACTTGAATGAGAATTTTACATAGGAATATTAAAGATCATTTTATATAAGTACTCACAACAATGGTGGAGCTTAACGTTTTGGTTGTTTGATGACTATATCAGATAGCTTTACAGAAAAGATAGAAAATGGCCAAAAATTGTTAATGACATATTTATTGATTTACAACTATTTTTACAACTATACAACTGAACTATATTTAGGACTGAACAATTCTACTAATAAAATGTATATTTAAACATCTTGAATCTTTTTTCAACATTATTCTTAATCTTCTAATGGCATATACAGTGGAAAGCAAAGCAAGTATTTTATTGTAAACAAAACTGTCCAAATGACAATAGGGGCTTTGAACTTGAACGAAGACAAATTTTAGCTGATAAAATATTATAGAGCTGATTATAGAGTGGATCATTATCTTTTAATACTTTTGTTAATTTCCTTTAATTTTCCAGGCCTAAAAATGACCTGCTACATACAGGTTTTCCATGACCATGGGGATTGTGGTTTAATCATATGCAGCTGAATAATCTTGACTCATAGACATGACCAGACACTGGGTATTTCCCTGCTGATGCTCTGTCAAGCCTGTGCTATTTCCACTTTCAGTATTACAAGAGTACAGTAAAGAGACAGGCTACTGGTAACCACTTGATGGTGCTGTAAAGCAGCCAATGATAATATGTCCTTCCAGAACTTAAGGATTATTAAAACAGCAAAGGAAAACCCACTACTGTAAACCACTCACCTCTCAAGAGACATAACATAAAGGCATCTGTGTTGCTGTTACTGGTATCATACTTGTTAACCACAGTATGATACAGTGGGCAGACCTGCAGACAGTATGGTCTATGTGTCCAAACAAAGTGTTTAGGAAGAAGTGTTTTAGTAAAGCTGAAAGGCAATACATCAATGCATCTATTGTGTTGTACTTCCCATGAGATACATATTTACTTCTAGTTATACTCAGTTAACCTTAAATGTAAATGTGACCTTTCTGTGCTGTTAAATTAAGCCACATATTGTCAACATATTGTCTGTTACTTTGTAAATAATGACACAACCTACAAATTCAAATGTGCAAGATCATATTTATAGCTATAACATCAAATCTAGCAATGAATAACATTATTCTGATTCATTATTATTATTTGTTTCCCTTAATAAATATATTTGTGAGCATTCACTATAACTTGCAGCTTGTATCATTATATATTATTATAATGAAATAACGTTATAATAAATAATATATTATATATATATATATATAACGTTATATTTCTAACCCACGGTTCATATTGTAGTTCACATCACAAAGGCTATACAATAAACGATTAATTTGTGCCATAACTGTGACCTCTGTCTTATCCTTGCGAACGTTTGAATATTTTCGTCATCAACATGTCAAACTAAACGATACGTTTTGTGCGTAATGTAATTTCTCCTGATGACGGTAAATGACAACACGAAAGCCAATCAAATCGCTGGATTTGCCGCCTGTGGTCTTAGCTGTCAGCAAAATAATCCAATTAACGAACACGCTCGGTGGAGTTTTGGCCAATCATCGAGCCACTTGAACAAACGAAGCCCTCCCCTCGATCAAGACGCACAAGACTCTGAACCGAAGGAAATCTTGGCCTGCCCATAGAAGCTCATTATTCGGATCTGTGTAATGATTTATTTCACACCATGATACCATATTGATAGGATACTTCGAAAGATTGAGTGATAAAGTCGATAGATTTGTTCGAGGGCAGTTACGTTGGCGTCAAACATGCGCAAAAATTCACGCTATCAAAGCAGAGAATCGCCGTAAACGGAATGATCGGTTCTCACGTGAAGTCACCCTGATTGTTTGCTTTAAGAGGAAGAGAAAAACGTATCGACACCGAAAAAGAACCGCAGCCTAGTGACCGAAGTGGAAAGGAACGCTGACATTCACGGTATTTCTGGAAATGTGAGTATGGGGGACGCTCGGGCCTCGGGTTTGCTCGACGGAGCTTGTGCTAAGCTAACCAGCGCGAGCCTGCGCGTGATTTCATTGCTAAGTGTTTCTGGGCTTGTTGTGTAACGAGCGAGTTGACACAAGCGCGGGTATAACGATATTAGACTGACATTGCCGCCCACTTTCCGTTTGCGTACAACAAAGAAACATTATGATGTTCTGTTTGTGTGTGGATTCAGACTTTTATTGCTTTTGTTTGTCCAGCACTAACCTAAGCGCGAGCGACAGACAAACAAGCGCGCGTCAGAAATAATCCCATCGGCTCGTGCTCCGCGTTAGTAAGAATTCATTTGATTATGTAATCACATCTACTATTGTTATATCTCCTGTATTTCCGTTTCAAACGTGATATGTTTTAAGCTTTATAGCTTCATTTGTTCTTGAACCTGCAATGTATTGGCTCACATATAGCCTACAGTTACTTTTGCATTGGTGTCTAACAACGGCCTGAGTTTCATGCTGAAATGTTGTCATTAAAAGCTTAATCAAATATCTGAACCTGCCTGTAAAACTCGACTAAAGTAGTGTTTTGTGATTAACATAAAATCATCCTTTATAATGTAAATTACATTGTGGGAAATTTAACCTTGATATATTTAATATTGACATGTTATGATATGTCAAATTTTGAATTTATAGTGCTATTTATGGGTTAAATCAAACTTTGATGCTTGTTATCTCATAATTCGATTTTGAGATTTGAGCCTGGTTTTCACAGACAGGGTCACCTATGTGTTTAATAAGTAGATTTTTTGCAATGCCTCTTAATATCTGTAATGGTCAATGACTGTCAAATATAACTGTATTTTTGAATATGACTAAATACTTGCTGACTTTTGCATTGCAAAATGAATGGTGAGTATAGATTTGGAGACCCCTGAGATGGCTAAAGAAAGCTCTTGTGTGTTCTGATTTGCCATCCTTTATTTTTATGTCATATATAATTTAACAATGCTTTAATTTCTCATGTCACTTGTATCCTATAGCAAACTTTATGTATAGGTCTTAGCATTATGTATATATATGTGTCTGCTTTAAAATGCAGTTTTGTGGATAAGCAAATTAATAGGCTGATGTTTAATGATCTTGTCTGTTGCAAGTCAAATGGAGTAACTCAAACTTTGACACAAAGTTCATCTGTAAATAGATGAGAGACCTGATTATAACTGTAGATAAAGGACTTTGATCATCACTTGTTATCCTGATTGACACATCTATAGACTGGTGACATGACGACAACAGTTAACACGCATTACCTACTGTTTCTTTATCATGGTTGAACACAGTAAAACTTTGACCCAGACTGTAGTTCAGAGAGTGCTGAGCTAGCAGTTGTACATTTGATACGGATCGCTGTTCTGCATTGCTAAAGGAAGGGTCAGCGTTCTACACAAGTGTCGAGTCTGAAGGTTTGACAGCATAAGAAAAGCAGATGAGACGACCCCTTTGTTTGCTCAGTGGCTTCCTCAAAGTCCACCCAGATCTGTGACAGGCACAGAAGTACTGGCAGTAAGCACAAGTCTGCCGTCTGAATGATTTGGTAGCACTGTGGGAAAATGCTCAGTACTGATGAAGCTATATTGTAGTTAGCATTTAATTTAGTGCTACATACAGGTGGGGTATGTGGAACGGCTGTTTTATGATCTTGTGTATAATCAGTATTTCATTCGGATGCATTTTGGCTAGTGTAGTTGCATGGCTAAACACAAGAAATGTCAAAAGCATTGACAAAATGAGGTTTAAGGTTAGGTTGAATGTATTGTGTACCATGTGTGGATCATCACCTAATATGGCACTCATTACACTTTGCATTATAATGACAGTCAGTGACGGTATTTGAATGCATATAAGTTGCTTCCATTGTGGTGGGAATATTTGTATGTTGTATGGGTTTGGCAGGGTGGTGTTCAGAATGACTCAGAATTAACTCTTTCTCTACTTCGCTAAGTGAGTTTTGTGTGGGTGTGTGAGAGGGTGTGTATGCGCTTGTTTGTGCTGATCTTCTGACGTAAAAAGGAGCTTTAGATAGGCCTAGCCTAACAATACATTTAGCTTTTGCTCAAGCTTAGATTTGTAATGACGCTTGCTGCCATAACCTAAATCTGTCTCTTTGTTAGTCATGCCTAATGTTTGACCCTAAAATTTAAGATTGTGTTGTTGTGTGTGTATGTATATATAACTTCTGTTTTCTTTTTTTTATAAAAGAATAAGAAACTTGCTTGTTTGCTGGTTGAGTTTTAGCAGGCTAGCTCCATTGCTTTACACCTTAATGGAAACACACAACTACGTTTTGATAGCCGGAGGTTGAAGATTATTTGTGAGTTGGCTTTATGGGTGGTTCAGTAAAAGCAATAGCTTAGGTTCTATAAAAAGCACATTCAGTCATCATGCCCTTGATAAGCAATGATGGTAAATTCACTAATGGATGTTAAGTAGGCCAACCATATTTGAAATCAATAGACACAGAGATGCAGTTGTTTGATTTATAGAAGTGGATATCCCAGTGCTTGTTTTTTTTTTTTACTGTGCACGCTACAATTTTGTTTTGTTTTAAAATAGCTTGCATATACTTTGACTATTTTCTTGACAATTGTGTAGAATTTCATCACTTAACGTTCTCAAAAAAAAAAAACGTCTAAGGGTTTTTGTAAGAACATGAACCAGTGTTAATTACTGGGCCATTAATTAGATCATTACTATATCTTTCCACGTCATCACTTTCATGATAGATTTTCCTTGCAGTTTACTGTCTTTTGGTTATATTGATTAGTGCTGGATGATATATTTAGTATTTACACATTTTGCTAGCATGTCAAAATTGAAATAATTCACCCAAATACGATTTCTCTCAATTTACATGCCTTCCAAGCATTCTTTTATTGATCCTAAACGTTTTATATAAAAATTATTGTTATATGGGTGGGTGTCTTCCGAAGCGAGATAATACGTTTGTGATAGAAAAGGATTAATGGTTTTGTGCTTATTTAGCAATTGATGCACTGTTTCTCCATGGACACTAATTAATGAGTGCACTAAGGTAAAATAAAGCATGATGTTGGTAATTTTAAATGTCTGTGTCTCGTGTTGCCAAATGCACACAAGAAATGCAAGAGCGAATGAGATTGAAAGTTATCAACAGTATTGATCAATGATATTATCAAAGTTATTGATATGTCATCATATTTGGCTTGGTGTGCAGTTTGTTTTCTTGAAGATATGACGATCACTAAATCAACTGAAATTGTTTACACAAATGTATTGTTTTGCTTCACATTTAAACACATTAAATACACTGGGCAAGTGTATTTGTTGAAATCACATTTTCACAAGGCTAGCAAAATGTTGAGAATTTTTTATATCGGCAAGTGATTCCACAACATCCATGCCTTCCATGCCTTGTACTCTTAAAACATGAGTGTTGCCTAATGCAGCTGTCTGTCTTTAATGTAAAAAGTTAAAGAACACTTGCCTCTGCACTTTTAATATAGCAAATGGCAGGTCAGAACTTTGCTCTAACAGCAGGTAAGCATTAGTTCTGCTGCTATTGGATGTCTTGGTGTTGTGCTGGAGGTAACTTTATGAGGATCTAACATGCACTCAGATGTAAAGTATGACAGTAAACTGTCTGTTTTTTGTGCTTATTTTGTTTTTCTCCTAGCAATGCATTTCTGTTCTCATAGAAACTTCTCCTTTGCATGTTTGAGCACCAACATTGTGGTGAAAAGGAAATAAGTGTCTGCCTCAACTGAGGCACAGTAACCTTTTTATTAAGGGGCTTTGTTTGCCTCCTTTATTTGATTTTTAAAGGCATTCTTTGTTTATATAAAAAAATAGTGTTTATATATCTCTTTATGTAAGACACATTAATTTAATGAACTAATTAACAAATCCACAATCTGAATGATTTAAGACTTAATATATATATAAGCATCTCTAAAACAGTTTATTTTCCCCCCATATTTTAAAGTTTGAGACATTTTTGACACACTTTGTGACGTTTTTGCACTAGGTCTACATAAAATCTTGCACTGCTTTAAAAGAGTTTTAGAGGCTTGAAAGAGGTTGAGAACTTCATAGTACCAGCAGTACCATTTGTATCCCAAAAGCCAGCAATGTTTACACTTCCTCTGTGCCCACTTGCATTGGCTTTCTTTCCCTTTTGAGTGGGCATCTCATTTAGACATTATTGTGAGGTAAGAGACTAGGATAGCTGTCTTAAACGTGTTGTAGAGCAGTGTTTCATGATGTTTCATAATCTGTTGTACTGCTGTCACCCAGATGGCCTTTTTTTTTAAATTGCGTGGTATGAAGCAAATGATGAAACTGGACCATGCCAGTGAAATGAAATTGCAGAGGAAATGTAAATATTTTCAACTCTGTCATTTTGTTAAATTACAAGTGCACAATTTGCAATAAACCTTGATTTAGATATATCCAGCATGTACTTGTAGTCTGTATTATTCGTTTGTCTTTATCTACCTGAAAACTTTCTTCCTTCTTCCCTGTTTTTTTCAGTTGCCTTTCCCCTCATAGGCCTTTTAGCCCTTTCACCATGCAGATTGTCAGCTCACACCCTCGGTGCTTGTGTAAGCCTGCCAAAATCCACTTCCCTCTTACACTGATACAGTATATTTTGGCTGCATTTTTGCAGTAGAGGCCTGAGCTTCAGGTTTCACCCTGTGGTTTTATACGAATGACTAGCCAGTGACAACAGTTTCGAGAGGAAAGATCTCGAGAGCTTGCGGTTCCAACTGCGATAGGACGTGTGGGACTTACAGTGTGCGTGTTAGTGGGTGGATAATGCGTACAGTAGAAGTGAAAGCTCTTCTGTGCTTCATGGGCCGAGGAACCCAACGTTGCATCTTTCATCAAGCCTCGAAAAGAACAGAGGCCACATATGGTGTGAGTGATAGAGACGAGGGGTAGGTTGTCTCCTAACTGTGTGTTTATTCAGCTGAGGCTAGCTGGACAGATATAGCTCTCTCCATAAAGGGCCTGGTTGCTTTTCTTTTGTTTTGGTGCCTTGGTGATGCAACACATTAGCTAAGGGAATACCCTGAAGTGCACAGTTATCATCTAAACATTTTGTAGCCACAAATACAAATAAGTAGATTTTAAACCAAATTTTAATAATGTGCTTTACTTGAACATTCATTACTAATTCCTCCATTACTTTTAAATGAATTGTTATTCTTTTGCGTAATCTATGAGGGTAATGAAGACACTGTACGCTATTGACTAACTAAGCTTTATAATATAGAAACAGAAAGCCGAGTGGTTTAGATAAAATCCTATCACTAGCGTACTAGAGGTTAAGCTCAAAGCTTGTTTTCACCCAGTTATAAAGCGGAAATGTGTGGAGGTCACCTCATGTCCCAAGAAGATGCCAAGCATGCAGCTAGGTCACTGGATGAAGCAAAGCCCCATGTTTAGAGAGTAGCACTAGAGTTGCTTAGTGACGCTACAGTGTTTACTTTATTTTTAGAAAGGAGTCTTGAAAAGAAGTCAGGGTAGGAGTCATAATTGTGCCTTGTCAGGACAAGAATTGCGGATTATGGCAAAATTTTGCACATGTACACTAGATCTAATTAGGCTAAGAAGAAAACAGTACCTATGATTCTTATGTTCAATAATTCCTAAAATTTAACAAAGTTTTGTTTTACAATAGCATTAATATTTCATTGTTTTGCTTGTGTCGACATGCGGTTTTAATCATTTAGCCATTTGGTGGCCACTGTGATGCCAAGTCCTGTTGCTCTGACACTGTGTTTGTCCTGCATGCTGAAGCACAACACAATTTCCAGATTTTACTTTGAAATTGCTTTAATGTTAGGTTGTTTTTTTTTTCAACAAAAGTGAAGTATTTAAAATTGTTTAATTTATTAAATTATAAAGTTTTAATTTCAGATTTTTTTGCTGACACTATTGGTTGCTTTATTAAGCGTTAAAGTAAGTCATATTTTGGGTTGGGAAAATTTATTGCAATTTTGGAAACCAACACTTAAAATTTTGATACCACTTTTTAATTTCTGTGTGTCCTCTGTCAATTCCAGGACTTCCTGGTTAAGTCAGTCCTGGTGGACCATGAAAAGTGTTGGTACATTTTTGTGATGTCTTTTGTAAAGAGTACAACGTATTTGATGCCATGCGTGCCTCATCATTTGCCCCGTCATTAGCAGGTTTATCTGGTTTTTTAACTGGTGGTTGGTAACCGTTTTAACTTCCTCAGCTGCACATGTGAACGAACGACCGCTGCAGATTCTGTTAAAACACAAGCTGATGCAATATTTGTATAAGTATAAAAAACTGATCATTATTTACGTGTTAGAAGCTGCTTATAAATATATTATTTTGTCAGTAGGTGGGATTAATTTTAATATCCCAATGTTTGACTTGATTTCATTTTACCACATTAATTGAAACTGGAAATCTATAAGAATGGAAATCATTATAACTAGGGTTGGGTATTGTTTGGTTTACTGTTCTGCCATTTTAATCATCCACAAGGATACTTTATTATCGGTTTTATTTGGTTAACTAAGTTTAATTTAAATTCAGAGCATGCTTATGCAAAAAGTCATGTTTGGGCAATTTTGTGTCGTATACAGTTTAACCATTTTAACAAGTCAGTTTGTCTGTATTTTGCTGCATAAGGAAACATTCACTTTTTCTGGTACAGCATAATTATGACATTGTGACACTTACTCTAATGATGTGTAATGTGTGTCTGAAGGGTCACCCACGGTAAACATACCTTTCTTTTGAAGTGCACTATTTTTGGAGACTCACATAAATAAATTCTAAATGCAACCTGTTGATCTCATAGTGCTGCAGGACAAGTATAATTCATTTCAGGGAACTACGTTTAAGCAGAGAGATAGTAAAAGGTCATTTTACTTCTGTGATGTGACTCATTTTCAATAAGAAGAAATGTAGGGAATGTCATTTTAACCATTGTAAATTCAATTGTGATTAGTGGGCATTTAATACCAGAACATAGCCAGATTAAAAGAAAGTATGATAGAACAATCTCTGTATAGTTGTTTATCTATTAGCTCCAATAAACTGAATCTTTTTTTGTAACATTCACAGGTGAATTAGTCAAAAAAGAAAGTTAATGGGTAAATACTTCGCTTCATTTTGCCATCTTAAAATGCTTGGGTTCAACCGTTGAAGCAAACTGTAGTATTCATCTCATCTGTTGGCTTGTGGTCTCAAAATTTGTAAATGTAGTTCTTCTCTTTCCTTTGTTTTCTGATGATGTGCCTGTTTATTAGCGTTTGATCTGATACATGTGTGCGTTTACTGCACCTGTGCCTTTTTTTTTTTTAAGCCTGAGCTGTAACAAAGCTTCCTCTCAGCGTATCTGCCATGCTAATGGCAGGCTCTGATCAAAGCAAGCATTGCATGATGGATCAGCCCCTTTACTCTTGACAGAGATCATCTCTGCTTCAAGGCTTTGGAAAAAAGTAAGATCTAACAGGGGCGTCTTTAGAGATGCATCTGGACTGTATGAAGGTTGGAAAGGTGCCTTGCTCTCTCACATGAATGACTGCCCTAAGGAAGCAGATAGCCCTGTCCACTTTCAGAAGCAAGTAACTCAATCTGGGTTTGAAAGGTTATAAATAGGGTCTTGCTCAGAGGGGTGGTCTGGCCAAGCCGACAGCCTGGCCAGCCGAGCCATGACACTGCACAACAACCAGTGCCCCGATCCAGCCTCACTCTCCAGCACCCAACCGCCTTTTTTGGGCACATTCCTTCCATGCCTGTCGTGTGTGGAGTTGTGAGCAAAGACGCTGAGCATGGGCACGGGCACCACCCCTCTGGTTAGGTCTAGCTTTAGTCCTTTGCTGTCAACGTTGAGTCCCTGTTCTTCTGTATGCTGGAACTTTCACTGGAAGCCAACCCTGCCGACTGCTGCCAGTTTTCATTCTTCCAATGGATAAACAGACCCACACAGAGAAGCGTATCATAAGAATGAGAGAGGGTTGGGCCGGGCACACTGTTATTTGACCTATCCCATGACCCTTCCTGTAATATCGGTTGGCAAACCTTGAGTGACTGCTGGTTAGTCGCCTACTAGCTTTTTTTATTTGCTGGGTCAAGGTTCCGGGTGGTGATCGCATAGCTTACGAGGCGTCTCCTGTTCCATTTGTCTAATGGCTTATTTGGGATCGTAATACATTTCAGCGGCTATTCCTGGAGTCGTGTAATGGTCTTAAGGTTGAGGTTTGCCCAAAGCAGCTTAAAGCTGCTCCACACTTTCTAATCCTGCATTCAGATGAGGACTCATGAAAAATACATTTTGCTTGCTTGTCTCCTTTCTAGAACGTTTGTGTGCGTGTGATGGTTGTGCAGTACGTGCACTGTTTTTATGCATGCGCTTTGTGTACGTGCATGTCACACAGACGGGGTAAAGATAGCCGAAGCTGGTTTGTGGCTTTCAAGCCACATAGTCCGTGATAGAAATGACACTTGAGATGAAAGATGATGCAAGGGCTTGTGTTACTGCTCTGACACACCCCATCTGTCCGTGTCGCCCATGTGTCCAGAAGCCTTTTTTAAACATCCTTATACCTGCTGCGTCTTGGTTTTAACACTGGAAAACAGTTAGATCTTGTCTTTACTCTATAGCTCTGAATTACATTTATGAGAACTTAGTATTTATTTATTTTATTTATTTGTTTTGTCATTGCAGGTTTATTGCATCAGACATTCTGCACTTACATACATTTTTCATTGCTTATAGTTGTTTTCAAGTGCTTTTCGTTTCAGGTTTTGATGACTTGGGAGTGATTTTGCTCAACAAAATGATATTCTCATTTAGTGTCACTTTAAATGTTTTTCTAGTTAGGCTGTCTAAAGTCCCATTTTTACCAAGGACAACCACTGTAACTATAAAGCTTTAGAAATCATTTTAAATGTATAGGAATAGTTTAGTCCATAGTTTAGAAATGTAATGCTAACCAAACAGTGCAATGATGTCATTGAGATCACTTCTGTGAAACATTTTTTCCAGGTGATAAACTGTAAAGCATTGACAGCCAATCAAAATCCATTTAAATTTAAAGGGCTAGCACATTAAAACATGACATATTATACATTTAAGTATGCTACATTTTTTTTCTTTCTTTAAGGTATCATTTAAAGTCTGTTCTGTCTCTTGCAGACGGTGTCCTGAGCCATGGGGGCCTTCCTGGACAAACCGAAGACGGAAAAACACAATGCTCACGGAGCGGGCAACGGTCTGCGCTTTGGCCTGAGCAGTATGCAGGGCTGGCGAGTTGAGATGGAGGACGCGCACACAGCTGTGGTGGGTCTTCCCCACGGCCTGGACGACTGGTCCTTCTTCGCTGTGTACGACGGACACGCCGGCTCCCGTGTGGCCAACTACTGCTCCAAACACCTGCTGGAGCACATCATAACCAATAGCGAAGACTTCCGTTCAGGTCCTGATTCCGTGGAGGGAGTTAAAAGCGGCATTCGTTCTGGCTTTCTGAAGATCGACGAGTACATGCGCAACTTCTCAGACCTACGGAACGGCATGGACCGCAGCGGCTCCACCGCAGTTGGCGTACTGGTGTCGCCCGAGCACCTCTACTTTATCAACTGCGGGGACTCCCGTGCCGTGCTCAGTCGTGCCAGTCAGGTGCGTTTCTCCACCCAAGACCATAAGCCCTGCAACCCACGTGAAAAGGAGCGCATTCAGAACGCCGGAGGTTCCGTAATGATCCAAAGGGTAAATGGTTCTCTGGCCGTGTCACGCGCTCTGGGGGACTATGATTATAAGTGTGTGGATGGGAAGGGTCCCACTGAGCAGCTGGTATCTCCAGAACCGGAGGTTTTGAGATCCCACGCGTTTCGGACGAGGATGAGTTTGTGGTGCTTGCTTGCGATGGCATCTGGGACGTGATGAGCAACGAGGAGCTGTGTGATTTTGTACGCTCTCGGCTGGAGGTGTTGGATGACTTGGAGAAGGTCTGCAACTCTGTAGTGGACACCTGTTTACATAAGGTAAGGAGCAATCTTGTTTTCGTCTCTGTTTTTTGTTCTGGTTTGCATTAGCTGCACGGCTTTATGTAGCTAAATTATTGAGCCTTTACATAAGAGTCCTGTTATTCTCATTAGGAAGAAACTCATGATTTTGTTTTAAAAATCCCCCACTTGTTATTTCCATGAACTGCTGCATTTAAGAATTTTACTGCTTCATATTCCTCTAAACCAATTTAGCAATGATTACTTGTGGTCTTGTCATTCATGGCCTGCACAAAACCGACCAAAAACACACACAAGCCCTCTGCCTGTGTAGACACCAGCTTTCCAGATGTTAGGATAGAGCCAAGGACATGCGAGTGAGGTCACAGCTCTTGGGATGGATTTAGACAAGCTGAAGTCAAGGTTTTCCATTATTAGCCTGTAGTGTAACCCATGCGTTTTCATGATGTATGGCTCATATGTACACTGGAAACTAAGTGTTGAGATTGTTTTTCTCCCCTTGCACTTGAAAGATGTTTCACTCGAAGGTCTGGTTAGTGTCTTAAGTATGAATAGATGTCAGAAATTTCCATCCGAGGTAAATATTGGCAAAATAGAAGGCGGTGTAGATTTATAGTGGTTTACAGTAGAAGCGGTACTATAAACACACACTAGACAAGTTAGATTTTTATCCAGTTAAGATCCTTTTCTTAGTTTGTTTTAATATGACTTTTTTTATTCTTAACCAGGGAAGCCGTGACAACATGAGTGTTGTTCTGGTATGTTTCCCCAATGCGCCGAAGGTATCAGAAGAGGCTATAAAGAGAGAGGCGGAGTTGGACAAGTTTTTGGAGGCTCGGGTGGAAGGTAAGAAACAGCACTGTTTTTTATGTCTGGTAAAAGTCGAGTAAACCACAAATGCTCATTAACTTGTAATTTAGTTTTAGCATCTCTCTATTGCTTTCTTTTTGTAAGTTCTTTTGGTTTTTTTCTCAACATCCTGGCTTGTTCTAAACTGTCTGGAGCCTCATATGGATGTCTACCCTGGATGGGGAATGTTAGGACAGATCTTCCAATTCTTAAGTGTTTTCCACTAGATCTGTTGTTAAGACAGCTGTGATGAAACATGTTCAGCGTTGTCTTTCCAGCTCTATATACCATCTGGATGTTATTGGCTCATCCTGTGTCTGTAAGTGTGGGATGATTGATCTCGCGTCTACACCTATCTAAGGTTTCAGGTCCTGATGGATGAAACGTTCCATTTTAATCTTCCGTTTTCAGACTGCGTCTGTGTAATGTGATTGCAAACTGTTTCACTCTGCAGAAATCATGGAGAAATCAGGGGAGGAAGGCATCCCGGATCTAAGTCATGTCATGCATAACCTCCGCCCAGAGAGCATCCCCAACTTGCCACCAGGAGGTGGTCTCGCTAGCAAGTAGGAGTCCAGAATTGATACTTTGATTAAAACATCTTATTTCTCTGCTGTTTTGTGTAAATGATGGATGTAGGCTACACAGCAGACCATTATGGCTTTTTTCACCACTATTAGCTGTTTTCTGAAGGGTGTTTATTATCCGTCTTTCTGCTTTTCATTTCCAGACGCAGTGTAATTGAGGCCGTTTACAACAGGCTAAACCCGCATAGAGAAGAAGATGGGGTGAGTGGTTCCTTACACTTTATATCAAAGTGAAGATCTATAATGTTTTTAATGTAGGTCTGTGACATTTTCAATATTGTGCATAGGTTTATTTCCATGATCATTTGAGAACTGCATTTATTAAGCGATTAGCGTATATCCTACTTGTATACTCCTACCTGGTACTCAGAGATAAGGCATTTAAAACATCCAAACACAACTTAAAAAAAAGCAGTGTCTGTGCATTTGTTTAGATGCAAGGCGTTGCGTGCACGCCTTGGCTTTTTTGTCATCTGTGCTTGTACCATTCGGTTTGTATTTGTACGTCCGCATCTTGGTAAAGAGTTTATTGGTCTAAGATTTCCCCCTGCAAAAAGTTTCATGTTGACATGACGCTCCTAAACACTTAAAACCTCATTTGCACACTTGCGCACACACACCGGGAGGCCAGCTTACTTTGTCACACTCAGGAGTCCTGCTTTGTAAGGTCATGGGCAGGTGACCTGCCGTAAGCAGGGTCTCTTAACCTGCTCTGTCCACTGACACTGGGGTCTTGCACCAGGACAGCCAGGGAGGAGCAGCAGGCCATGAGGAGGAGGAACATCGGAGCAACGCTGCCGCCCACTTGCTGGAGGCGCTACGACAGTTCCGGCTCTGCCACAGAGGCGAATACCGCCACGTGCTGGAGCAGGCGCTTTCCAGCTACCGAATGTCCTGCGGGACGGGTGCAGCGACACGCTCTGCCCCCCAGGAGGACCCTTCCTCTCCCCCACCATCCCCTGCCACCGAACCCCTCAAATCTGAAGAGGGGCAGGATGAAGCCACCACATCGCCGTCTTTGGACAAGCTCTCTGGCTCCCACACTGCATGACCCTTAGTACCCACTAACCCCAAGCCTCCCTCCCACCTTTCCCAAACCTGCTCTATGGCCCAAGTTGCTAGGTTGCTCTTCTGATGGTGCAGTTTCATTGCAGGTATTTGGATGTCTTTATCGATGTACTAGAAGTAAAGTTGTCTGTTGTGTGTCTAAGTGAGCTCAGCACACAGGAAGACTCCTGTATTCAGACACTCATTGGCCATAAAGTTACGATTAATATTAATGAGTAATTCCTGCACTAAAAACCTGCTCTGAAACTGCAAGCGTGGTTAACCTTGGCACATCCCAGCTCTGTCTACATGAAGCACTTTTCTGTATTTGTGCACTTAGCCCCATGTTTTATATCGAGACACATGGAAGAGTCCCTCCTAATGTATTAAGGGCTTCTGAATGATTTGAAAGCCAAATAACCTTTGTAAATAGTTTGAAAATGTTTGTTAACCGAGTGGACGATCTGGGCCGTGCCAAGGTTATGTCTGTATGCTCTAGTGCCATGCAATGCATGTGTACTCTGCATTCTGGGTTGGTCTTGTGGTTGGTTATAGTCACAGTATTAACATGAGCTGTAGAAAGCATCAGGTACAAGCTTGTATTATTCTCTTTAATAGGTGTTTGACTGCGTGTGTGTGGTGTGTGTGCGTATCAAACGTTAAAATGTGAAATGATTGATCAAAAACAATTCTTTCACAATTTAAAAGGGAACTCTAATACTGTGTCTATGTCTCTCTTTCTCTCTGTCTGTCTCTTCATCTTGTTTTCTCACTGGCTTGTAATTTGGACTCTCAAATATGATTGTACTTCGTATTCTTTATGAGTATTAACTCTGCTATCCAGGTGTCTCTTTAAGGGTATAAGCACAAATGGAAAAGCACTGGCTCTGTAAGCATGGACCGTATGAGATTACAACGGGTCAATCAATACTGTTTACCTTCCACTCTTTTGTTCTTGCAACATTCTCTTTGGTGGTAAATCATTTTTCTGCTGCTATTCCAATCAGCAAATGGCTTTTGCATTTGAAATGTAAAAGTCGTGCATTACAGGGCGTAACGCATGTAGACAGCATTACCTTTAGCCATGTAAACATCAGGCAATGCTGCTACATGATCATTCATGAATGTCTGTACTGTGCTAATGTCTGCAGAATTTGCACATATAAGTGACCCGTGTCTGTTTTTGGGAAGCAGGCTGAAATCTGTCACCATGAATTGTCGTAAGATGTTCCAAACTGTTCATTTGTGTTTTCTTTGGCTGATTTATTAAAGTAAACAACATGAAGCTGATTACTTTGCATTACGCTTTAACTTTGAAATCAAGTCAAACTGTGTAATCCTCTTAACGGTTAGCGTAAGTGCGTGCGTAATGCTGCCATTGTTATATTAAACTCATGTTATTAATATTAGATGTCAGAACAGAATCGGAGAGCTGGGCTTTGAGTATTGTTTGCTGGTTTGGTTTATGCCCCGAGTGTTGCTTTCTTTCCTGGGCAAAAGAGTTATATTCAATTTGTTTTATGCTGTAGTTCTTCAAACAAAATAAAACAAATTCAACTATTTATGTTTGTCTTTGCTGCCATTCATTATTACATTTAATAACTGATGTTCAGTCGCTTTTAAATATTCTGTTTATGAAACTCTGAGCCATGTGATGCTCTTTATTCAACTTGTGACATTGTGCTCATCTTGGTGGTTTTGTCACTTAAAAACAATCATTTATATTCAGGTTTTCCATACTTAACATTTGTGTGGCCAATGTTGTGACTCGTTATTCATTATTGAAAGTTTTGTTTAGGTTTGAGGTAAGTGTGCATCAGACCTGCATGAGTAAGACATCTTAATGCTGAAGAAAATCCTTTTTTTGCTGAATAAATGTGTTTTTCAGGAAATGCATTGTCAAATTGCAAAGAAAATGCTGGTCAGGCCAGGCCTTTTTTGTATCATCTATATTGAGCATATGTTTAATTCCCACTAATGAATGTTTCTCTTGTATGTTTCTTGTGATTTGTATGTGTTAATAGGTTATTTTCCCCTTTGCCTACAGTGAATTAACCTGTATGTTTTTTTTATTTCCTGTCACAAGTGGCTAATTTCTTAAAATGTAGTGTAGTTAATGTAATTATGTTCTTGGAATCCAAGATCTAGGAAATAATTTTTCCTCACACCCCTTCTTGATTTCTCTTCCTTCGCACTATTTTTTTACCTCCCTGATTCTCAATAGTCAGTGTTCTACCCTTTTTGTTTTTCTCTGTTTGCTCATTTCTTTCCCTTCTTGTTTTCTCCTGTCGCAGAGCGGAGGTGACCTGGACGACCCCTGGTAGCCCGAGCAGCAGACGGCTTCTGTCTCCGCACGAGAATGTCCTCAGTTCACACAAGAAAACCCTTTGCTTACACACTTTTTTTGGTTTTGATTCTGAGCGAGAGTCATAGGAAATATTAAACGAGTCTGGAAAACGTACTTGTTTTTTAAAGATGAGAAACTAAAGATATGTTATGATTTTTAAAACTGCGTTACGGTAGAGAAATTTATTTTTAGTCCCTTACCCCCTCCCTCCTGAAATCTTTGTCAGTTAAGAGCAGCGACGAGACTGCCTGAGCAATTGTTGCTGTATGCTAATTTGGATGTGTGACCTCTGACCTAATCTGGAGGTGGGCGGGGCCAGTGAGCGCTGAGAGGGACCGGAATTGGTGCCATTTGGACCTCTGTTGAATGTGGAGAGCCTTTCTGCTGTCGGGGCTCCTTTCAACTTCTTCACACCGTGCATGTGCGTCTTTTTGGAGATCCTGACCACCAAGCGTTTCTCTGATGCCCTCTGCTCTAAGCCTGGACAACAGTAATTAAATGGTCCTCTCATGCACCTCGTCTTGCTGTGTCATAACTGCTGCTGGCCACAAAAATGTAATGTGTCTGTGGATTGTTTTTTGTTGAGGGGGTGTTCTAGTGTCATTAATTTTTGGTGCTTGCTGTTAAACTAAAAAATTAAACTAAAAAAAGAACACTGATGTGACGGCAGGAGATTATGGCAAACTCGCTCTGGATGGAGAGGACATTCGTTAGGAAGGGTACAACATACGGAGAAGCTTGTTTCCAGTTACTTTATAGCCACCCAAGAGACAGTAATTAAACATTCTTTTTTCCGTATGTCCCTTCGCTTTAACCCCCATCGTCATTTGCGTTTTTCTCTTAACAAAATTGCAAAATTATTACCCCCTCCATTATCCTGATTTAGAATTTTTAGAAGTTTTCTTTTTTACAGATTGTATGATATAATTGGTATTGTTTGATTGCACTCACATTTGATTATGAAAAACAAAAAAATACTAAAATCTATAAAGAGAAACTATGAGAAGGTAGGTAGAGTATTTCTAAAGTGAAACTGCAGAAATATGTATGTGTATATAGCTATATATATTTTTTCTCCTTAACAATGGAGTGAAAGAGAGGGCACTCTCTCCTCGGACTGGATGATAGGTACTTGAATATTGAGTGATCTTTTTAATCCTTAATCTAGGATTGGTTTCTGTTTTTGAACTGTGCCTGTAAAAGGTGGTCCATTGCTGCGGAGGTGTGTTTTTACAGGACAGTTGGCTATGGATGAATGTACCCCTTATTCACACTGATACACGTATACTTTAACACATTTCATATGTGCATTTATCGTTTGATTAGCTTCATGGTATACATTCACATCGTTTAATCCACAGATGAGTTATTTTCTCGTCTGTGCATATCTTTGACACAGACGCGTGCTCTGGAGGCCTTCTTTAAAAGTTCTTTTCCTTCCCTCCCTTTATTGTTTATTCATCGACTTCACCTGCTTTGGTGTGTAGCTTTAAATGAGTGTTTAATTGAATTTTATGAGATGGTTTGTGTATGTATATATATTTTTGCAGTTTTTCCCCCTCTGGTACACATAAATCATGGCTATATGCTTGAAAGCTTAATTTTAAGGTTTAAGAGTAGAGATCGAGTAAATTTAAAAAATGCAGATGGTAAAGAAATATATTTTGTGCAGTGAGTGTTCAAGGACATTCATTGGCCTTGTGTATATCAACATTTACTTATCGAATAATCGAGACAGAGTATTTTATTTATTCCAAGTTTTTGGTTTAAATGTTGAGAGAGAGGATTGTTTGTAAGGGGAAAATTACTGCCCCTGTGTGTTTTGAAGAATGTGACGGAATTCTCTTGCGCTTGCATACTTCCTCTTTCTCTCCCATTTTCTCTAACTACCCGATACGCCCGTGTAATGAACGTCCCCAGTATGATGTTGTGATGTTTCAGTAGCAAACAGTGAATATGATCTGTTCTCCTCAATAAAGGATTGCTAAAGTTTGATGTTAACACAATAGTTTGCTTGTTTGAAATGTATTATTTATGAGTGTTTTGTCAAAAATCTTAAAACTAGTACTTGCTCTGTTTAACCACCAGGAAATTTATAGGAAAAATGTGGATTTTGAGGTGTGGATGGTGTTAAACTGTTATGTCAATGGGTTAACACAAGAGGGCGTGGTAACTGAATTTAAAGGAGTTCAAACTTTCATTAGGTTAGATATGGGTGGTGAATAAGCAGTAAGCATGCTGTGCTCCTTTCCATTTTTTTTCTCCTGTAACTTGGCTCACTTTTTCATTTTTAATATTTATGTTGCTCAATTTGTAAAGCATTGTGTAAGCAGCACAAAGGTCATGGGTTCAAACACACAGACTTAAAAATGTACTATGAATTCACTTTTGCAGCTAAATCTATACATATAAATCTTAAATAATCAAAATTGAATAGATTTGTATATAGAGCACAAAAAGGCAAATCAAATCCACCAATAATTTAGGCAATCAATTGTGTATTTGTAAATAATTATTTTGATGATGAAAGCAGAAAAGATCATTTTTATTGAAAGTGTGTAACTTTACCCCCACCCCTGTGATCTGTGAGGATTATGTAAAAACACTCTATTACAAGTTTGCCAAGGTGAGGAATTGTGGAAACAGTGTTCATTACACTACGGTTGACTGTACACGCTCACCTGACTGTAGGGTGTTAAGAGGTCATCACCTCGTGCCCCTCCCGCTACACAACATCCTCAATGAGCAGAAACATCCTCTCTAAACCTCTGAGCACTCTTTTTACATCTGCACCTCATTACAATGTCTCCCACTGCAAAGTTTAAATCCCCTAATGATCCAGGATAGACCCACACCCCTATAAAGTCTCCCCGAACGGTTACACCATGTTGTTAGCCTGGATTAGGATGCCAAACGTGGATTAAGGTAATCCACACTCTTCAGTCTGAGGCGGTGGGGAACTGGACTATATTGTACACAACATCTCAGGTTTGTGGATTGGAAGATTAAGCGGGAACACTTTTAAGTTTAGGGTAAAGTGTGGTTGATTTAGATGTTTTTGTGTACAAATACGTCTCGAAAAATGTCAAGCAAGCATTTATGATAAGGACATAGTGAGTGAATATCTAATATCAGACAATGAAGGAGGATTTTTGTGTGTGCGCAATATCTATTGGCTGCTGTTTGCTCTTCAAACTTTTAACCCTGTGTAAAAAATTTGGTCTAGAAATGTAATAAAAATCAAATATCAAAGCAACACTCTTCCAGACACAAATTCCATTTGGGAAGATGCTTGCTAGATAAATAAACCTCTAACCACTGTGGTAGATGTTTGTGAGCTTTAACTGTTTACAATAAAATGACCTGAATGTGTGTTGTTGGGAAGTCTCTAGACAGTAATGAAATGCAGGTGTGAACTGCCATTGGCTGGTCTGAAGTTTCTTGAAAATCACCACCAACGTCTGTAATGCTTTGCTAAAATACCTTGACTGTATAGAGTTAACAGTGGGGGTCTGAGTGGTAGATCGGGGAGGGTGGGTGCGGGGTGTTAGGGGATTACCCCGTTTCCAAAGCCTAGTTACATTGCAGAAGTAAATGAGCTGTTGAAGAATGAACTCGGGGCTGGAACAGCCGAACGTCCTGGGGGCCGAAGCTTAACCGCAGCCCGATTGGTGGGATTACAGAGGAAATGAGAGGACAGAGCGGGGGACCGCGAGCCAGGTAATTCAACTCTAATTAACCACATTCACCAAACTGCATGTTGTCTTCCCCACCTTTTCTTCATTCCTGTAGGATTTGTTCCTACCTGTTGTGACATACTGTTGCTGTATGCATTCTCAGACATCATTGTTAGCTAAAAGAATGCAAGGGGTTTGGATTGCGGTTAGATGTGGGGTGGTCTTGAGCATTGTTCTTGAGTTTGTGTGTTTCGTCCATTTATTTTCTAAGGTCGCTATCGAGGTGACCATGAAGGTCGTACGTGAACTTTCGCAGTCTCATCTGACTTTGTATCCGTCAACTGACTGTAATTATGACTCTCCCCTTCTATTTCTTTCTCTCTGCTTCTCCCTCTCAGAGCTGTCACCTCCGTGTCAGTAGATATCCCTGAGTCCCAGCATGCAGCGTCCATTGGAGCTGAACGTCCCCTCCCTCTCCACCACTGGCCCACCAGCCGGCGCTGTCCTGACATGACAGCCCATTGTGTTTGTCCAGCCAGGCCGAAACCCCTGGCCGCAGGAAAGAATTAAGAGGGGATAGGAGGGGGAGAAGTAATTATGTTTAGTCACTGAATTCTGCAGATCCCTGTGTTAATTATGCGATTCACCACAAAACACTGTCAAGTCAACTGAAAAGAGCAGGAATGCTGGTGAGAGCGTATCAGAACATGACACCTCAGACTCAGAGCCCCTGTGAGGTCAGGGAAGGACCGTGTGTTTGTAAGGGTGTAGGATAAAGGATAAGATCTTCACGTACACTGGGCTCAAATTACAGGCCTGCCCATTCACATGCAGCTCGCTTGGTTTGTCAGCAATTTTTATTGCAATTAACAGAGCGTGAGAATCCACGTTCTGCCAACGTGAAGGGCATGTGTTCACCCTGTAGCTGCTCTGTTATTCCTTATATGTAAGTCATAATTTTAGACTTTTTTACTTATTACAAAGAAGATTTCTTATATACATTGAAAGTGGATGAGGACCAGGGGCTGGCAAGCTCCAGTAAAGAGAAAAACATTAGTAATAGCTCTTTTCTAAAACCATTAAATAGCTTTGGGTGAAAATTGATATTTTGATACCTACAAAAAACTGTGATCACCATTCACTTTCTTTGTATATAAAAAAAGAGATGTTACACCTTTTTACACTTTTCCACAGAAGAATGCAAGTTTTGGAAGACAATGGGAATAAACAAGCATAGAACTGTTTATTGTGAGATTCAAAAATCTTTGCGGTCTTGTAGCCCTCCTATGATATCAAGGACTATAATATCATTGTGTAAAATGACACATCAAGAAGACGTTTGCTAGTGTAATGTATAAGTGTATTTCTTACATACATTAAAAGTGAATGGAGGCCAGAGGCTGGCACGCTCCAATAAGGAAAAAACTTGCTCATAATTGCTCATATAATATCTGAAGTCATTAAACAGTCTTGGCTGAAAAACTACAATGTTACCTTGAAAGTCTTGCTTGACATCTGTGGTCACCTTTCACTTTCATTGTATGAACAAAACATTTTAAATGTTATAAATAACACCTTTTTTCCACAGCAGAAAGCATCTTGCTTTCACAAGCATCAAGGTGAATAATTAAAGACAGCTATGTTTATTTTGAGTAAACTACACAATCTTTGCAGTCTGATAGACCTCCCACAGTATCAGTGAACGTGCCATTGTACGAAACATCAAGAGGAATGTGAATCAATGCTTTAAAAAAACACCCTTTATTTATATTGTCCTTCCCAGAAGAGCTCTAGCCTGGGGAACCAGACCAATGTGCTCCTAATATCTGTCCCCAGATTATAGTTTCCCTTTTGTAAGTGAGGAGAGAGAGGCAGATACGATCAGGTGCAGGACCCGTGGTCCTCAGGCTCGGCTGGGGAGTGGAGGAGAGCAGACAGCATAGGAGGAAGTCATTTATGGGCTGAGCATGTTTCATGCCTCAGAAACCATGTTGAATTAAATAGAGTAATCACAGCTTGAGGCCTGGTCTCTCAGGTTCACTCTCTCTTCTGCTCTTTGTACCTCATTTGCTGCTGAGAGGAGTGGATTATCACCAGATCACTGTGGAGGCCGGCCCAACAAATGCACACACACTTTCACCACAATGCTTCACATCGGGTGTTTGGAGACGGTGGACTGGTTTCCTTCACTTTTGTTTTTTATGTCATACATTTGTGCATATTCAATTGATCCACCAAATATTACCATCTTGCCTAAACGCGCATGACTCGACTGCGATTTCCCCATTAACACCACCAACCTGTTAGTCATTTGACACTTCGTCCTGCAGCCAGCTGAAAGAGAAGAACCGCAAGGTCAGAAAGATAAAAATAGTTTTGATTCAGATCAAGTGAAGCATTTAATTCTGGAGGTGCCCTCGGGCCACTTTCTTGAATGCTCTTAATCCACTCTATAATGCACATTGCCCAATTGTGTATGTGCATTATCTGGACGCAATGTGCGCTCCTTTGGGCAGTCATTGTGAAACACAATGCTAAGTGTCTCCCATGAGCCGTATGAATTTAGACGATGACAGCTGAGTGTAGAGACAAGGCAATATATCTTATTTATAGGGCAAAGGGAAAGGTAGCAGCAGGACATAGGTGTCATATTGAGAGACTGAGATGGGGAGAAGACTAAACAGCTACTTTGAGCAGTTGCTGGTGAAATAAGTTGAGAGGTGCTAGAGGAATGCCATTAAGGCACATTATCCCTTGTACACAATTCTCATTGTGCAAAAAAAGCAGATTGTATTAAACACTAACATTTGATACTAGATAATCCTAATCATGGTGATGGTTAAAAAATTGCAGATTTTGTAAAAAATTATTTGCTTCTTCAAATTTTTCAATTTCTTTAAGTCATTTTAATGTAGTATTTTAAATTGTCTTAAATAAAAATATTATAAAATTTTTAACCTAATTTGATGTGTTAAATTAATGCTAAAACAGTTGAAAATATGACTTTTTACAGTGGGCAGTTTTAAACAATGAGTTTTTACAGTGCATACAAATTATAGTTTGTGCTCAATTTGTTATAAGCTTTTAAAGAATTTTTGTTTTGTTTTGCAGTACAAATACCTAAAAGTGGTCAATTCAGAATACATTTTAAAGATAAAGAAATTAATTTAATTTGATCTTTGGTCATTTTGCTAATCAAGAAAATGTAACTTGATTTACCTTTTTAAATATTTGTACTATTTGTAATAATATAACACAATTTCTGTGACTGTCACAGAAAAACATGCTAAATGTTTATGCTAAATGAGAAATTATGAGAAAAGACTAAGCCATATAACCGCTGTCAAACCTTCTGTGAATTTTGATCACAGAAGTAACTCAATGTCATTTTTGGCCTTTATCTGGCCATATCTCTATTTACACAATTGGATTGGTCACAGCATGCAGTGTTCATTGAACTTACCAATAGCCTGTGGGTGTCACGGATATAATCGACTTTTATCATATTAGTGGAGCTTCCCCTATATCATTAGGACATTTACTGATCTGTGGCTTTGAATGCTTTATCCTGCTTTACTGTTTAGTGTTGAATGATTTAATCCAATAACAAACACACACAAAAATTCTTACAGGAAGATGTACGTATTGCTGTGCTGCATTACCATATGCCACCAGTGGGTGGCAGCAGTCTCCACTTTTTGCATGCCGAGCTCATTTAAGGGTCCTCCGGTGCGTTTTAAGAATCTGAGAGTTTTTGACTGTAAAATGTCCTGTAAACATGTAACATTCAGTGTTTCTAATTTGAGCTTAAATGCTTGCAGGTTGCCTTAGAGCAAAATCAATCTCTGCAGAACACAACAAAGTAGCCTACGTTACATTTAAAGCTGAAGTGCAAAACAGACTTGCCGATTTGCCAAGGTACTTTTTATGTGTGTTTAAATAATGTTTAAGATTAGGTTTTAATTTAGTTCAGGTTTCTTTACTGAGGTGGACCGTTAAAATGAATGCTAAATACCCATGTAGTTAATGCATATGAGAGTAATACTAGATCCTTCTGCTCTCGAACCTGCTCGCATGGCCGACTGCATTCAATAGGAGGATTTGGCAAAGCAATAAAACACAAGAGGCCATTCGTTGTATTGATTTTACCATGAGAACCCACCTTAAAACACTGTATAGCACAGACATAGGTACATTTATGCTTTCTGAACTAATTAAAGGCATTAATGTTTATTTAACTGTCATTTATTATTACTGTTTATCGGATGAAATGCGTCTTCCTCCAGTTAGTTTAAGATCATTTCGGCTGGGCAATTCCATGCAAATATCACCCTTACCTTGAGAAAATGTTTCCACCATATTGATAGCTCTGATGTCAATACTTTGGTGTTAAATACCCATGTGAGGTCTTTCTCAAAGTTTTAAAGCTTTTTTATTTTAAAGCTTTTTTATGTTTCATATTCAGGCAAAGATAAAAACATAAAAGTTAAAATAAAATAACAGTTTTATGTTCTTTAAAGAGTTAAAATTTGTTTGATATTATTGCTTGTTTGTGCATTTTAATGAACAAAAATCTGAATATTTTTAATTAACTCATATTTAAATTTTTATTATAAAATAACTCATGCATAGACTGATTTTTTTATGTCTGTTTTCGAAATTTTGCATGAAAATGTCACATCCTTAATGCTGAAATGGCCAGACTGTTTTTATTACAACTAATTTGTTCATTATTTCAAATGTACAATTTCTTTAAACATATCTTATTTCATCTGAATTCTGTACTCTCTCTATATCAGTTTAATCCCTAAACTTTGTCACCTTCAAAAATCTAAATTTCCCCTCTTTCTCGCTCTCCTTCTCTCTAGTCTAGGATACACCTGTGGCCGTCTTATCTACCCTTCTGCTGTGTGAGTGTGGTATTATGAGATTAAGGATGGAGCTCTGATGATCGGATGCAGGCCTTAATTGGAGTGGAAGTTGTACTTGCCTTCAGCCACTGGTTTTGGCTCAGGGATATGACAGTCGAGTAGAGCTCAGAGCACTGATACAGGACTACACTTCACAGGTTGGTGGAAGGATGTCAATATAATTCTCTAATCATTTCCGATTGGTCCAGGGAGCTCTGCAGAATAGCTGGATACGGAGAATGACTCCCTGCTCTGTATGTCTTTACATTTAGTGTATCCACAAGCTGTCCATCATAATGCAATCATAAGTGAAAGGTGTTCCCAATCAGGATTGTGGATTAAGAGATTATGCTCGCATTGTCGCTGCTTATTGTGAAGGGTCAAGCCGTGTAATTTTGGTGATGGAGGAACGGTGCGTTTCTGTGAACGGCTACCCAGGTCACCCTGAGAAAAGCGGGTTTGTGGCAGGTGTGGCCTCTTTCTAATGACAGTAAACCATATTGATATAATTGCTCTCTTTTGTGATTAATTTCATATTGTAATGGGACGGGATTTAGCTCTAAACCATCGGTGCAAAGCTTCTCATTACAGGAAGAGCCGTGTTATACTGTCTCACTGCTTTGTGTCCGCAGTTAATATAGGTCATCGTAGTAAATAAGCAAGCACCCATTAAGTTATTGTATTTCATTGTTTTTCAAGGCACTAAAACAACCCAAATTAGGGGAAGAGTTGGTTCTTAAATCCATAGTTGATTCCTCTCTTCACTTCTGCATTTAGAGTAACCTCCCACAGTTTGAACAAGTCCCCGGTTGATGTGTTTAGAGACTTGGGGACCATTTCAAGCAGGTGTTCTTTCGCTCGTTCGCTGCACAGATTGCTCTTGCTCCAGGGCATCCTGTGAGCATCTCTCTCTAAAAGCCTGAATCAAAGCATTTGAATATTACATGCATTTAATGGGGTTTTAATTTGGAGATCACCAATATTGTTTATTTTTCAATTAAGCATTTACATTACCAATTGACGAGGACAAGGATAAAACGACGAGGATAGAAAGACCCCTCAGGTAAAGATTGGATCGTAATTACAGCATGACCTCCTATCAACTAGATAGAGCTGGTCAACCTCATTCACTTTTCTGGGTAGATTGTGAAAGCGTAAGGCATTGTACGTTGGGAAGGCCGTTAACTGAAATGGCCTTTAACAGACCCCCTTGTCGCCACGCACTGCTTATTGGGCCTCTTCTGTCCTGTGCGCCACGTTTTCCTCCATTGCTCTCCATTCATTCTTTCCTCCTCAGCAGGCTATTATAAAGAAACAGGCCCGACCGTTGACCCCACCATTCAGACCGGGGCTCTCTGCTGTGCCCAGCATGCTGCCCCCATTGCTGTCTAACAAGCATCCTCAGTGCCCTATTTCTGATGGCTAGAATTGTGTAGTACCCTAGGGGTCAAATCGAGGCATGGCATATGCCCCCAATTCACACCAGTTTGGAGTATGCACACCTGAACCCTCGCCGACTTACGGCTTACAGTTTAACTGTCTCATAAGTTTTTAATGACTTTTAAGAGCACTTATCGCCATATCAATTAACGTGTGTTGTGTCTACTAACTCAAAAAACTAAGTTCATCGTTGTGAAATTACACATACTCAAAAGCGACACGATAACGTACAGACCCATAAAACAATAACCGTCACTTTTTGAAAAGTTCTCTTAAAACGACAATGCGCCTTTTGCGTCCCTTCAAAAAGACGACATTACTCAATTATTGCTCTTAAGTGCCTCTTAAAATTTAAGTGCCACGCTGTCTATCAAGCTGCCATTATGTTTAAAGGCTGTTCTCTCGTGTCTGTTCATCTTTTAGGGCAATTTCATAACAGAGCAATTTAATCCACTGTGTGCTTTCAATCCATCGAATCCCGCCGCCGTATCAGTGGAGTGTAGACGCATGTGCTCACGGGCAGTGAAGCAGGAGAACATAGTGTTTTCCACAGTATGTTGATGGCCGGTGAGGTCACACACTCTCTCTCTCTGATAGTGAAGAGTGGAAGATGAGCAGGTCTCTGTGGAGTGAATAAATGTGTAAATGCAGGTCGTTCTTCTCTAATCCACAGAGGTGGAAAGGCACTGAGCCGTTAAATAAGCAGAGTGCTGAGCTGCTTTGCTTTTCGCCTGCATATTGACCAGAGACTTAAGATGATTAATGCAGCACTTTAGCACTGCAGAGGAGAGAGAGAGAGAGAGTGAGAAAGATGATGAGTGAGAAAGAATAGAGACGTTGAGGATCTTAATTGTTTTGTTAACGGATGCGTGAGGTGAGAGATGGGAGATAACAGGTTAGGAAATTAACTGGCGCTTGGGGGAAAAATGCCTTATGGATCTGGATCTGTATTTACTGTCAGAGGTGAGACTGTCGACTCCCAACACCCCAAAAATCTACTATGATAGTAATCAGTAGAAAACCAAAGACAGAAAACCAGCCAATTATTTAAAGTGTTTCACAGTAGAATGCTTTATGTGTGTGTGTGCCGTGAGGAAAATAGCTTATAAACCATACTAAATTATGTTTATTTAAAAAATTTTAAAAGGTTTGTAACAGAAAGGGTTAGGGAAAAGAAAATACAGTTTGTACAGTATAAAAGTCATTATGTCTATAGAAAAGTCCCAATTAAACATGGAAACCCAGCATGTGTGTGTTTGTAATGATATATTTCTATGATAATTTAATGATAATTCTAATGTTAATATGATATTATTTTTCTCCTAATTATTGTTATTGATCAGATTGAGGATTTATTTAAATCAATTGATAGAGCTAGTATCAAAAAAAAAGAAAAGTATTTAATATTTGAGACAGACGTCATACTGTCTGTTTTATGTGGTACGAAGAAAGTAAGTCCACCGAAAATAATTCCAGTTGTCAAATATTGCAATTGCAAGCTAATTTTTGACACTGGCAGATAACATACTTTGATGTAAATACTTGTGGATCCTGTTGTCATAAAATTCACTGATTGTCAGCACATAACCAAATAGTGAACAATTCCAAAGATCGTGAGATGAGAGAAATGACAACAAGCACAAAATGCACAAAAGGGACCAAGAGGTTTTGCGCTGCTTTATCTGAATTCAAGAAGTTGCTTTTGATGTCCCAATCCCAAGGTTGCTCGACATTCACAGAGAGGGGTTGTAATTGGCTACTGACAGCGGGGTGAAGGGTCAGATGCAATCGGGCCTCAGGTAATTTACTGGTGGAAGTGATTTATGTGTGTGTTTGTTTTTCATATTCACCACTCCAGAAATTGCATTTTTAACAGGGCAGGAGAGAATGCAGAACAGCTGGATGCTGATTGCAGATATTCTGTGTGTGTGTGTGTTTTCTATGTGCATATTTATGCGGTCATTTTCCAGGCTGTAGTTGCTATCACAACCTTACTGACGCCTACGACAAAGCGTGCGAAAAATGACTTTTGCACTGCATAAAAATCTGAATAAAGTAGTAAATGTAGCAATATGATGCTTTTTAAGCCAAAAATATTGAAATCGGAAACACTTAAAGAGGGTAAAAGAATACATGCGAAACGTTTGATAGCAAGCTTTTCATCGCTACAAGCTTTGCTCTACAGCGCATATAGACAGACGCAGTTCTTTTTAAATGCAGCTGCATGTCACAATAAGCTAAAAGGTGAATGCCAGCAGCTATAGACTGAACCAACTCAACGGCAGATCTCGCAAAGCAATAAACCTTTCATAATACAAGAGGTCATTTCTCTGTCCTTAGATTACCTGCACGACGGCAGATCCATTAACCTCACAGAACACGTGATCGTTTTCTCAGCCCTTTTGCTTGGGGAGCCGAATAAAACTTGTAAGAGAGAAAATGGGAGTGGATATCAAGCTGGGAAATAATGAAAAAGGTTGCAAATAAAATTTAGACTCTTGGACTAGATCTAAAAAAGGCATTCTGGTGTTTGTTAGATGTGCAAAAAATTGAAGTGTTTTTCCCAGTTTCGATTTGTGCGAATATGTGGTATCTTTCCATGACTAGGTGGGTTTCATCAAACTCAAGATTAAACAGGGTTAAGAATTGAGCAAAATCAGCCTAATGTTGCTATATCTGCTGGTGATTTTCATCCTTCCACAGTAGGTGTACGGTTTGGAACTTACTGATGCAGAATCCTCCTGGGAAAGTATTCGGATATATAGCATTTGTCTAGTGCAAAGTTGCCTTCTGACTTGGTATGTGCTATTAGAAATAGAAGACTCTAAGTTTGAATTAGTCTCAATAGCAAAAATTTATTTTAAAGGTTTTGCAATTAGTATTTTTTCTATTTTTTTACATTTTGTGTACTGTCATAATTATTAATAGCACCTAAACAGCTATCACTGTCATTGTACTCAATATTTACTTTTCTGAAAACCTTAATCATATGTCTTCATTCAGCATCACCAATTTAAGTGATGTTTAACGCCATCTTTCTTATATCAATGACAACTGTTACACTACAAGTTAGCTACACTTTCAGTCATGCAAGTTTCTGTGCCAATTGTGTCTCCTGTAATTAGGGGTGTAGGGAGGTGGAAAATTGTGAATGTTGGATCTGCCAGGCAGTGACGAAGAGCGTCTGTGGGGAATAGCTGGAAAGAAAAGGCAGGAAAATGCAAAGTGCTCGAGGGTCCCTAGGAGCCATTCCAGCACTCTCACAAAATCATTTCTGCAGATAAAATATTCAAAAAGGCAGTTTTGTTTTCATTTAAAACATCATGTCTCCTGTAAGTTCTGTTTAATGTCAAACCAAGCGCTTGGTTTTATCTCAGACTTCCGTCATGTTTCTTTTTGGTAGCTGACTGTTCACAATCCATTTTAACCATCGAACAATGGTCTTACAGTATATATGTATTATATGTAGCAACACTGTATAGAGCGAAACTAAATATAAGGTATTTAAAATGCATGCTTAGTTATTACCATTATGAGTTGAGAGATTCACAGTATCCTGTAATTTTATGTTCATCTTTGTCATTGTAAAGCAACGCATATCCCTGTTAATTTATAGTAAAATGTCATTATTATTAAGAAGCAGGAATGTTTTTAACAAGATTCATTATTAATTATTGACAGAGGATTTATTTTTTATCTTGATAGATTTTGGTAACCTTGGTGAGACAGAAGCACATAGAAGAAATAGATTTAAAATGTAAAAAGAAATCAGACACAAATAGACAAATGTAAGGAAAAATAAATCATTTTCTCTTCCCAGTCGTCATGTACTTCTGTCAGATGGTAATTGGGGCCAGTAATTACTGTAAGTGGAGGGTTAACAGGCAATTAACCTGAAGGAAACAGCAGAGAATGTAAAAGATCAAAGGAATGACAGAGACCATTCAACTAGTGAAACACATTTCCTTTCAATATTCTGATCTTTGCCTCCCCTGTCAGCCAAAGGCCAGCTTTATCATACAAAAAGACAAAAAGAGAGCTTGCGATCATAAAGGCAGTCATCAGTGCACGGAAAAATCTGGACAAGGTCATCTCACGACAGGGCCGAGAATACGTGTTTACTGTGATTTGAGAAGAAGTGAGTACAGCTAGAATGTGCGCTGTGTCAAAAACACTTTTTTTATCTAACCTTATAAGAAGATTAATGTTAATTATTGATCTGAGACGTTGTGATTTAAACCGCAGGTCAACTAGTAATATTAAGTTGAGAAAAGTCCACTTTCACTCTCGAGGAAGTAGAGACGGGCCTGTCTGTCTGTGTGTCAGCTATTGAGAATTGTGGGATACGCTTCAGGATTGAGCCCTTGAGGTCCTCGGCACAGCTTTAAAACCTTAACCTAAACCGATGTGAACGATCTCCCCTCGGCTCCGTGTGTGACGGGGAGGGGGTGGTTAGTTTATTGAAGCTGAAATGATTTTAGCCTACCTCTATGTGAAGATGTGCTTTGCCAAGCTGAATCTCAAACACCGAATTCAAATTCCCAGCACCTGCATTGCTTATTTATTCGATTTTTCTTACTACTTCCCCTGCACTTTTTTGCTTCATTAAACTCCGTGATTTGAATACGGAGTGCTGAAGATACCGTATATTGCTCTTCAAAAGGTTTCCCATAATCAGGATGTCTACAGACCTCTCCGAGCTTTGTGAGCAGCCGTGCGGTTTCATGAGGTTCTGTAATCGCACACATTCAGCGGGGAGCTCCTCACCTGTTCCTTCTCTCTGCTATCAGAAACTCATCCGTCAGTAACCTGGACAGCGTTAGACCTCCTTTAATATATCTGCTGTGGCTTATTGTCCTTCCGGCTTTACCCCTCAAGTCCAGTGAAGTGTGGCGCAATCACAGGCCTCTGTGGAGAACGGATAGAGCAATTTTTATTTTTTGGAGGGGAGGGGGAATGGTTACAGTAGTTCGTGCATGCACATTTCCACAGTAGCAATCTTCCCTTCCCTTTTTCCGCTCTGAATAAAGGTGATGAAATCCCTCTCGCTGCCACTAATCTTGAACTGACAGAGAGGGCTGCTATACAAGACTCTCTCTATCTGTTGTGAGAAGCAGTGGACGCCTGCTTGTAAGCCGCTTATGATATTGACTGTCTGCTTCTTTTCCTTTTCAGCGTGTGGCCCAGCCACTTATGGGTATACACACACTCCCTCGCACACTCCCGGCATATGTTGTCATGATGAGGAAATTCTTATTCGTCCTACATGCCTCAGACAGAATTCAAGTGAACTGTATTGGCTATTGATTACAATCCAAGGTCAGTCCATCATTGTTGTTCTGATAATTCTGTTTGTTTGGATGAACTACGGTAAAAGGTTTTGAGTGGTGTTGTGGCTATTGTAAGACTGTGAGAACAAATACGTAACTGTCACCCAGCTTTTCTCTCGAATGTCCCCAGAAAGGCCTGAACCGCAGCAATTTCAAAATGTCTGTGTTACAGTGCCTGCTTTGGCATTGAATTGTACTAAAAGAGCAAAAAGGACAAAGATGAAACCTTTTCTGCGATGATAACGGCTGGGGAGGGGGAAGCAAATTGTCAGAGAAGAAGAGATGAGAAGGGGAGGGCGGTTAGAGAGCGAGAGGAAGAGAACAGGTTCATAAAACACAATCAATTCACTTTGGCCTGGGCTCAATTATCCCAATCAAGGTTAATTCTTTTGAACCTGGGCACAGCTAAAGGGCAGAAATACAAAGAAAGAGAGAGCGAAATGTAAAGAGGATTTACTTGAGGAAGAGGGACACAGTGATAAAAGGCCATAAATCAATGATTTCTTTTCAGAGGCACTCAGATCAACGCTGTGTTGAGAAGGGACGTCTAGAATTGTGACACCGATTGAGACTGAACTATTGATCGACATGTTTACTTTTAATCTTCCACAGGTTTTTTTTGTACATCAGGACTTTTTTTTCATTTTGAGGACCGTTTATGAAAGCAACTTGAAGGTCAAACAGTGGAGACCAAATGTTCAAGACTCCAGTGAAAGTTAATCAAGGGCAATTTTTCTTTAAATCTGGAAATAAATAGAACTGTAAAATAAAGAAAATTTGTCAAATGTAAAATGAGAAACGTTCATGATTCTGCACTTTTTCAGCGGAACTAATTAAATGAGCAAATTTGTGACATTGGCCTTTGTACAAAAGGTCAGACTGAGGTCTATTCAGGCTAGCATTCTAATGCCATACTGTGATAACTACCATTTTCTCTCTAACAAGGTTTTGCAACAGGGCTGTCACTCAAATCATTATTCTGATTCTGTGTAATTAATAATTTAGTATTAAATGGCAAAAAAGCAAAATAGAAGTATTTTCACTAGTTGATCTTACTCTGAGGTTCAGTGTGACAAATGTGTCACATATTTAATCTTTGACATATTTATAATTTTCATAATTGTGCACAGCAAATGAACACATTTTGTTACCTTTTAAGCGACAACACAGTTTCACAGGTATTTGTATGTATTTTACAAGGTGGCTAATTTGTACGAATTCGTATGATATAATTTGTACATTTTAATACAATTTGCCTTCTCCCAAGTGAAGTTAAGTGGGCAGAGGCTTTTATTGTTGCTTTTTCTAATATATATATTTTTTACGCTGGTTTCACAAATTCATACAAATCAGCCACCTACCTACAAATTTCTATGAGATCAGGTTGGACAAGAAACCCAGTATTTCTTTACCTCTATAAACATTGAAATAAAAAGGGCCAGAATGGAAAAATTGCTGTCACACAAAGTTACACGAAGGACATCAGACGGTCCGAGCGAGCCGATGGCAGAGTGACAGCGCTGTGCGATGGCTCTAACTGATAAACGCTTACCTGCAAATAAAAGGCTCTTCAGTCCCCATCATCCCCTGTCACAATGCAATTACTCTACAGGGCGATAGCAAGATAGAGGCTCGCAGGCAACCAGATAATAAAGCTATTGACTGATGTGACTTAATGATTAGAATGTAAGAAAAAAGAGCATAAGGACAGAAAAGTGCTGCGAGATTGACAGGATTTCTGTCCGTTTTCCATACCGCTCTCTCTGACACAGATACAGTTTGGGTCGGATGAACAATACTATCTCTATACTATCTGAATATGTCCTGCTGTACTGAGCCGCATGTATGAAAGAGATAGAGACGGGGAAAAATATGTGTAACTTGGTTTTAATGGAGATTTTGAGGATGTGCGTTTGAGTGTTTCATTTCGTCCTTCAGAGAGCTTTTGACTTTGAACTGTTGAGCAGTGCTCCGCCTCCTCCGCCACGCCCATCTTGTCATGTATTTACACTCAGAGCAGAGATTGAAGACGTAAACGTGTAATTAGTCTCCTTTGTTGTCTTTGCAGATTAGGAGTACCGTCGGAGCATGTAGTTTGAAGGGGCCGTAAGTTTGGAGCGTGATTGGCTGAAGGGGGGCTGGTAGGGGCACCCTGCCGTGGGCAGAAATAGTGTTTCCCCCAGGCGTAATTTTAGTGTAGTGAGTGTGAATAACGAGTGATTATTAATCAGAGCCTGGCCGCTTGATCACAGCTTCCCCTCTGAGGGCTAACGGATGATTCCCTTAACTAGGATGGTTCAGATTGAAGGCCTTTACATTTAAAAAAACAAACAAGTGGGATGACATTTCAAATTTTAGAAAAGTTGTTAAACCCCAAACTGCCATTGGTCCAGGATGATGATGTAATAGGTGGGTGTGGCATAGGGCTCCATCTTTCACTTTTGAGCAAACTTCTTTTCTGGCTGCGGAAAAAACATACAAGGATGTTTGCATATAGTTATTTCCAACATTTTTCGACTCTGCGTAGAAGAATGAGGCAAAACTTCACATTAAGTATAATGAGCCATTAACCTGTTGACTGTCACTGTTCCAAAGGTTATTTCACTATTCACTTTAATATTTCATAGCTGAATTCTAATCTAATCATGACAAACTATATATTGATGGAAAGATCTAAGAATCAAGAAAAAATCTTTGACAAATTTTCAAAACATAAAACAATAACTAAAAGAAAAAAACATGGAAAAGATTTTAAAATGTATAAAAAATATCCAAAATTTAAAAAAATGTAGTTCAGATTTTAATGTGTGTGCTCAATATGTTCAGTGACATTTATCAGGTGAAAAGCGTTTTAATCAAGTTGAGTCTGAAATAAGTAAAATCAGTATGGAATAACACAAATCAGAACAGACAAGCATTGAATGTTTCCTTACGCAAAAGGTTTGTTGCTGTCAGTTTGTTGCTTTGATTCTATGAAGCTCTCATTCTTTGACACGTTAAATGCCCAAAGGGTCCTGTTGAACTGCCGTCACTGCTGCCACCTCTTCAATGCCCGGGGTGTATCTCTAGCCCTGTACCACCCGAGAAAGACATTTATCAGATGGTCCCTGTAACAAAATATATTGCATCACACCAATGCCCCCCTAGCCTGATATGAAATAAAAGGCATTCTTTCTTTGATTCTTCATGCATCAGTTGTCAGGAAGGAACCAGTGCGTATGGCAATATAAACCAGACGATTACGCAGAGGAGCATGAGATGAACAGGGATGTGAGTGTTTTAATGGTGCGTAGAAAAATCTAATCTTTTTTTTAGACACAGTGGTTTAAGTGCATAGAAAACACATAACCTTCACAGAAACCTGTGACATTATTATTTAAAGCAAACATTATTTGTCTGCTTTTTCAGTGGTAAAGATCATGCCAAATGTCCTTAAGTTTTTAAACATAGCCATTATTTAGTCAAATATATCAAATATAAATATACACGCATACCTTTTATACTTCTCATCTTTTGAAGGGTTTAGATGACTTGTTATAAGTAACTATTATGTGCTTTCTTTCATAAAGCGAAGAATATTTTAATACCCTTTGTGCAACATAAGTACACAGCCTTGGGTTTCCTGTAAAAAAATCAGTGTTTAAGAAAATCGAAAGATATACTTGCGTTTAGACCTTTTTTGAGCACTTGAGTTGTCTCTAGTAAATGCAACACTTTTTTTGCAACACTTTTTTCAAACACAGAGTGTGTTAAATATATCATATAATTGAAGCTGTGCTTTTTATGGCAATGAACCTGAGAAGGACCTTTACAGGACAATGCAGAGAACGAGATAGAGAGAGAGTAATGGAAAAACATAGGAGAGATAAGTCTTACAGAGATCATTATGCAAACAAAATAATGGATCATTTGATTACGATGCACTTAATGTAAGTGAATGAACACAACAAAAACTGTCAACCCAATTATTTCCACATGGGCACACATACCCATAACGCCTAATCGCCTATAACATCAAGCGGTAACTTAACTGACTAAAGTGAGAGTCTTTACGCAGAACCATATGATTTTAGCTGAGTAATTTACTAAATGCTCTTTTCGCCCATTGTTCCTGTCGATCACTCAGGTTTCATCGCTCTGATTAGGTGAGCAGAGGAGAGATTAGAACAGATTATGGGGAGATGTGCGACCGGCGTGGCAGACATCAGAGATGACCTGACAGCTCTCTCTCTTTCCTGCTGAGAGACTCCACACGATGGGATGCAGGGCTGGTCCCCCACTTACAAGGTTGTGGAGGTCAGACGGGGTTCCATCAGACAGATACATCTGATGATTGGTTTTTAGCATTATATGTGTTTAAACTTGTTTAAAATATCAATAAAACAATGCTTAGGAACTGTTGCAGTTGTGAATGGCAATGGAAGCAGGCGTTAATAGTGCGCTGGTCTTTGATTCATGCAGTGTAATTCCTCTCTAACCCATCACTCGATGAGGTGTCCTCATTGTACCGAGCAGCTCGCTCACTGCCACTCAACGATTAAGATAAATAATGCAATGACCAGATTAATACATCATAATGCTTTAATATTTTTCATATGCAATTTGGATTTATAGTCTTTATCTGTCCGATGCCTTTGGCTAATCTACGCGGAGACCCTCGGCACCCAGGCTGCGAGATAAGAGAGGACTGAGTTGGGTGCGGTGCAATGGGAAAACATTAAGTGCTGAATGAGATTATTGTTTATCTTTCCTAGGTTGGACTATTCACTTTGATAAAGAGACACATTTGTCTGAGAAAATAAGAAGCAAATTGAATACTCTCTAGGGGCCGGCTCTCATTTGTAACCTTTTTTGTGGCACACATATGCAGAGAGAGAACAAGAAAGAGGGGAAGTGTGTTCAAATTTACCTCACTCATTTCTCATTTTTACACTTGAAAATCAAGATCACAAATTGAATCTGTAGGTGTGTTTTTTTCTCACCGAATGATTACATCCTTCATGTGTTTCACTTGTACGTTCACATGGAAATTTGTGTCGATCATGCTTGATGGAGGAGCAATCTGTTATCATGTCATATGAATTTGATTGGCATAAAATAATCGTGTTTTGATTGCTGGGGTTTATAGTACAGTCTTGTGATTGTGAGGGTGTATCGTGAAAACATTAAGCTTTTTGACTGGGAAACATCTGTGTGTAAGCACCAGACAGCTGTTTTTGTTTTTGAGCATTTGTTTGTCGTTTTCAAGCCACCTTTTAATTAAAAAACATCCACAATAACATCTGTAACATTTCATGCCAATATTTTTAAAACAAAATAATTTAATTACTGAAAATGCTAAACATTTGCCCAATCCTCTTAAAAACAGAAGACATATCAGCATGTATCAGTAAGGAATTGACTTAGATGTTTTAAACAGTTTTGTCTTTAATATATTAACAAACTGTCATAAATATAATTTTAATTTTTTTATATTTTTATTGCATTGTCTCATTGGATTGCAAATGAAAAAACTACTCCAAAATTCTTTTACAAAATTTAGTCATTTGCCTCATTGAAATGTTTATCGTTATTTATTTTTGTGTTATTGAATTTTTGTGTGTTTCTTATTATCCATTCATATATTCACATAATATAGTGAGGATATATGTTTATAATGATAATATAATAATAAACTAATTATGAATAATAATAATGAGTGGCAATTTTACGATTTTTACCATTTCTATTTAATACTTTATTATGTTATTATTTATAGTGAGGATATATGTTTCGTGGTCATCATGTTTTTTTAGTCTCTCAGTGAATACCACATATCATGAACATACTATGAACTCAGGTCTTAATCCTGTATGCCTCTGATAAACAGCAAAGTTTACATCATCGTATTTAAGAAACAGATGAAAATATGCATTTTAACTCAAATTAATCTTTTTAATATTTTATAAGCAAACAAAACAACAGTCAAATTTGACATTTCTTTTAGGTATGTGCTGCATATGTTAGTTTCCATGTGCCCTAATATGTTTTTCAACCAGCAATTACAAACCTTGTAATCACTCCTAGACTAAACTCTCATTGCTCTCAGTTTAAAATCAGAACAGGATAAAAGGTTTAGTGCAGGTATGGACTTGCAAAGGTGTGAGAGAGTGTGGGGAAAAATCAGCGCCTTTGAATAGAGTGACATAGAATACCGTCAGTCAGAGCGCTGTTAGACATTTTTGTGACACATGGCATAATGTGTGACACTTAGAAATTCACATTAGTTCACCGGCTAGGGTTACTCACCAATTAGAATGCAGGATTAATAAGTCAGGTGGAGTTACCCTCCAATTTGAGCACAGGATCAGGGAAACAGGTAGAGTTTCACTTCAATTAGAGCCTGGGATTAAGTACCGCGGTAAGGTTACCTGCACTTCTCTTCAGATTTGAGAAGCTCCGGTGAGGTTATACCGCGGTCACCTAGTCACCCTTTTATTTGTTTGTTTGTTGGCTGGTTTTATTTCTTTTGCAGATAAATACCCACACATTTATTTCTCCCATATTTATTTATTCATTCTCTCATTCCATTCATTTATTTACAAACAGTGGAAACCAGAGCCGTACAGACAGGATGCTGAGGTGAAGTATGCAGATGAACCCGAGCGGTCTGGAGCGGGCAGGTGAGGATTAGCCTCTGATTGAATCGTTCCTCTTATCTGCTGTCAGACAGAGCAGGAGGCAATACTGAGTCTGTTAAGATGGGAGCTGATTCTGTTTGCCTTGGGAATACATGCACACATAATGGAGCAGCACCTCTCACCCGTCTCTAGAGAATTGCCTAACAGCTCCATTTTGCAAAGGTCACTAATACCAGACCTTAAGACTCTACTTTGTTTTTTCCATTACTGCATTATTGCTTTACACAATAGTGTAACAATTTTACAGCAATTTTTATGTATTTTTCTTTATTGTAGGTGACTGTCTCTGACTTTGTAATGTTTAAAATATAATCATGTAAAAAAAAAGAAAAATAATGAATTATTGTGCTGTTAAGTTTTCTTAACAAATACAAATCATCTTGTAAAGTCAAACAAATATTAATTTTTAAAACATGACCTTTGGTAAAAAAAAATTCATTAATATTTCTGCTGTAGATGTTTGACTAAAACAATTACATTTACAACAGTTCTGTCAAAACATGCCTACATTTCAATTAATGTGTAAAATAGGTACCATATTTAAACATATATTAATATTTTTATGTTTTTTTTCAGGAAACAATAAAAAAAGACCAAAAAATGTCCCAATCAGATTTAAACCCAACAGCACAACAAGCCACATTCACTGCTCACCAGGCCACATCCACAAAACATTGGGGTAATAGTGTTGTTGTTTTTCTCTTTTGTAATACCACTCTTTTTTTGTCAGAATTTGTACTTTTGAGTAAATATTTCCTATCCTCAGGGAGTGATGTGATGTCTGTGAAGCATAGAGCAGGATATGAGTGCAGACAGAAGCAGCTGCGGTGTCCACCGGCACAAGGGCAGTTATCCTCTTAAAACTTCGTCTCAGCACAGAAGCGAGCTGCTCGTGCGGGAGAGAAGCTGATAATGCCGCTTCTTTCTCCACCCGGGCCCCTCTTAATCTTTTTCTTATACAAATGCTGCAGAGAGAGTCATGAATTTTAATATCGCACCCCCTCCCATCTTCCTCAACATAGTTATACGGCATCCACGCACACATTTTCTCACAAACTTTCGACGTTCTTGTTCTTTCAGCTTCTCTTTCGATAAACAGATATGTTTTTATCATTTTTTTGCTTCAGTGTCTAATTTTCTGACTGGCTAATCATTTCTCTTGTAACCTACAATGACTGTTTTTTCCTTCTCCAATAATTCTAGCGTATCGTTTCAGCCCTTGCCTTGATAATTACCAGAAACAGTTGCACGACAAAAGTTGTCTGTTATCATCTGGGGTTTGTGGGACACGCTGGGGGTTCCTGCGGCGACGGCGCTGAAGTGGCAGTGCCTGTGCTCGGGCCCCAGGGGGCCGCTCTCAGAGCCGAGACCTCGCTAATCACTACCTCTAACGAGGCTGCTAATTGAGCGTTCTCCCCGCCTCCTGTATCTCTGAAAACAACATTCAGTTCGGCTGCTTGAATCACCGGCGAATCGACACGAGGGCTGGTAGTGTTAAATAGCGCAGCCGTCCATGGTAACCGCGAGGCAGGGACGACCATTACGTTCACCTGTTGTTGTTTGTGTGTGGAGAGAGGTTTGGTGCTTGATGTAGATGTGTGTGTGAGAGAGAGAACTGCACAGGAAAAAGAAAGAGAGAGTGACACGTCTTTTCTGTTACCCTCCATCTTGACACAGCACACTCAGACTAATCACACATAATTGGATAGGAGGAGTTGAGGGCTGCTATAGCCTTTGTGTGCAAAGGGCATGTGGTCAAGTTAATGGGGCCCTCATTCTGAGTAGATAGAGATCACGCTCACTCTCTCTCTCTCTTTCCTATAGTCTCTTTCCCTTGGTTTCCCTTTTTCCTGCTTTTCTAGTTTAACCTGTTTGTTTTTGGCATGCTTTCAAGTATCTCATTCTATATGTTAGAGATTGAACTTGTTCCCCTTGCTTCATTCTTTTATTTCTGTTCATTTCTCGTTTCTTCCTCATTTTTTCTGTCTCAACACAACCGCGATAAGACCGCTTTAATAATATAAGACCTATAACGCATTCATTCTTTTCAGCGTGTATCTGGTCGGTGAGTATAAACAGGATGATAACGCTGTCAGACGGAGTTATTTTCTTTGTCTTACGTTCCCTTCGTCTGGGGTTTAATTCAAATGCCAAAATGTAGCTTGTCACACCACGTCCTCCCTCTTCATCCAGTTCCGCATCCTCTTGTTCCGCTCGCTTTTGCTTTCCATTCATCGGAGGGAGGGAAGAGAAAATGTCAGTCTCTCGGCGCTGTCCTACGGCACTTGTCATCTTAACGGCATCAGAGTGACATCTGCCCCCGCCAGGAGAGTTCCCCGAGTGACAAGCAGCCATCACGACGGCGCCGCCTGATTGGATAATGAACTGTAAAATTCCCCATCAGTCAATCAGTCCAACTTTATTATTATATGCGTGACACCTTCCACAATTGAATTGTCACTGATTGTGTTATGACTTACACAAAGGCACTTGATTTCAAATTCCTTAAACAGAGGAGTGAAGAAAAGGAGGGGTTTAAGGTTTATTCAGGAAGAAAGAGCCAGAGATACGTGTTTAAACCACTTCCTGTACAAAAGTACTCATTACTGTGCAACCTCTCCCTTGGAAAGTTATGGGTCATATCCTGGGCTGTGTCCTCGGGGTTCAGACCCATGCTGCTTCCAACAATCGGAACCACCTTAAAGGATCATGTTATACAATGTCTCTCTCTCTCTCCATCCCACTCGGTAACAATGCCCTAACTGAGCTTTTCAGTCTGACCAAACAGAGCACAAAAGCAAAGCGGAAATTGGGGTAACTTTTTGGGGGCTTAGAGGGCCACTCAATAGAGACAGGGGCCTCTTGGGTCAGAATGGTGGTTAATTTGGAAGCAGGAAGTCATTGTCCAAATGGCAGAAAGAGCTGGGATGGAGACGGGGCTAAAGGGTGGGGCAGGCATTTCTTAATATCTTAAAGAGATGGGTTCTTTCGGCATTGTTTGTATTTCGGGCGTATCAGGCTACTGTTGTCTTTCTTTGAGAATGTGAGCTGTGGTTTGCTTTTTACTAGCTACTTCCTCTGACCACACACGGATGTGACATGATGACCTGTCAATAAAGTCGCAGTTTAGAGTAATTTTTTGTGACCCTGCCTGTGAAAACCCAGCTATTTTTTGTGATTTACTGTTTTCTACATAAAATCATCCTACATAATGTCAAGAACCTTTGGTGAAAATATAACAATATTAAGTGAGTAATGACAAAGATTGAAATTATAGTGATATTTATATGTAAAATTAAACTTTGATGCTCATTATCTCATATTTTGTTTTAACAGACAGGGTCACATATGTATTTTGTACATTTTTTTCCCCAAAACACGTCATGACGCATTGTTTGATTTAACAAACCGTTCGCTCACATAGCTGTGCCATTTGCGATTACTCATGCTTGCTTCATTCCTCTTTGTCCCCCTTGTGTTTTGCCTTGTATTTGTCACCCTTTTGTTCGAGCGGGTCAAATATTTAGCAGCACCTCAGTGTGGCTAAATTGGGGCAGATGAGTCCAGAGTGGGTTTGAGGGTTGCTGGTAGTAAACAGTGAGTGTTGAGGCTGTAGTGTTTGCCTGGCAGGTGAGAGAGGTGCTCTTGTGTTAAGTGGTCCATTGCAGCGAGGGGCCCGCCAGGGGCCCTTAAACACGGCTCTCCACCATCAGGCTTTGTCCAGCCCGTCTTTCTCAGGGTCCCGAAATCAGCTCTCCCCCTTCCTCCCGACGTGCTCGCCGCTCTCCCTCGTCCCCCTTTTTCCCTCTGCTCACAAATGCCCGTGTGAAGTGGATCATTACCGATGGCTTTCTCTCTCTGTGCTTTGGCCCCTTTGGATTTTCACCACTCCAGATCTGTAACGGGAGGTCTGCTAGAAAAAGAGAGGTGGAGCTTGAAAGGAAAACATTGCACAGAAAGGTCCCGTCAGCACTTCCTCAGGCAAATTAGCAGTCTTCCGAGGGGAGAAGTACAACTTCATTGACCCCGTGATTGTGCGAACGTCCCCCCTTCAATCTTTTCCTTATTAATTGAGTTAGCGGCAGACGTTGAGGTATGTTCCTAAGGAGAAATGTGTCTTTTGACAAACTGTATCTGGCCTTCAAGCATTCACGTTTCATTCAGATTCATTCATTCGGATTTTCTAATTAGCCACTGCTTATTGTATATTTATCCATTATTCAGGGACGCCTTATTGTTTAACGTTCCCACTGCAAACAATTTGGCCTTTGGAAAAGCCTCTTCATGAAAAGTAAGATGGAGATACCCTTCAGCATGTTATGTTCAGCTGTGATTTGTTTTTTTACTTGTTTGTATTGAGGGAGGTAAAGACATTTGTTGGTGTTGGGGGAGCAGGGCTTACCTCCACAATGACACCGCAACATGCTGAATGAAGGAGCGTTACATGTAAGACCGGGCTTATCCTGTGGGGGGTTAGGAATTTGCATACACCAGAAAATGGGATTTTATACCACATTAAGAAACAATGGCTGATGAGTTTCCGATGTGTGTATTTGTGTGACCTCGTGAGAGAGTGAGCAGGGAAATTAGAGCGAAAGAGATTTGGTATAATTTTGTATAATTTAAGCTTTAAATTCTGCTTGCTTATGTAGAATCACATGCTAATGTGACCGGCTGCATTCACACATCAGAACCAGATAGTTTTCTGTTGGTCTGCTGATCCACACTTCAGGCAAGCTGCCAGGATATCTTATCTTTTAACGCCTTCGCCTGATCTTCCAATTAGCTGTGCCCCCCAATAGGTTGGTTTCGGGGGGCTGTGCTTTGGTGGGTTGGATTCAAGCAGATTCTGCAATGGTTTACGGAGAATGGTGTAAATGAGTCCGGACCGATGAGGGTCAGGGTTTTGGGGGTCAGGGTTTTGAGATAGTTCTGCTTGAGAGGCTGTCTGAGGGTTTTTTTGCTCAGGGCAGGGGCTGGGCTCTTTCCAGGTTGCCCTGTTTCAGTGCTTGCCGATAACAGAGCCTGAGCCCTTGAGCCCCCATTCTGCCTGTGTATTAACACTGCTTATCTGCGCTCAGATAGAGCCGTGTGCCATTTGCCTTTCGGAGGAATTAGCTTGTCTTCCCTGGCTAACCAGGCAGTGGTGATTAACCTTTCCACTGTTCAATATCCTCTCTGTTCAGATTAGGCTAGACATCATTACTGTAGGTATGACTCTAGAAATGAGCAGCTGCGGAAAAAAATGTGGTTTAGGAAAAGGTTTTTGGAGTCTGCATTGACCAAACACTTATTGCACAAGTGAATGAAGCACGTAGCCGAGACTATAAATATTTAGAGCGCATGGCAGCTGAATTTCACCTTGGCGGAATAAGTAATCAAACGGACCGAATTTGTCGACTTGACACAACTGTCAATCAATTTTTCTCCATTAGTCAGTAATCCATTAACCAGCCCTCCCTCCTGCCAGTGATTATTTGCTATTATTCTACAAATATCATAATACGTTTTTTTACACACCCCGAAGCACATCCGCAAATCAATTATTTCCTCACAAAGACTTGAAAGTACTTAGCAAGATGCCTGACGGAAAAGCCGCGGGTTATATCAAATTGAACCTCTCATTTGTTTCTCGCCGCACACACAATCTCAGAGCACAATTAGCTAGCACCCGCCGCGTTTGTTTGGCCTACTTTAATTCTGGCTGGCATATCTGCATTACTACAGAATAAACCGGCATACAAATACCATTGTTGAAGGTTTTAGGAGAATCAATAGGACGTGGGCTGTGAGTAGACTGGGTCGGTTCGCTCAATCTGCTGTTGGCAGGAGATAAAGACCCAGGTTCAAATGCACCATGAACAGATGCTTCCATTATTAGCTCTGCACAAACAAAGCAACGAAACATGACGCTGACATTTGACATGTGTGGCTAATTGGTAATATCATTATTGTCTTATTCTTCAGCTCTTTTTGGGAGGTACAGGAATTACCTTTTGTGTAGGTGGAAGTGACATCTCACTCTTCACTATTGATAGAGAAACACTTCTGCATAACAATTGTGTGTGTGTGTGCGATTCAAACTCCATTTACGGAACGCACTGCATAACCTGAAGTTTGGTGATTATTAGGAAAGTAGATCCACTTTTTAAAAAAAGGACAATTTAGACCACTTAACAACTTGAATAATGGCATGAATTAATGATTTTAGCTGATGAATTATTCTAAATTCTTTAACAAAACTAAGATCTTTACATTTCTGCTTTTAACTTTACTTCCATTGTGGCTCATACACTTAAAATCATTCCTTGGCTTCTTCTAATTTCCATGTTGTCCTTCACCTCAACTTCTCCCCGCAGATTAAACTTGTATATGATGAGTCAAAGCCTCCAGGATACCTGGCTATTTATAAACAGCTTCTCTTGCACTGCAGACCCAGGTGAGAGAGGTTCTGGGAGTATTCCAAAAAAATGCTGCTGGAGATGTAGAGCAAGATCTTTTGATGATGTCTAAATTTCTGGGGTTTCTGTTTGCCCGAAAAATTGCATTGTTTGCACTATTTATGCAGGATTCATTTGCAAGTGTTAAAAAACATAGTATGTCTTTGATTTATTTTACTGATGTTTAGAGTGAGGAAGACCTATATGGACAATACTCCCAGTTAAAGTTAATTAAATTTGTTGATCACAGACTATCTGAATTAGTACATGAAATCACAGACATACTATGGTAATAATTCTAAGTCAGATATTCAATTTGATTCGAATTCAGTTCTTTTCCGTTCAGTTCACACTTATTTGTAAAACGCTTTTCACAGTTAATGTAGTTTCAAAGCAGCTTTACAGAAAACGCAAATTACTAGTTACCAGACAAAACCATAATAGTCTTTTGTGATAGCTGTGAAATCAAAGTACAATTTTAAGATAGTAAAAATGATCAAATATCATCTAAAAAACTAATCCTGTCCAAACTGTGGTTAATAACACCTGTGGTAATTCCTTCCCAACAGCAAAGTTCACCTGAATTTGTCATTTTGCAACCATTTTGATCAATGTGTTTGAGGAACACAGAAAATCCATTAGACAACATGACCTCAAGAAAATTAATATTGAACATAATTTATGTTTTTTTTAGTCACAACAGTGGTGTTTGTAATGGAACGTTATAAACTATTCTATTCAAGGGCATTTACTGCATATTTCTTATGTATTTCTAGGATTTTTTCAGCATATTTTCAGTATTCCTGCAGTGTCACTGGGCGCAATAGTGTATAATACACCTGAGCGTGAAAAGGATGTCAGCAACCTAATAGTGTCCTTGTAGCATGGATATAGAGGTACTCTTTAAGATGCAACGCACATTATATTTGATGTAAACGCTTGAGTGTTTTGTGGTAAAGATCTGGGTGGATTTGCTAAGGCTTAACAAAAGTAAGAGATACACATCAGTTCTGGGGTCAAAAGATCACCTCCCCCCCCCCTCTTTTTAATACACTGGCCTTGTGTTTTTTCACTACTATCTAAATGTTATTTAATAACACCAGTCAACACCAGTATGTGTAAGCTAAATAGAAACTTTTTGTGTACAAGGACAGGTTTCTGCTCATGGCAAAGACGTTGTACAGTGTTTAAGCATTAGTTTAGACTTATACATAATGTGCTACTGTATAAAAGATTCTCGTGTAAATAAACGATGGTCAGCTAAAGGACTCGCAGACTCCAGCGTTCTTTGCTGCCACACAAGATGCGTGTCTCAAGTATCTGTGACAAGCGTATTTTGGCCGTCCATCACAAAGCATGATGGGACAAAAGTCTGGGAAGTTATTCTTGCTCCATCTGTGGAGGATTTGCTCAAGGGCTCTCAGGGATCTCAGCCAAGACAAAAAGAGCCAACAAACATATGCGCAGACTCACAAAACAATGGCGACAAATCGCCTCATTCACCTTCTTCCACGCTTAGAGAATGAGCGCTTGGGGAAATGATATAACTCTAGAAAAGTTGGTCACACAGGGAGCCAAAAATAACTGTTTTGTGCCCTTCTGTGTCCTCGGGGAAGAGGCACCTGCATGCGAGAGCTGCAGGCCACCCCTCGAACAACACAGATAAGACCGTGTCAATGAGTGTGCCATTAACATTACTAAAGGCGACTCATTCAGGACTAATTGATTCAGGGGCTTATTTGCCTCAGCTGTAGGGCGTTGACTGCTGATATGTTTACGCTAGCTGGTAAGAACAGGTCTCACGGATAACATTTAGGTTCAGACTGTGACAGTGTGTGTGTATTGTGTTTCTATCATGAGGTTTCTTGTTCTCATGGGAGCTTATTAGCAAAGATTGAGTATTTTACATTAAGTTACTGGATTTTATCACCAGTCTAAATTAAGGTCTTGCGTATGTTAATTTAATATAGAATTATATGTAGAAATATCTTTATGTCTTTAACTCATATATAATTTAGTAATAATTAATCAAATAATAACAATTGACACCAATCATGGTGTTCAAAAGTTAATGTATCGTGTTGGCTTTTTGAACATCTGCAATTGTCTGCACCTTTTGTAATAGTTTTGTGTTGTCTTCCAGTTGTAAAAAGATGGATCTCGGTATCATGCAGCTGGAAAGTGCTCAATTATGCAGAAGATGCTGGAAAACATAAAACAGTTGCTGATTCCACAGGTATCATCATATAGTATTAAGAATCAAGTGTATGGATACTTTGAAAAATATTAGTTATTATTGTGTGTTATGGACTAGAATTTTATACTTTATATTTTGAGTAAAATATTGCAATCAATCAACTACGTTTTTCTAGTAATGTTAACTGTGCCTATAACTCTATTTGTGTGTGTGTATGTGTGTGTGTGCGTATGCATGTGTGTGATTGTATTCATACACTTTGCCTTTTTTAATGTAAATATTTACAGTTAGTTTACAAATAAATATGTTACTGTGTCCTATGGTGTGACAGCAAAATTGTAGAGAAATAATATACAAATAGCATGAGAAATATCTTGATCTTAATCGTAATTATTATAGGTTTTTTGTCAACTACACTTACTGTATTGCCTGTTTTTGACAATGTTTCTGTACAACGCTATTGACATATATTTGATTATATGTAAGCATTTGTATAACTCTCTAAACTGTTTGTTTAACGCTGCATTTATGCTGCACTTTACACATATTGTCTTCCAGATCACTGCATTAGCCCCTGTACCAGCCCGGGTTTTTATTGCGATATCCATATCCTGCCAGATTATGGTGGAATTCTTGCCTTGTGTTTTCATTGCTCGCTGATAGCAAGCTCAACTCGTCCCCACAAAACAACCCTAACTTAAGCCCTGTGTGTCATTTTCCACCTTGACCACTGACACTTTTAAGAGTTTAAACAACATTGTGATTCACTGATTTGAACCTAAAACCTCCCCCAATCCTGTCCGTCTTTGGAGTACAGAGAACGCAGTGAACTGTGACTAGTAAGAGAAGACAGCTTCCCTGTGAGTCGTCTTTTATCATCTTTTTGTCTTGGTATAGTTCGACACGTTGAGTCATTCCCCAACGTCGCACATTCCCTCATGCTGCACTTCAATGTTCTCACTGAGACCACTGACTGTTCGTAGCGCGATGAGCTGACGACGGCATGATCCTAGAGAATAGACCCATGCGGCTCTTTTCAGTCTAGAAATGTACCCAGTTGGTCGCTAGTGAATTATTTACATTAGCTGAGCAGAACATGGTGACCTAGAAGCTGGTGTAAAAGATGGTAATTAAAAGGCTTGTTAGAAGAGTTTTGCATGAAGGATGGGGGTGGGACACAAGATGCGATGTTTTCCTTTTTTATTTCGGCTTACTGAAGACAGATATAACCTCATCATGCAGTTTAATATTTTATCATCTCTTCGTCTGCCGCTCGCTCCTGTGTCATTTCTCCAGCTTGTTCGTCTGCGCTGTAAGCTCACACCCGGATGTGGCAGGATAGCAGCGAAGTTCGACTTAGTGAGAGTAGCTTGTCATCCAAAATGATTTTAACTGCCTCCTGCTATCTAAAGATCGGTCAGAGCAGCCCAGTGTGAAGGTTGAGTGCTCTGGCACAACAAGGTCAATCTTAAACTTCAACGCTCTGAAATAAAACACACTAGGAATCGTTGGTTATACACGACGACAGCCTTCTGTCAAAACTTCAAAACTGAATGTTCACGCCCCTCTTTTCCTTTGTTTTCTTGTTTCCTTATAAATAATGATACAATCAACCCTCGCTGCTTGGTTTTCCCACCAGGAGGCTGAACCGGGGGTAAAATTCTCATCAGGTTTGAGGGAAAAAACAATTTAAGAGCGAATGCTGTTTAATACGTAAAGGACCTTTTGCTTTATATGGTAATGAATTTCAAATGTCTTTCTCACTTCAGGAGCAAGAGGCTGCAGTGAGGGCCTTACAGCTGTTTTGCGCAGATAATTGATTTTGGAATGGGGCGAGAAGAGAGCGGGCAGGCGGGGTTGACAGGGCTCTACAGCGGGGTCCGAGCCAATTTCCGCAGGCCTCGTCGCTTTAATTACAACGGTGCTGGAGCGCGGATTCGGCATGCACGGCACCCTGGGCAAATTAAACCGCCTTACCCTGTCTCTGCCCTCCCCCCGTCATGCAGAGGTCTGATGAATTTTTCATGGATCTGACTTATTTTTCGGGTCTGTTGGCATGGCTGCCGGCAGCGCTGCTGGTGTCACTTCCTGTGACCTCTTAGAGTTCCCATAAGGTAAGGAAGGAAAAAGACAGAAATGACTAAAGCTACACACAGTGTTGGTATGTAATGACCATCGCAATTCAGCCTCAGACATACTTGAGAAATCTGTTAAAAATCCTTCCACAATTACTTTACATCAACCGCTTCCATCTGCATAACATACAGAAGTACGAGAATGTCAATTTTCTCCTTGAGAAGTGATTGTGATGGTGTTTTGTTCACTGAGGATAGACAAGCACTTATGTTCTGTAAGCAAACATGAAAAAGCTTAGAGAGTGGAGATGCATCTTGTTTAAGATTTGGACTGTGTTCTTTTTAACTCATTTTTAACTTGTGTGTTGTCAGTGAAGCCAAGTGACATGTATTCTGTTGGCTTGATCTTCATCACACTAAAATGCCAAGTTACTGAACCTATAGGCTTCAAACAATCAAGCAGTGAATGTTGACCCTGTCTAAAACCAGTCTTAAAATCAAATTATGAGATAACAAGCATCAAAGTATAATTTCACCTATAAATATCACTATGATTTTAATCTTTGACATGTCAATACGAAGTCAGTATTAAAGATATCAAGGTTATATGTTCACAGAATGTTCTTTACATTATTTATGGATGAGTTTATGTAGAGATACTAAACACAAAAAATGATCACACGTATTATAACAGATCATGCTCCCACTGTGTAGCTTTTTTATTTCCAGTAAAATAAAAGGAAAAGTATTTTTCTCATTACAGATTAACCAGTCTCAGTGCTTCATTTCTGCAACGACAAAACACTGTATGGCTGCCAAAGAAGTTAAAACAAGAAGATCTGAAAACATTTGCAGAGGAAGATTGATTCATAGGCCTCAGTTTAGGTAAGCAGATAATCTTTCATAATGATTATGTTAGCATGCCATATTCCATATTGATCTACACAGCATGTCTGGATATGAAAATGAGGGTCTAACCTCCAAATCTCCACCCCAGGCTGAGTATATGACAGGCCTCTTTTGTCCCGACTCTGCAGGCTTCGGTTTTGCTCGTCAATGTCCTCAGAGACTTCACAAAGAGGAATCAGAAAGATTACCATATGCTGTGTTAACCAGACGTGACTACACAAGAAGATCAAGTTCAGGACCTCTGCTCCAGACCAATGATGGCAGTGAAAAACCAGCACTTGATGAGGAAATATACTGGGATTTTACTTTAGGTAAACAAAAATATTGTTTTTTTGTAAACTATCAGCCACAGAACAATTAATTTTATAGTCATTGTTTGACTTCTACAGACAACATACAGTAGAGTTTGATCTTTACATTTCTGGTCCTGTCCTGTAGTGTGCCACATCATGTTCACTAAAGACATTATACATTTCAAGTTTTTTAAGACAGTGGCAAATAGGGACAGAGCCTGACATATTATTATTTCATGAGACGTGGGACAGGGCTGAGAGAAGGCTTGTGGTATTGGGGTGCGCTTGTCCTAAGCTCTCCAGAATCAGCTTGTCTGAAGAGTGCATTTCCATGTAGATTCAGGCTGTGGTTTCCCCAGCACTCCACCGACCTGCCTGCTCCGCGCTAGCCGTCCCGATGTCGTCTCCCAGACCGCCCCCAGTCTTAAGACTTCTCCAGGAACACACACAGTCCGATGCTGATCCTTGAGAAGTCTGTCAGGGGAGGCTGAGTTTTTCAATACATATTTTAAAAGACCTCAACAATGAGTTCAAATCAAAAAGCTGCTTGTGTCCTTCTTGATATAGCTGTTTTCTGACCTTTGTTTACAAGAGTTTATTAATCAGCTTGCATAGCATTAATTATGGGCATTAATCTTACATTATTCATAGACTGAGTGAGTTGTAAGCACCACTTGTGGTAAATGCTGTCAAGAATGTGCATGTCATTTGATTACAAGAATCAAAAGCCTGAATCAAGAGGGAGCAATCTGTATGTGGAAGAAGGGATAAAGCTGTATATAGACACCCAATATGCTTTTCTACTTATACTTGCTAATCCAACACCCTGAAATCTGGTGAAATAATGTCATTGTGAAAGCGGAGGTTGGCGCAGTGTGGCTGTTTCGATCTCTGTGTTTTAGTATGCGTGTTGCGTTTGCACCTGTGGAGTGGATTATGAGTTCACCTTGATATGGTCCCAGCACAACAGGCAAATTATTGACTGAGCTGCGCATATTTAATGCATTTATAATGAAGCACGCGAATATTCGCTTAACTGTATATTTAGGTAGATAGCAGTGATTGTCACTGGCTTTGTGTTGTCACACAGCTGGAGGCTCTTTGCAATATTGCCTTTAAAGTCATCATGTAAACATCCCATCTTTAATCACGATGTGCATAGATTTAGAGCTTTGCACAACATGACATCTGCTGCCACCGTAAATTGGCATTAACCCCTTAAGTCTCACTGGTGTGCCACCTCTGTCAGATTTATTCACTAGTATAGTGGGCAGCGATGCTTTTTTTGTTGTTACATTGCAGAAAATTACTTTGGAGCGCTTTACATTTCTCTGAGGCTTGTTTGAGGAACAGTCTGAAGCTGAGGAAATTCTTAGGTCTCCATTTTAAATTGTAAAGAGATCCCTTCCTCACAGATATCATAAGAATTCTTGACTATTTCAGATTAAATAATACTTACATATCATAAAATAAAAGATAAAATATATTTTTTCTTATTATACTTATTATAGCAGAAGAAAATATGTTTACATAGAGATTAATTAATTAAATTGGCCCAATATAAGTTTGTAATTTAATAACTATATCACTAAATGATTCATTATAAAGGAGTCTGCACAACTAACTGGCCAATAGCTGTGCTAAATTTCAGAAAAAACCTGGAGATCAACATCATGACAAACTGCACTTTAGGTTTAGGCCCAAAAGTGTAGAAAGCAAAACACAACTGTCTGGACTATATAGGATGTTTGGAATAACATAGATTTCTCTATAAAAATAAAAAAATACCCTATCAATTGTCCCCACAAAGAGTCCTGATGCGCACAACATGTCTCATTGCAGTGTCGTTAAAACCTGTGGTGTGGCCATTTCCATTATTGAACAAACTATGCTCTGAACCTTGCTTACATGGATCAAGGTAAACTGCACAGTATCCTTAAGCAGCTTGTCCCAATGACAATACTGTTGATGCTGGTTTATAAGCCACTGTTGCAGAAAATCGCACTTCAGACAGGATGAGCTTATGTTTCTGTAAGTGGGCGTCCACACTTTACATTTGCAACAGTCTAGCCAGGCTAGAAAAACATTTAAAGCAAAATAAGATTATCATAATTACTTTTGATGAGAAATTTGGATTGATGGCTTTGATAAACAGAATAGCTTTGACAGATCTTATACATCTGTTTACTTATGTGTCATTTTGGTCATGGTTTACCCCTGTGTGCATACAGGAGCCTATAGGAGGAGATCAGAGATGAAGAGCTGGTAAAACTAGCAGGGCAGATATAATTAAATTCAATAAATATTTTAAATACTGACTGATGAATATGGTTGGTGGCTGTAGACAGCTGCCCAATATGAATCATTAATTTAGTGCTCAGGTGATGTCTTCATATCCAGTACAGCAAATCACACTCAAACATCATTCAGACGGCTCAACATCTGTTATGTAGGAGAGTATTAACACACTGCCATATTTAATTAAATCTGAATAAAGCATCTAAATGCTGGTCATAAAAAATTCCATTTTGATATCCCCTCTATAACTCACTTGTAATTCTTCTCAGTTTTAATACACACACTCGCCTGTAAATATAGGCTACCGTTTTTGGGTACATTGTATAATTTCTAGCAGCGTCTTGTATTAAAGATTATTATTTAGATTGAGAAGATGATAATAATTGAATATTAAATTGAATTGATTATTTGGACAAGTGATTAAAATAATTATATAAAGTTTAAATAATTAAATTATTTAAAAAAAAATAATATGTACATAATTGCGATAAAACATTTGATGAATATGTTTAATAATTTATGTAATTGATAAGTATTGGTAAACGTGGATAAATGCTTGTTTAACAAGTGATATATTGGTCTGCTCGGGAAAGCAATGTCTGCAGATTATTCCTGAATGACTGAATCTCGCTCGACCTCCTTCTTGTCGTCAGAGCTGGAAATTCGTTGTTAAGGGCGACTTGTTGCATGATGGCGGAAACCCTCTCCAGACACTGCCGTATCGATTCGCAGACAAAAATTACGCATTAACGAAACTCGTATTCGACAATCGCAACTCACTCATGACAAACAAGCTTACCTGCTTTCTTTTTATTCTGCAGTAGATTTGTAACTGTTGGTGAACGAGCCCACAGTTTACTGCGTTAAGCTCATGGATTATTAAGACTTCTCCAGCGCCAAAAATCCACAAGTAATCGCAGATTAATTTTGTATCCTGTTATTTGTAACTTTAATAAGTGATTTGACTGTTGGCCTAATGAGGATTTGAAGGTTTAGAGTTCCACTGATCTAATGAGGTCTGATATCTGGTTGCCCTCTTGACCGTCCCCTTGACCGTTATCAAGTCAAGGTCATTTTAGCACGTCAGTCAGACAAGTCAGTTGGCAGCACAGTTGTTAATCTCTGAAATAGGAAAATATTTGGCTGCAAAATAATACTTTTGCATTTTAAAAAGTGAGATTATAGCGCATTATTGTTTGTATTGAATATAAAAGATTAAAAATATATACATGTTTGCACTGCAATAGTTATGCGTTTCAGCTTATTCGAAATATATATAAACATTACTAAACTAAACATTAGAAATTAAGAGAAATTAATAAAAAAATTAATAAAAAATTATAATTTTTTTAAAAGAAATAAAAAAAGAATTTATACATCACATAAATAAAAAATATTACATCAAATACAAGTTATTTGCAATGTTACAAATAACCATAGTTGCAATGATCATTATGTAATGCTAAATATAGACATTCTCGTTTAAAAAACTGCTCCTGTGATTCTGTGAATATTTTTGAGCTCGGTTCTTGTGTAAATAAAGGTTCATATTTGCAGTGAACACGCAATTCAAACAATTAACTAATCCCGATGAACAAAGCCGCCTCGTTACTTGTCTACGGGAAGCAAGATTAGTGCTTTTGTTTGCTGTTATTATTATGCCAACACCTGTAGCCGACATAAGATAATGTTTAAATCTTGCCTCGGAGCAATGCCGTTCATTCAAATCATTCTTTACCGCATATATATTGCGACAGTTTTTGCTAATACCCAATTAATGGCAAATAATAAATCCGGAGACATGACCGCCTAACTGTACACATTCATCTTTAATCTCAGACAGTAGTGGTGTACCCACTGGAGAGAAGGCCATTAAGCGTTAAGCCCCAGGATAAACAGACAATTAGGCCAAGTGAATTAACTTGTTTGTGGCATTAATTACACGCTTTGTGCAAACAAAGGGCCTTGTGAAAGAATGTTATTTGACTCAAGCCTAACAAGCCGATCTTGTTTCCTATTGACACTTTATCTTGCCTTTTAAAATGATAAGGAGGCAAAATAACAGTAATAATAATGATTACACGGAATAAGCGTTGCCAAAAAAAATCGCGTGTGTAAATGTTAAAGTATCACGTTAACGGTTGCACGTTGAACAAAGACATTCTCAGAGGCTTAAGTGTTTTATAAAAATGCAAACGTAATTGTACTATCAAGTAAAAATGTTCCTTGAGGCTTGCTTAGTAATTATTTAAAATATCTGTCCTTTTTCTCTTTTGAAGGGTAAATAGTTTTCTTTTATCCAGTACGTTCTTCTTCCATCTCGATGGGAAAAAATGCATAACAGATGCAGTCTAATTTATCTTTCAGCTGTTTAACTAAGCAGATGTATCTCTCTCCCCTTATGCGTTATATAAATATTTCGTAAATGACTATAACACGTTTTATTTATTTGTTGCATAGCGCGCACCCACGCAGGGAAGCACATTCGCCCTCAGCAATATTAAGTCCTTCGCAGTAATAAAGCAATATTCCACCTATTAATCCTCCTACCGTCGAGTGAACTGGCGCACCATTCGCCTGCTTGAAAACATCCCGCAGCGAGTGGCCAGTTCTGATTGGAGCGACGATAAAGCCGTGCGCGCGAGGCGAATGTGCAGTAGGGCAGTGCGCACTCGCTAATGACAAGCATGCTTGACAGTGATTGGCAGGGCTGCCATGACAACCACAGCACGACACCAAGAAGACCAATAGAAAAGCGAAACAAAATGTTTCTAGGTTGCACTCGAAGTTGATTAAAGGTAGATATTACTCGTTCGGCGGCACTGCACCGATTGCAGCACAAACGCCGCGTTAGTTTTGCCGCCTTTTCCCGTTTGTTTGTCTCTTTTCGGCGACTCCATGGTTTTCCGATCTCCTTTAGAGCTTTATCCCTCGCATCTTTTTCTGCCCAATTTCGCGGATCGCCCTCTGCTTCTAGCGGGCAGCGTTCCCAGAGCGAGGTCCCCGGAGGACTTACCGATGTTTCAGCTACCCACCCTAAACTTCTCGGCGGAACAGGTGGCCAGCGTGTGCGAGACGCTGGAGGAAACCGGGGACATCGAAAGACTCGGACGTTTTCTTTGGTCTTTGCCCGTGGCACCCGGAGCTTGCGATGCCATCAACAAGCACGAGTCTATCCAACGAGCTCGAGCGGTGGTCGCGTATCACACTGGAAGCTTTCGCGAATTGTATCACATCCTGGAAAATCACAAGTTCACCAAAGACTCTCATGGAAAGCTCCAAGCGATGTGGCTGGAAGCGCACTACCAAGAGGCCGAGAAGCTGCGCGGTCGCCCTCTCGGACCCGTTGATAAATACCGGGTCCGCAAGAAGTTCCCGTTGCCACGGACCATCTGGGATGGCGAACAGAAGACCCACTGTTTCAAGGAACGAACTCGCGGCTTGTTGAGAGAGTGGTACCTACAGGATCCGTACCCCAATCCGAGCAAGAAAAGGGAACTGGCTCAAGCCACTGGACTGACCCCCACTCAAGTGGGGAATTGGTTTAAAAATCGAAGGCAAAGAGACAGAGCAGCAGCTGCAAAAAACAGGTCAGTTTAATGATTTTAATCGAAATGAGGATGAATGTACTGTAAAGACGTGTGTATACGAAAAATGTATAAGTTAATTTAAATAACAAATACTAAAACTAAATGAAAGAATATGGTTGTACACTTGGAAAGAAAGAAACGATATTGTTATTTTATTTATTTAAAAAGAAATCATTTTAGTTCTTTCTAGCTTAACGGTTTTAGATCGAAATTGTAAAAGTTTTAGAAAACGTATACGTTATTGTATTGCCATTTGCCATATAATTGTTATAATAGTCATTTGCTGTCAAGGATGATAATGTAAGCACTTCACAGACATTCAGCAGCAGTATGGCTTTATCTTTATTTTCCCATTAAATTATCATTATTATTATTATTATTATTATTATTATTATTATTATCCTGGAACGATTAAATATTTATCTTGTTTTTTTTTTTTAATACAATATATGTACAATATGTTATTGCAATGACATGAAATATTATTTGACATAATCCCACGTAGTTTTCTTTATTTTTAAAATAAAAGTACCAAATACAAACAAATACAAAAAATAACAATAATTTAGAGTGAAAATTTACCTTGATATTTTAATTATTTAAATTGTAGAGCTCATTAAAACAGCTACTGGTTTTAAATGTTTAAAAATATGAATTACCATGCATAAAATATAACCATTTTCTTTTTAAACGTTTTATACGGTTTCCCCTTTTTTATTGATAGAAATTTAGGTCTATTTATATTTAAAAAAAAAAAAAACAATACAAGAAATTGACTATGTGGTCTGTTTAACTCAAAGAATACAGCATGTGATGTAGGTACATTTTATTATTGTATTGCAAAAAATATTCTAATCAAAGTATTTCTGTATTTTAGGCTACAGCATCACGGACTGGGTCAAAGTGGCCTGCGCTCCATGTCAGAGTCCGGGTGCACACCACACAGCTCGGCCGAGTCCCCGTGCGCGGCCGCCAGTCCCACTACCAGCGTCTCCAGTATGAATGAACGAGGCGACGCTGGGACCATTCTCTCAGTTACAGACAGTGACTCTGATTTCGACGTATGATGCACCGTCTAAAAAATATGGATTTTTGCCCAGAGAAAAATGAACATGTGAAAAAATGGGCAACAAGGTGGCCGGCCATTTTGCCACATTATGTTCAACAAAAGGAGAAAAGCATGCTGTTTTTCCAGCGCTTCAACGGACTGACGCCCTTTCCTTTTATTTCCAAGGCCTACACGACCATTTTGCATGTTCATTTGTGAATATTTTTCATTTTTATAAAGCATTTATGAAGTGGAGTCTGAAAGAGTACAACTCATTGTCGTTTTCAATGAAATGAGTAAACCGGAGAGACAATTTTGTTATTTTGTGTTTATCAGACAATCGTTGAAGTTAAAAGCACCTTTATCCCCCCCCCATATTTTACTTGACAGCAGATGTTCATACTAATTTTATCTCGAGATTTATATTGAATTGTCCATGTCTGATTCGAAGTTTCCTTAGATCTAGGCTTGTCTAGATATGCTTGTATAATATTGCAATTACGCCACTATCTTTCCTGAAGAATTCTTTATGTTGTGTCCATAAATCGTGTGTAATTGTCTGTTAAGTGCTTGGAGATTTTAAATGTCTATTCATTCTGCTCGTTTTTATACTGTAAATGGGTTAATGGCGCTGAAAACACAGTGTTATGGGTCACTTTTATGCAAATAAATATAATTTAATATAATGACTATCAGCGTATTATTTGGTTATTAATTAGCACTGCCACGGTTTGTGTTAAAAACGTTAAGATATCACATATTCTGGCTGTATAGCTTCGTAGTTTCAGACAGTGTTATGTATAGGAGTTTAAACTTAGCACCAGGTTAATTTGTCATATATACAGAGACAGAACACAGTAATTCATCATAAGCAACACTAAAAACGGTTAAGACGTTATTGTTTAACTGTCATCTTATTTTTCTCCATTATTTTATTAGTATTGCTAGTAGTTTTATTATATTAGCAAAATTTAGAAATGGTGGAATTGCATTGACGGAAACTGGATATGACTAAAATATACATTTTATTTCCAGAAAATCTGTGGAGGTTTTTTACATTTAAGTTGCTGGTCGTTTCCTTTTCTTATTTATTTCTTTTAAGAAAAGAAAAAAATATTCCCAGAAAGACGGGAAGCCAAAAAACAGATTTATCTTTCATGTAGAAGTTTAAAAATAATTGTAATTATAAAATAATAAATTCAAAACAATGAATATGGCTAAGCAAATGAAAAAGAAAAAGCAAATGAGGAACCTTTAAGAAATGCAGAAACCTAGACTAATCATTTGTTAGAAACATAAGGAAAAACTATTTGGTCCGGCTTCTTAAACAAGAACAAAAATTATAATCATGAATCGTCAAATTTTTTTACAGCACTAGAAAAATCATTCAAAACCTTATTATAAACGTGTACAGTTTGAACATCTAAACACCGAGATACCGAATAATATTAATACCTAATAATTTTTTTTTACATTTTGTTAGAGCCTCAACAGTCTATGTTGAGCAAGTAAAATATTTTTTGGTCACTTGCATAATCACCCGTTGCTACACGTAAATAAATGCTGCGGTATTGTTTTAAATATGCTATAATCACCTATCAACAGTCAAATATTTATCTGTTTAATAATGCATTGACTTAATGTCAGTTTTTTTCTTTCACTACCACCATAAGTGACATGAGGATGGATTGTTTGCAGTTTTCTATTAACATTCCATGCAAGAGAGAGTGGGAGACAAGAGGATTTCTATTCCCTCTTCTCCCTTTTGATTTGATCGCTTAACTGAGCACAACTTTTTATTCGTGTTTATTCACGCGGCAGATCCCCTTGACCCGGATTCATTGTACTATTCAGAGCCGCGCTATAAAATAATCTCGACGCAACTCACCTTTTGCTTTGCACAATGACGTGAAACTAGCAAACAAGCCACACGAGTATAAACTTAAACCAACAAGTTAACAGTTACACCAATGCAATGAAAAGGCCTACCGCTTATGACTGTTGCAGTGCTTACTGAATGTATTAGTAGCAACGCAGAATTTGCACTTTTGCTTTTTGTCATATCTCTGTTTCATTCAAATTAAACGCATTAAATGGTATCGCTAAATGTTGTCGATTAAATGACACATAAGTTGAACGTACGTATGAGTGAAATCATATATGAACGTAAACTTGCAACGGCTAAAAGATGGGATCACAGCTGTACAGTGCATGCTTGGCATCAAGACACGAATTACTTATAAATATTACACTGATTATTACTTATTTGTTTATTAATTATTTTAATTGTTAGTCGCATAATCAAACATAATGCAATATTTGCTAAACTCACTGTTCGTACCATATACACGCTATAACACCTCTGACATTCATTTTATGGGCTTTGTTTATGCGTTTGGCAAACGCTTTTATCCAAAGTGACTCACAGTGGATTCAAGCATACAAGGATTTGAACCCACGACCTTTGGGCTGCTAATGCAATGCTCCACACTAAATGAGCTACAGCAACATTCAGAAAGTTAAAAGTAGTGCACACAAAAACATTACTCCATGCGACTGTAGATTGTTAGTAAAACATTAAACGGAACATTTACTATAAACCCGAAAAAAGCCAAGAACAAGTTAAGTTGGAAACCTACCGAACCCATTCCATTCATGTGCCAATGTCGCCATCATGCGGTCAATCTGAGAGAGAACGCAAATTTAATTCTTTTCATTTTTTAATCCCTAGTTAACAATATACTTAATAATAAGAATATGACTAATATTAACATTTAACATTTAATAGTTATTTTCTTAAATGTTCTTTAAATACTTACATAGCTTCTGGGTATTTGGAAACATGGAGACAGTGTTTAACCACAGATGCCCTGTGAATAATCCTGGCTATTGACAATTGAGTAATTTTAACTGGTAACTGGCATGCTACAATTGCTGTTCAAATATAGTTCGAATGATATAGGGCAATCAAATAATGAGAGCTATGCACAGAAAAAGAAAAAACGTTTATAACAACAGAAAGAAACAGCAGAAACGGCCCATCATGAAACGGCCCTTTCCTCTTCATTTTACTCTTTTATTTAAGTTGAATTTGGACTATGTGGTAACTCACATAAATCAGTGTATAGGCCTCTTTACTTTTTAATGAATGTATCCATATATTGCATCTATTTTATTTCATTTTAATAGGATGTTATTAAATCCATAAATATAATTTGCTTATATTCAAGTCACATGACACACAGCATACAGTATTACTGTGGCAATGGGCCTTTTTCCCAGACAGGGCTTAGATTAAGCCAGGAGGTCTAGTTAAACCAGGACATTTTAGTAGTTTTAGTAAATGGGTGTGCCTCCTAAAACTTATATATTTTAAGATATGCCAGTGCAAGTTGTTTTCAGTTAAAACAGCTCAAACGTGCATTTTAGTCTGGGACTAGAGTCTTAAGTCTTGTCTCCGAAACTGGGCCTTACTGCATGAGTCTGTCTTTTAATGCACTTATAATAGGTTAAATTAAGGTGTAATCTTGCTTTTGTCCTGCAGGTGACTGCATGAGTCTGTCTTTTAATGCACTTATAAAACAAAATTCAGTTGTGTGCATTTATTTAATAGAATAATTTCACTACATAAATTGCTGCATCGTAAAATATCGTAAATATATTAAGTAATGGTGTTATTCATGTTTACAGCAGATTACAGCACTGGTAGATCTATAATTCTATAAGTACTTGGCTAGGTGAAGTATTCCTTAATTTCACCAATAGGGGGCACTATAGGTTCATGATTGCAATTTCAAGAAAAAGTAAAAACAATACAAACCTGAAGCTCTAAAAGTTGAACTGTATGTTTAAAATGTTAAATCCACAATCATGTACAGTTTATTGTTGTATGGCCGTTAATTCATTGATATACATAATATTTTCTTAACATTTCACAAACTTTATATAAGATCCAGAATTGTGCGTCTGAGGATTGTTATACATATTCAGCCTGGTTTATTTCAATTCAGGCAAGTTTTTTAAATGTTCTGACATGTTATATTGATGCATTAAGATGTTAAAAGTGGTACCTTATTAGAGACGGTATAGGCTACATTTGAGATATATTACATTTACATTTTACATGTATTAATTTAGCTGACGCTTTTATCCAAAGCAGCTTACAAATGAAAAAGCATTTAACATTTTTTTCAATGAGCCAACAGTAAGTGCAGTTTTCCAAGCTATGTTCTCATGTAATACTAGTTGAAGCTAATCACTTTGTAATTCACCTGTAATTGTTTAAATACTCGTTAGATTTCGTAATTCACTTTGATGTGAAATCAACTTTAAACTGATTTTATATTTTACAACAATTACTCCCTTTAAATAAAAATGTGACTTTTCACAACAATAAATAAGGCACGTCTACCTAAACGTATAAAACACAGATTATCGTATTGGTTATTGATATTTTCTTGATCGCATTATTTTATTGCAGTGATAAAAATTGAGACAATGTTTTGAAACGAAAAAACCTATACATAAAAAAGGACTGCACATTTTTCTTTTGCAAGAAGGCAACAATTTTTTTACTTTTTTAAATATATTTTATTAGTTTATTTTATAGCTAGACATATCAAAAACTATTTCTTGGTTATATTGAATTGTTACAGTCATTTATGTTGAAAACAGTGTGCTTCACGTAGTCGAGATATTTTTGAATGTTTCCCGTTATGGATTTTGTTTTCTAATGTCCTCTAGGTTTGACTAATAAAATGTCTGGTATATATTAACGAAGCTATTAATTGTGGGAAAGTCTAAGATCAGGTATGATGTTTCTTATGATCCAAGTTCCACCAGGCTGGCCGTCATAGGGTTAAGAAGGCCATCGTGCATGGAGAAGTGGTGGTGGTGGTTCTGATTTTCCGAGCTGCTGACGGGGATGATAGAGGCGCTTGGGCCCGGGATTGGAGCAAAGCTGTGCAGGGGTGGCAGACCTGAACTGGAGGGCATGAGGATGGCTGGGCTCATGGAGGTGTGATCTGGGGTCGCAGACGGAGATTTGTCATCATCTGAACTTTCACAAAGAGATTTATTTTCGTTCACGTGAGAGGTTAGTGGGTTGTGGCCGTTTGGATTTCCGCCCTCGGTTTCCCTGTTGACACAGATCATTCAAATTAATTGGTAAACCAGCAAAACATAACCACCGTAAAAATCGTAGTTCAGCTTTCCCTACATTGTTACAATTACAGGTCTATTATTTTAAGAGTTTAAAGTAACATCTTCATATCAGTAGTATTTTAATTTATCTAAATGATATTTATATTTGGAAACTGTATATCCATAATATCCATAATTTAAGTAATTTACATAATAATGTGAGGTTACATATACTCTTCAAATATATATTTGTAGTTTCATGTAGTTCATAGGCTATAAATAAAACATTTCGCATCAAGTGCTACTGAATTTTTATCACCAAATTAAGCAGGTCATTCATAAAATGTTCAGCTTCTACTACAGTGGTTTTTATCGTCTAATTTATGGATTTTTTAACTTTCTACTTTCAACTTATCAATAAATAAGACCCCTTGGTTATGTATTGCAAATGTAATTTGTTTGTACAGTTTTTACATTTCTGACAGGACCACAGTAAAAATTAAATGCTAGATTTTAAGTTCACAGCTATATATGTGTGTTAAAAAGAGAATGACTTCCTATACCTCTCTTTTGCCTCCGCTGCCCTGTCCCTCTGTCTCCTGTTCTTGAACCAGTTGCTGACCTGCGTCGTGGTGAGGCCCGTGGCCTCGGCCAGTTCTCTCTTTTCTCTCGGGGAAGGGTACGGGTTGTGAGTATACCATTCTTTCAGCACACATCGGCTCTTCTCCTTAAAACAGTAACTCGTCTCCTCTCCATCCCAGATGGTGCGAGGAAGAGGAAACTTTCTTCGGACGCGGTATTTTCCCACTGCGCCCAGAGGACGACCACGCAATTTCTCCGCTTCAATATAATGAGCTTTCAGCCAAAGTTGTTGTAGTTTTGGATGGTTATGTGGAGAAAACTGGTGGCTCTCTAATACTTTGTAAAGCTCCCTAAAGTTTCCTCGGTGGAAAGCTACCACGGCTTTGGCTTTCAATACACTCTCGTTTTTGTGGAGGTGATCACAAGCAGGTAAGGACCACAGAAAGCGTCCGAGACGTTCAATACTCCCACCTTGTTGAAGGACCTCACAGACGCAAGCAACCTGCTCTTGGGTAAATCCAAAGCTTGAAGGTATAGACATAGTTAAGAGCAACGGGGTACCTTATGTCCTTTAAGTAGTTGTTCTTAAAACGAAATCCACTGTGGAGACACTATAAAAAGCTTTCTCAAAAGTAAAACTTGATATACATTTTCCATAAAAAAACGGCCCATGCAAAAAAGCAGGTAAAACGCACAAAGTTACCAGTCACAAAAACAAATGCAAACTAAGAGTTTGATTCTGTACTTTGCATTTCTCAATTACAACTGGGCTATCACGACGCGATAATCATTTTAGTCCTGTTTTACGCACTGTCGTCGCGTACAATAGAGTCTTTCCTCGACTGTCCTCAGCTATCAGCCCGCCCTCTGGTTATCATATCTCTTACAGATTCGCTGGTGTGTAAGGACGATTAGCGCATCCTCTTGGGGAGTCATACAGGCAAGTGTGGAGAGAAGTTGTGTAGCAGAAACTGACCCTGCCTCTTTGAGATATAGTGACACTTGGATGTCATGCACCTCGGGGGAAGGAGTGCGCGCAACACTTACAGCGTGCTATCCAAAACAGACACCGCTCTATTATATTCACAAAACAAGTGAATATTCTTATAATCTATTATGAAAAAAGAGTCTAATATTATTATTTTTTACAACTTACAGTTTTTATTTAAATAGACTAGTTTTACCCACACAAACACTGGATGGAGTAATACAAAAAACCCAGATTTAGATATGTTTGCATTATTATTATTAATAATAAAATGTGGGAAATTATCGTTAAGGGAAAAAAGAGAAACCCATTTAAATATGACTTGAAGATCAGTTTAGAAGTGATGGATGGCAGGCACCAGAGGTTTGCTGGATTGATGTTTGTGTCGAGAAGTCTCTGGTGTAGTGTATCTGACGAGTTATTTTGGAATGTAACGCGACCCCAGCGTACTTTTTCATATGGACATTGTAATTCTAGCATTTGGTTCCAGAGGGACATAGATATTTACAAAATTCGTTTAACGGACAGCTAATATATCGCCATATATCTCACCCAGTCACGAAGATTGTTTGATTTTGGTTAAATGTAATTTAAGCAAAACGTTTTATGTAAGTGTAATTAATCAAAGATTGCTTTATATATGTGTTTTTAATACTTTAATTATTTAAATATTTATTATTAAATAAAAATTATATTTAAATAAAAATTTAAATATTTTATTCCATCACAAAACGTAATAGACAAAAATATAAGTAAAATAAAAGTAACACAGACTATTTTTAATGTCCTTAATAATTAATAATCAATAATCATGTACCCCACAGTATATCTGTGCATTGTTTACTAAAAGTTTCTTTAATAAAAATGTAATCTTACATCCATTTTAGCTAAAATATCCCTAAAGTAGCCCTTGCTGCATTAGAAACTGACACATTATTACCATAATGTTTTAAAATGTGTGGTCACCTATTTCCCTAAAGTGCCTTCAAATTTGCATTGCATATTGGACACGTTTGCATTGTGCTGATATAGTATTACATATTTTACTTGTCTTTTTGTAAAAACGTCCACACCCATCTCTAAAGCCTGCCAGCACACATACACAACCACACACACAGAGGTAAAGGGTTGAGTTTTCAGTAAAAGGACCTGATTGATTATACATGGCCAGGATCATTTTCCAGGGAAGGGGAGGAGGTGTCTGAGCAGACTTTAGCCAGTCTGAGACATCCTGAGGGCAGCCTGCAGCAGTAGTGAAAAGTAGAGATGGTTCGAGTCCATTTTGAAAACCATTCCTAATTAAGGGGAGCAGCTTTAAGCTAGCTTTGCTGTGTCATTCTAAACCCTGCGTCAGAGACAGTGAGCTGGGCTGCTGTCTGGGGCTCTGACCTTGATGATGGAAGACTGAGCCATGGATGAAGAGATGACGGAGAGTTTCCCTCCTTTTAAAGAATTACACTTAAATATTTACATGCAATGATATTCCATATCCATTCCATATCACTTTTTGTTATTTGTTGCAATGATACCACAAGCTTCCCTAAATCATATAGCCACCTCATGGTGTTACCTTTCTGTGCACCCTGAATGCCAAAACCATTTTACGCTTCATGTACATCACCACCTGCACCAAGAGAGGAAGAATGGGCGATCCAAGCACACACCTGCACCTGTCTAATGTTTCGTGGGTCGTAAGTGAAGCAAAGGTCTGCTAATCTGCCCACGCGGCCAGGCAAATTTCATTTTTCCTGAAGGCCCGTTGCTGACCATGCAGTGGTCATGCAAGTCTTTCTTTATTCAAATCAAGGCGGTTGTGTGGGGGCCATGAGACACCCAACACCCGGCAATCACACTGTCCTCCACTCACAGCGCACACTCTAAATGATTAATGAAGCTGGCTCACCTTCCCTCTCTGGAGGGACGCGAAACCCGATAGCGCCGGGAGAGGCTGCGCTCGGCCGCGTGTGTGAGTTTGCATGAGCGAGGCCACCGGGAGAAGAAGTGTAGAGCCGTCGGTCCATATAATATAAGTTTCATTGTTGTCTGGCCATTGACGGAAGTTACAGTAGCGTATTGATGACAATTTGTAATCACTTCCTCGAACCAACAACATAACAGCAATTTGATCGTGTCTATAGTGACACATCGTATTGCATGAGCATGTGTTCCACCGTCATGTGCATTATATCGGGCTTTAACACAGAATCGGAGTATTGCGCCATTATCTAAGATGCTAAATCATGTCAGTGCTTGCTCTCTCTCTCTCTCTCTCTCTCTCTCTCTCTTCTCTTGTCCTCCTGCGTGTTGGCCCCCTGGGCGATCAGGTTTCAGCCCTGTGTCCTCCTGGCAGGCAGAGGGATTAAATGTTCATGCATAGGGAAGTGACACCACCAGTGTCTGGGCAGGAACATGCTTCTCAGACTGTAATCAAAGCACTATCTTTCATTCTCGCTCTCTCTCTTTCTATCTTTCTTCACTTGTCTCTTTTTATCTCTCTATCTTATTTACCTATTCTTTTCTGCATGCTGTTTTGTTTTATCTCACTATCTTGTATTCTTGTATCTTTTTATAATGAAGGATTATTAACAATTGCATGCAGCGAAATCATTGAAAATGTATTTATATAAGCGTTTCTGTAAAATGGTACAATCATCAGCGTGAACATATTTGCTAATCCCGTACCAATTACAGTAATGTTATAATGTGTTATGTGTCAAACACCTGTGACTTATAAATCTAACTTTGGCACATATCTTATTAACAGCTGATCCTCTGCATTCCCAAGTGTTTTATTGGGTATGTTGGCTTATTGCAGATGAGTGGCCTGCTCAGGAAGTGACAAACTCCCCTAATGTTACATATATATTTGAGGAATGTGTCCACATGTGCTGTACAGAGTGAGCATTGTACATTTTCCAGGACAGTAAAGTGGTCTTATGAGTGTCCATTAGCTATTTTTTCCTGTATTTTTTATTTTTTTATCCTGATAACTGTCACTGCACATATTGAGCATACACATAAAAATCCACTGACAGAACTATAATTTTTATTTTATTTTAGATATTAGATATATATATTTTTTTAATCTTTTCTATTTATATAATTATTTTATAAGTAACATTAACTTTTTTAATGATTATTTTAGTTTATGTTTATTGTTATGAAAATTGTCAAATATTTAAGCCTTTCCATCAATATACAGTTTGTCATAATTAGATAAAAATTTAACCATGAAATATTAAAGTAAACAGTTAAATAACTTGTGCAATAAGTGTTACAGTTAACAGGTTGTTTATTGGTGTATTGTTGTCAAGTTTATTTGCATGAATAGTTATTTTTGTTAATAGCATTAATGTGTGTGCAGTTGTACAAAAATACATAGTGAAACAAGTACGCTTGTCATCATTTATAATGTCATCAAATTATTGCAGCAGATCTTTTGCATACATTGCAATCAGTGATTACAGGAAACATTCCGCAACCACGAATCCCAAGTTTGCTTTGTCAAAGGTTTAATATTTCAAAAAAGCAGTCAGAGCCCAAAATCAACAAATTGATACCATACGTTCAGTCTTTCAATAAAGTTGTTTAGAAAACATATACATTCTATAGAATAAAACTGAGCAGAAAGAATGACTGATGTAACTCTGTTACTTTAAAAAGAACACATATGATTATAACCTTCTTGTTTGTTCTTTCAAAGAGCTTCTGCTGGTTCTGGTGTTATAAAGAGTGTTCTGTAAATATTTTGTAACCGTCCACCGTTCAAGTGAAACCATACACTTGCTACAATGTAGAAAACATTCTGACTACATACTCATCTTCTGCTTGCCAGAGACTGAAAGCAGATCTTAGGAATCAGTCCAGTTGACTGGGTCATCTGACCTGTTCTGAGGCAGCTGTCCCTGCTCGCAAGCTCCTTTCACCGCGCTGATCGAGGGTCAACACATTTAACTGAAGTTATGGGAGCAATCTGAGGAATAAGCAGATAGAGGCTTTTGGGAAAGCCTGTACATGAGGCTTTTTCTTGCCATCTGACCTTTCAATCATGACACTTTTACTGCCAATTCAAATTCCGACAGCATTTGCGAACCGTGCACAAATCAGCTCCATCATACTTTGTCATGAGGGTTCATAAATCAACAGCAGAGGTCTGTTTTTGGAGTCTGTCAGTGTAAAGAGCTTCATGTGTGAGATTTAGTCTGCATGTCTGTGTACGTGTATGTTTGAAGTTTCCCATGTCTAAACAAGGTTGTTAGACCCGTGCTGATAGGTCTAAATGTGTGCTAATGATGAAGTGTTAATGGAGGGTTGGGTTGCAATTGATACTCCAACTCTGTTCTTTTCCCATTGGGTCAATGGCAGGATTTAACACAGTGTTGTGCTTGTATGAGGTGAGCTTTTGTGTGTTTGCTGGTTTGTGTGTGTCTAGTCACACAGTTTTCTGTATTAATAAACATCTAGATTGTCTAATAACAGCAGCAACATCTATTTTATTCTACACTGCTTCATGAAAAAGGTGACTTTCATTATCAGCATCATATTCAGAATCACAATGAGTTTGTGCAAGATTTGTCTTCAAGCTTCAAATGCATAGAAATGCCAAAGAAAACTATATAAATACTAATACATATATAACAAACATTATAATAATATTACAGTAGCTATTATCATAAATAAAATTAATAATATAATTAATAATTAAAATAATAGACACACAAATTGTTTTACGTTTTTGTAAAGCTCTCTACACTTTACCATCCATTTGCATTTTTTCCCAAGAGGGGATTTTTAATGCAAATACATTTGCATGCTTTGGTTCATGGTTTGTAGTTGTGTTAGTTTGTGTGTTTAACACAAATAAAACATCTGATGCCCTAAAAACACATTTAGTTTTTAGCTCTCTAAATCAATTCTGACTCTCAGTTTTCTAAAGATAAATCATATAAATACATTTGACGCACACACATACATATACACACATATATATATATATATATATATATATATATATATATGTATATATGAAAATTAATATACAAACAGGTATGCATCACAGACTTTTTGCACAGATCTACACACTCACGCAGCCGTATACACTCACATGCACCTGTGATCACACAGACCAGGTATTTTTGGCCCAGTCGGTTGGACTGAAATGAGTCCTCTGTGATTCTCTGGAAGAGTTTGGGGTGTATAGGTTTACAGTGTATGCCGCCGGCACATCCTCTCGCTAATGTTACAATGCAATGTTATACCACCATTGTTCAGATCCAGAAGATGACACTTCCCTTAAGGGCATGCACATCAACTTACAACCTCTATTCAGCCACACAGCTCTAGCAAACCAACTTAATTTAGCTAAAATATAATCTGTCAACAGGTAAAACTTCCACAGAGACACTATAGTGCATTTCCTAGTGTTAAACAGTTAACATTCTAACATCACAATTATTCAAAAAATATACTTGACTAGCATCCAAAGCATAACTATACCTTATGTGTCCACTGGAATAGAAGATTCATATAAATTATTAAATTAATATTGGTCTCTATTTAATTGACTGAGCACGTGGAGTCACCCAAATGCATGACATGACCTCCGTCCCCTGACCTTTCTGGGTAGACACCTGTGTGACCAGGTTGCTCACCTGAAAGGAGAATAAGGAAATTTGCTGTTAAAGGACCACACAGTTCTGAGCAGAGTCTAAAAGAAAGACCATCTCTCTTTCATAATGTCTGGATTTACCCAAATCAATACACCTTTGTGCATCTTAAGCAGAGAGGAACTAATGCCGACTAGGGTTCGAATAATGTTCAGTTTAAGATCTCTGACTTTGTCTGAGACCTTTACAGAGCAAGATCTGTCTATTCTAGACTTATAACAACATACTGTATATGCCAATCAACTGTAAACAAACCATAATATAACATGACAGATTTTGTTAATCATGTTTTAAAAATTAACATGCCTTTAGATCAAATATATTTCTATGTTTTCTTTTATAGTCTAAGACTCTCCCCCAAGAGAGTCCGTTCTGGTATTATTGTACATCTTGATTGCACTTCAACACAGGATAAAATTAGTCTCAGTTTTGACTGAATACAAAGTGATGAGCACATGTTACTGAACCCAAGGAATAGCAATAAAGGAACACTGCAGTGAAGTTCTACACTGTTCATGGACTTGTACTAATCAGCATGATGGTTGGCATGGATATGATTATGGCAGAATGTATAATTTAAGCAAGCTTCATTCCTCTGGAACATTTAAGTATTCTGACAGAAAACCTCAACGTGCAGAATGCCTAAACATCTGAGAGGAGACTTTTTTTTAGCTTTTATACTGAATGAACCTAGTGACAAAAGCAGACTAGACACAATGCAAGGATTTGTAATGAAATTAAGGTGAGCAAATAATAACATCTTATAGTAACAAGTGGGTGTCTTTTCTTTAAAATAATTGATATAATTTCCTGGAGATATAAATAATTTGAAACCTAAAACAAATAATGCACAAATACCTTAAAAAACAGACACAGAGTGATCACAGAGTGATCAGTCTGTTATAAGATGCACATTTTGCTGCATGTGTTTTCTGGATTATTAGTGAGAAATAGATTATTGATTGTATTAAGTATTAAGTTTTAAGTATTCAGCTACATGGCAATCACACTTGACAGACACATCGTCTATTTTTTATACATGTGTTCACCCATGACATATAAACATTATTTTTATTTCCTTTCTCGAGCCTAATTACAACACAAGCCTGCCCCCTGTAGGGATATTATGGCACTGCTACCTTTTAATGGAGCGGAGCGACCCACCCTGGGGGTTAAGAGTTTGTCTGGTTAGTTTAGAACAGTTCTTTAGAAAAGTAGTTTTTGGAGAGCTCCTAAATGTATAAAACAGTCCCTTTTTGCGCCATTTCACGCCACAACTTAACCACTTTGCACTAGACTTTCCTGGATCCATCCTCAGTTTTAGATCTGCTGTAACTTTCTTCATTGTTAATTAATATATGTTGTAAATATATGGGCTTTTATTCAAAACGGACGTATTGATCATTATAAGAGTATAATACCTGAGATAAAAAGAGAGATAAAGTATAGAAAAGGGTAAAACCTGACATATTGCAGGAATGTGAGGAAGTTAAACATACAGTGCCACCCCCTGGAATAATACTCTCATTGCATGTCTTACTAATGTAATCACTGTTGTTTGATCTCGGTGCTGTCACTGAATAATCAATTTCCCCCTCTAATTTTTTTGTTTTGTTTATAGTAGCTGTCAACTTCAGCATGTCACCCTGATTTCTGCTGGCCTGCTCAACAAGCGTAAAGAAATGCTGTCTGTGTAACAACATTTTCAACCACTAGAGGTCACTAAATAACAAAACAACTGTAGTAACTCTGTTGAGATTGATTTTGTAGCACGTTATATAGCAACAATATGAATTGTCTGATAAAAAGTCAGACAAGGAGACTTTGGAAGAGGGGACAATTCACTTTTTCTAGTCAAGTTTTTTCTAGTGATAGTTTTGTTATACTTTATAATAAAAAATACCTTGCACAATGCAGTATGAGAATTGTTGTTGAGCATTGGATATGCATGTCTCTAAATAACCAAAATACAATATTATTCCCCAAATACAATATTTCTAATACTGTTTTTCCATATTCTGTATTCTTTAACAAGCATATGACTTTTGACAATAATGATAACACTGAGGCACAAATTCTGGTATTTCTTGCCTGAGAGAAATATCCTTAATAGATGTTACAATTTGAAGGTTGGCCTAGGCAGCATGTGACACTGGAGAGAGAGAGAGAGAGAGAGAGAGAGAGAGAGAGAGAGAGAGAGAGAGAGAGAGAGAGATTATTATTGTTTTTTAAATATTCCTTTTATTTAGACTTTACCCCAAACCCTATGCCTTACAGACAAAGCTAAATGAATATCAATATCAACTGGCAGTGCATTGCGTTACCAGTGCAAGTTTTGGGTTCGAATCCACATACAACTAAAATATATATTGTAGCCTTAATGCACCGTAAATCGGTTTACATAAAAGCATAAATGTAAATGTAAAAATATTTTTAAAAATGAATTGGACTCAACACATACCCGTAAACCCACACCCTCGGGTGTATTCCTGTCTGCCTTCCCTACAGTTTGCGATGCTTTCGCTCTCCGATTCAGTGTCTACACACACGCTCCCCCATCCGGCGTATAGTGGAGGCAGCTCGGCTTAAATCATCTGACGTGTTTTGCGCATTTCCTGAACTGGCGCTCGGGAGCAGGAGGGAGAGAGAAGGAGCGAACAGGGAGGAAGGCTGCAGGAAACCAGCGCACCGCAAAGCACAACATGAACGAGAAGCTTTAACCTATTGTACTGTCCTTTTAAACCAACAAAGAAAAGCAGCAGGGCAATATCTCGGCGAGTGGATGGCAATAGTCTCCGTCAGCAGACAGAGGAGGATTCCCAAACGCCTCTCCCACTCAGCGCCTGTTGGAAAACGAAGACAAGTAGAAGACAAGCCCCTCTGAGGACCATCACATTTAGGATATTTCCTCTGTGTTATTGCCCATATTTTGTCTTTCGGACTCAATCGCCCAGTGTTTCCTCTTAAACCGAGCGTTATTCCAGACGTAGGGAATTCGCTTGTTTACGTATGGTTCCCATCACAGGGAAAGACGGGTGGTAAACAAAAACAGGATCACTGAAACCTCTGCTTTTGCATTTGGCTTTTTTCGTGCTGTTTGATCGTCTCAAATGAAAGAGTCAAGTTGATTCTTTGGTTTCCCTCATTGCAAGTACATATTTGATCTTGTCTGGTGTCGGGGGATTAAATCATCAGCATCCGTCTACAGTATACGTGCATGTATGCATATTGATGGCGTGATGATATCTACGGGTGTAACGACTCCCTGAATTAAAATCTTCATTTAAACCCTTTTAATTGTGTAAAAGCCAGTTCCATCGCATTCAAGCGTCATCATGGTGGTTTTTAATGGAGTACTGAAGATCAAGGTTTGCGAGGCGCTAGACCTGAAGCCCACCCCATGGTCACTCCGGCACGCCGTCGGACCAAAGACCCAAACCTTCCTATTGGACACGTATATCGCCCTTAACGTGGATGATTCCCGTGTGGGGCAAACTTCAACCAAGCAGAAGACGAATAGTCCAGCGTGGAACGACGAGTTTGTAACTGAGGTTTACGACGGGAAGAAAATTGAACTGTCCGTCTTTCATGATGCGCCAATTGGCTACGATGACTTCGTGGCCAACTGCACTATTCAGTTTGAAGACCTGCTGCAGAATGGAAGTAGACACTTTGAAGACTGGGTAAGTTTCTTGGTTTAACCTTGAAGTCATTGACATTGTGTTATCTCCCTGCTGAAAAAACAATACAAATCCTAATAACTTACATAACATTATTCATGAGCTTTTTTCCATTGAAACCATTACAAAGTTCCTTTATCTAGTATGTTTTGGGCTTTATTCCAGTAGGATTTAATGGTTTCAACAACTGAATGGTGTTCCACTTGTTCCTGTCTGGCAGATAACATCCCACCGATATAAGCCAACACATTACCAGTAAAGACCATTATAGTTTCCATTAAAACCAGTAGAATTTCTGTCATGGTTTCAATTGTTTTTTTGTGCAGGGATGTTACTGTATTTCTTTGCATCTGGGCTCACAGCACAGCACGTTTCGGGATGTCTAAATAATCTGACACCCAATTCACAATATTGATAATAAACTGATAGAACAGACAGAAGAGACAGGCAGGATTGAGAAACACTTGTATAATCTATTATGTTGGCTATGGGGCCTGGTCGGTTAAAGATTCTCCCCAGCAAAGGCCCTGGTTTCCCAGCCTTCATCTGTCTTTCTCATGGGTTCTCACGCTCTGGGGGTTTTCCCATTTCTCCACAAAACATGTTCTGCTGCTGCTGCTGTTGTATCTAGAACAACATTCACCTCTTCTGTCCAGTGAAGCTGTTTTTCAGATTCCCTCTATGAAATGTAGCACTGTAGCAAATGTGGCAGAAGGAAAATAATCAATGTTTAATTATGCAAGCTGTAGAATTAGTTTGACACATAGTTTCGTTCAACTTGCTGTAAGTCTAGCCATCTTTTCTAAATAATTATACATACAAATACTGTATGTCTGAGTATGTAACCTAAGGTCACCTTCTCTTAAATGTTAGCGTTATTGTTGATTTGCCACTTAATGTGTGAAGTTGTTTGTGTTATATATTGTTGGCATATTTTAATAGACATGAAATGCCTTATTTGGATTTTAGAGATTCTAGGCCTACATATAGAGACTATTATTGCCATTGCATGCAATTGTTATTTTAACGTAGTCAATAAGATGTTTGGGAGACACTGTGTTATGCGTTTGGTAAAAACTGGTAAGAGATGGAAAACTTGCCATTCAAATGAGGTCTGGGATTATGTGTTGGGTTGATGTTGTATAATTTTAGTCCAGCATAAGGCTGCAGTGGGCAGAGTTTTGCATGTGAAAAAGGTCAGCGTATATCGATCGTGATGCTGTTTTGGTCAACAATGGTTTAAGTATATTATGTCTGTAGAAGTAATCACGTTTATGAAAGACATAGATGGTCATAAAGGTGGTTCATATGTTAATCATGGCAAATACATGTGACATAATTAGAGCCGAACATTTTGTCAGGCTTAATGACTACAGATGCGCTCGCTAGCAAAGATTCCGACATAGAAGCTCTGGCATGTCTAATTTTCCAGAGAGGCGGAGAAGTACAATCATCATCTGCCATGTCTCATTTACGCAAATTAATATCAGGGCTTTTTAGCAAGAGCTTGATGACTGTTGAGGGTGAAGGTGTCTGGTAATGTGATGTTACAGTCCATTGTATAAGAACTGTTATTGGAACATTAGCAGTGATGTAATACGGCTGTGGAATAATAATCTTTAGGATTCCAGCTTTAAAATGTGAAACGTCTCTAAGTGTTTAGTCTCAAATGAAGGAAGAGGGGTATGTTTGAGAGTGAAGAAACCACAAAAGCATTTGATGCTTGTCAGGCCATTAAACTGGCTGAATCTGGGGAGAAACCTGGAATGGACAGACATCCAGTGAGTTTCATATGCAAAGACCCTCCCACTACCCCTATTATCCACACAGGTGAAGCTTTATTCCCCTTGAAACAAGGATAGCATGCTTACTAATTTAGATAACCACCTCTACTTCAACAAACACAAATATAACTTTGGAGATACAGTAGCACCACTGTTGAAATAGTGTTCATAGGGGGAAAAACACAACCAGGCCTTAAGACACTGTATATTTAGAGTGATTTCTGTAAAGAAGACACTGTTGTGTCATGTTTGTTGCTTACCACTTCTCTGTTGGGTTTCTGACCTGTAATTCTTACTAAACCTCATGTTGTGGTTTCCCAGTACGATGCAACAGAATTTTCACAAATTGCACCACTGTTGGGCACACTTATCTTTACTGAGACTGAAGTTGTTTTTGTTAGTTGTCTGTGTAACATTTAGTTAAAGAGGTAATTGGAGCCGGGTTCTAGCCTTTTTGGATGTCTTAGACACTACCGAGACACGGCCTTCTGTCTTTGTTTTGTGATGCAGGAACGGACTGAATAATTCACGAGTCTTCCATCAGTTTCTTTATGGAATGTCTGACCCCACAGAGATCATCCACAACACCCTTTAGCTCAAGTTAGCAACACTTCCATTATCCCTAGAGAAAGTGTCTGTTATCTTTAGGGATCTCTCTCTCTCTCTCTCTCTCTCTCTCTCTCTCTCTCTCTCTCTCTCTCTCTCTCTCTCTCTCTCTCTCTCTCTCTCTCTCTCTCTCTCCTCTCTCTAACCAGCAGGATAGAGTCATGGTAGGTAGAAGGATGGCCTGTGGCACAGGAACTTTTTCCATCCATTCGTTCGGTTTGTCTTTTTTCCTGGTTAATTCATTATCTTTCCTCGTATTGTCCTCCTCCAGCTGTCCTTTTGCTTCCTTCACCTTCTCTTTCCTGGGTTTCCTTCCCCTCCATTTTGTTTTCAGAACGTCTTTGTTAATTTCATAGACATTTATGGTCCTGACATTATGTCTAGTCCATCAAACCAGCTCTGCAAGATCAGTCCAAATGCTTAAACCTCATTTCACTCTGAGTGTTGCCTTAGCCACAGATAATGAGCTTTAAAGTCCTGCAGTTTCCTTAATGTTTTTCCACTGCATTACAGCTTACATTACAGTTATCGATTGTGCTCAGTATTTTACAGGTTTATGCCCAGCAGCTTTTTTCTATTGTTTCTTGCTTTCTTCTTAAATCTTGATGTTAGCTGTGCAACACTACCTTGTTACTGGACATTGTCATCATCAGTGTTTCCCAGCCAATTGTGCAAATCATTCAACGTCCATTAAGAATGAAGTCATTTAAGGTCATTTCAATAGAAATATCTAATTATATAGTTACTGCACTATGGTAAGCGCAAGGCAATCATTGAACATTTTGACTTTTGTGCATGCTTACATTTGCACTGGTGTACATCAGTAATGTTATATATGTTTGTTGAACTTATTTGCTATTACATTTGATCCTCTTTAATATTGCAGTTAATAGTGTCTGTCCTCAATTTGTTCCCCTTGTATACATTTGTGTATGTGTGTACTTTGCAGCTTTGTGGATACAACCGCTGGTTGTATCACTTTCAAATGCTGCATTGAGCTCTTGCCTGGGGCATACAGAGTATGCTTACAGTAAAAAAAACAATACAGGTGACATATGAGGTACTCCAGCAAATATGCCTGATCTGCACTGCTATCTGAATGACCTAGTTACATGCACTCTCATCCGCACAGCCTCATTCACCACATATGCATCTTTTTTTCATAGCGAGTGCTAATGTGTTTTAAAACCTCTAATAAGTAGATCTTTTGGTTGAATTCAGAGATGATTAAGCGATTGACATGATCTAGAGCAGTCTAGATCTCAGCCTTTTTTAATTTTAAAGCCCAACAGTATTTGAAGCCCCCCTTATATTTGATTTCCAACTAATGAAGTATTCTAAAGCTTTGCATAGCAAGAAAGAAATTTGTTATTTTTAAACACTAAGAAATATGATTCTGTCTGTGAAAACTCAAAATCTAATTATGAGATAACAAGCATCAAAGTTTGAGTTCACCTATAAATTTCACTGTGGTTTTAATATTTGACATGGCATTACTCAGTCCATATTAAATATATCAAGGCTGTGTTTTCACAGAATGTTCTTTACGTTAGGTAGGATGTTTTTATGTAGAAAAAAAGTAAATGACAAAAAATTGACTTGCTTGGTTTTCACTGGCAGGGTCACAAATATTTTGATTTGTAGTTATTTTTAGCTTATTTTAAATCCTGTTTTTTACATATTTAAAATAATCTTAAGTCATTTTGAGGTCCTCTTGGAAGTTTGTTGTGGACCCCTTGTGGGTCTTTATTTAGAAAACACCAAAGATAATAGATATTACCAAGATACAGCACTATTATTGCAATGAACAGAGGAAAATGCAATGCTTAGTATTCACATAGAAGTTCCTCCTCCCAGTAAAACAAACCAATCGGCAGTTGATGAAGACTGATGCTTCTCAGGAGTAGGAGCTTTTTATAGACTCAAAAAGGTGTTTTTTGCTTTAGAAACAAACATTAGGGTACAGGTAATGTCAGATTTAATTGTTGATTGGAAATATGTTGTTTAATTGTGTTTTTAGCCTGCAACTCTAGATATCTCAGTCTTACCCCATTCTAGCAGATAGGACTGTGGTCTTGGTTTGACTGAAAAAGCTGCCCAGAGATGTTGCAAACATGGCCACCACGTGCCACAACTTCCTTAAAGGGACTTTGAAAACACTAAACCAGAGGAACCAGGAAGGGAAAGAAAGAGATTGAGCTCTAGGGTAGCAGATTCAATGCAAGGATGCTGTAGACCTTGTTTTTTGGAAGAAGAGCCCGTATGGCCATTGCTTGGGCCAGAAGCTCTCAGCACCCTGTTCACACTCTGCATGTTCACATACAGCCCAGTGCAACACAACCATCTGCGTACATGCGTGTGCACATTTCATGCCCAGATCAAATCAAAGCAATTCACACCTCGTGATGTTTGCGACACAAAGGCTCGTAGTCCATCAGGCTATTTCTGTGGTCACACGGGCGTTTCATCTCCAGGCGGCTGTTTTCGTTTTGTCTGGCCTTTTGTTGCGCTATTTACTAAATTAAAGCCGCAAATCCTTCTCAGGTCCCAGTGTTTATTCAAACTGAATTCCAATCAGACCTTCAAAGGATCTCATTATTAGTCTGTATCATGAATTATGCACAATTAGCTCCGGTGTGGTGTCCTATTAGTAATTCATGGAGTTCTGAAGGTTTCGCTCGGAGCCTGTGTGTTTGCGAGTACAGTTTGCTCCGGCGATTTCGAGTGTGAATGGGCAGCCCAGTCGCCATGCTGAGGCTTCGCTGTCGACAGATGGATTGTAGGAGGACCGTTGCTGAGCTCAGAACGTCTTAGAGAATAAGAAATGGATGGTGGAGAGTATCAAAGAAGAGAGAGCGTAATTGAGGGGGAGGAGAGGGAGAAAGAGAGAAAAGTGTTCCTTTATGTCATGTTTAATCATCGGGAAGAGATTAATTTAGAAATCAGTGGCACATGTGTTTAAACCTTCTTAGGCCTACTTTTGATTTCCCAAATGATTTTGAAACCGCAAATGAGGTCTCTAGGATATCTCGGTTGTTTCTTGTAGACGGCAATGAGATTTAATGGAGATGTCTGTGTTCATGAGAAAAATCTGATCTTAAAAGTGTCCTCAGATTTACAAAAATATCACATTCTGTAGTCAAACGTCACAGATTTTAAATATGAACTGAAAGCATTTGTCATGAAATTCTTTCAAGACTAAATGATCTGTAATTATTTACCAGCTTTTTTTTTTAGATTGTACCATATATGTACATTTTTCTTTCTCCTATAAAATTGTAAAAGAAACATCTGAGATAAAATCGATACCTAAAATGTTGAAGAAAATTTTCTAACCTAAGAAAGAACAACTTTTAAGAATTTTTTTTGAAGATTTTCCACTAGGTAGAAGACTCTCAATCCCAGTATTTCTGTGCCATGTCTTTTTCTTTCTCCACCCATCCTTACAGAGGAGTCTCAGTTCCATTCCCTGGTCAAAATAACAGTCCTAATAGGCCTAACGGCTTAATAAAATATGCCACTTTAACACAGCCTCACCCCTTTCGTTTCTGTTGTGCGCACCCTTCTATTTATAAGAAACAGGCAGCTCTGTTTTAGATAGTCAGGGATTGATGCATCACTGTGCTTTTATATTTAGTCCTGGAACATGGATCCATAAATGATAACCACCTCCACACTTCAGCGCTAGTGCTGAATGTACAATGTTAAAATATTTTACACAGGCTGTTTTCTCAGTCTCTGGTGGCATCGCGGCAGGCAGCGCAACTTGTAGAGCGTGGTGATAATAACGGCAAGCTTTTAGGTGGGCTTTTCACAGATAAATGTTTAATTGATATATTGCAAGTTGGATTAAAGCATCTACCAAATGTATTATAAACAAAATGTTAGATGTCATTTATTCTAATGAGCCACAGCATTGACACAATTCACCCTTTCCCAGACTTGATGTTCCAGCTAAAGGTTTGAGCTGATTTTTCCATGAAGGCACGTGTTCTTGAGAGCATGAGCGGCTTGTGTTTTCTGTGGCTTGTGGGTATCTGTTTGCACAACGGTGATTAGAAGAGAAAGAGGGCGAGTGACGGACTAAGGCCAATGACGGGTTCTCGTTCAGGCACTGGAGGACAGTAACCAGAGCAAGAGCTTGTTTTGTTTGTGTTGCACATGATCACCACATGCGTCTAAAATGAATGACACAAAGACAGTAGATAAGACTTGTGTTGACTTAGTTGGTCTGAATATATAGTTATTATGTAAATAGTTTTCTGTAGTATATTTTGTGTGTCTTCGTGTGACAATCATTGTAACATCACAACTATCAACTTTGTCTGTGATGTTTCTTATAAAATTCCAATAATAAAGAAACCCTTTAAAAAGAGGTATGGTAAGTAAAAAGTTATTGTAAATCTGGTTCAAATAATTTGGCTGTAGATCATTTTAATGAGAATTTTTCAGTTTATGTTAAAACCTTTCTTTTTTTAGACTTAGAGAACAAAGTTTTATGATTATAAATCTCTAGAGGAGACAAGATTACTGGGGTCTTTTAGTAGAAAAATATAAGTAGCAGGAGATAGACTAAAGAAGCCATTTATGTCATCTCACCGTTGCCAAGGAAAAAGAATTGGGATATTAAAGAGATCTCATTCGCGATTTCTCTTTTGTAAGAGGAGGAAGAGCGGGACAGCAAGGCTCTTGAGCTGTGGGTGTGGATGAGGTTGAGCTGCAGGCTGTTGCATAAGAAAAGCTGATTATGTCCCACAGCTTATCTCTGGGTTTAACCTCCTTTTCTCTTATTTCTCTCCTATTTTTTTATTCTCCCATGATTCTCTTCTCATGATATACATTTGATGACCTCAGTTTTTCCCATAGCATCTTTTGTTGTACATGGTTTTTATTGTGTATTTAGCTAGTCTATGTGCTAAAGTGTTCTGCTGGCTTTTATTAACACCATATATCTGCTTGCTGTGTGTATGTTTTCATTCTGTGTAGGTGTATACAGTCAGTATGATGATGATTATTTGAAAAAGAGAGTGAAGTAAGGCCAGAGAGAGAGATGCCACTAAAGAAGAGAAACAGTAAGAAAGAGATAAAGACAAGGGAAGCAGTTCTCATTGAAAGTAATGTGATCTAATGCAGCACAGCAGTGATGTTGTACATTATTCAGAAGGGACAAATCAGCATTGATTGACAAGCTGATGTACATTTGGCTCTGGTGTACAGTATGCAAATGCATGATATTTCTTGTCGTTCTCCTCATCTATACCATATTTTTTGTTTTTTAATATTATTTTAAATATTATTGACTGTTTTGCAGGAGAGAGAAGCTATATATCTTGTATATCTTTAATAAGTGTAATATACTATAGCTCAGATAATAAAAACTTTATTCATTACCTAAAATGTATGAATTTTTTATAAATATTAAACTTTAAATTGATTTTGATTGAAGATATCACTCAAATATTTTTTATTTTGTCTACTTTATAGTAAATATTATTCATTAATATTAATAGTTATATCGATTTCATAGACTAAATAAACTAATTTATATGTATCTAAAGCAAAAGTAGACTAATCATTTGCTATGATTGCATTTGTCTTTGTTTGGGGGTTTTTTTGTGAGTGAGTAAAAAATGTAAGACATGGTGGTTTGAATTGGAGCTGCATGGGCTATAGTGTGTTTTTGCAAAGTGTGTGTATTTTGTGCGTGCACATGCTCCTAAGTGTTAGTAATGTTCTGTCTTCACCCTGATCAATGACAGCTTTAAACAAAGCTATGAGCTGACTGCTACACACACAGACTCGCACGCACCACCAGCAATGCAACCGTGCTGTCTTGCCAACATTGTTTAGCAAAGCGTTATACTTGTTTTCTGGAGAGTATCATCAGGGAGAATAGAGCACACCACTCCATCCCTACACACACACGCATCAGCCTTTCCTTCCTCTGCTAAATTTAGTGGCTGTTGCACCTCAGAGACAAACACACTCAAGGAGGCACTTGAATGGAATCTTGTGACATCACAGGAAGAGAGGGAGTGGGGGAGGAGCCACGTGGCTGAATAACAGACATGTCATCACCCTGTTAGCATTTCAGATGACATCATCAAGTGATCAAGTACAATTCTGCTTTTTACCACAGTGCAGCTGGTTTTTAAATTCGGAGAGAGACTTTTGTACAATGATTCAAAGGAATCAGAAATTGAACTGCATCATTTATTCAAAAGCTGAGTGTCTTTTTCCAACACAAAACAGTTACATTGCAGTTTTCTTTGCAGTTACAGTAAACTGGAGCTTTCAGGTTTCAAATGGGCAGGAACGCATCATAAAGTGAATCACTGGCTATATTGATATGATTCAAGGACTGTATTCATTTAAATCACAGACTATATTCATGTGAATCATGGGCTATATTGATATGATTCATGGGCAATTTTCATATAATTTGGGCTGTATTCCTGTGAATCATTGATTTTAAGATTTGTTAATGAGTTTGTGTTTGTAGTTTGTGTTTTAAATATTTTTTATGGTAATTCACAAAACCAACTTGAATGATTCAGTCAACAATCAGATTGCTCTGTTTTTTAAGATCAACTCACTTAGTAATCTGGATGTGGAGGTTAATAATATCTTAATAGTAATTAATATTTTCATAACAAAAGGTGAATATTTTAAGCAAATTTGACCCAAAATGTTTCTTTTATTATAATATAACAGGATTATATATCACTTTTGTGGAGCTTTTTTGTTCCTTCTATTGTTTAAAAGCTTTGTTTTCCATGCATTTCTCTTCATGGACAAGAAAACCAGCACAGTCTTGAATTTGTTTTGTGTTCCACAAAAGTAACTTTGAACAGATTTGTAAAGATTTTTGGTAACTGATTCTTATTAATTAAATTAAAGCTCTTACAAAGTAGTATATTTTATTTTATTAGATAAGACCATGCCAGGTAAACACACTTTGTTGTGTGTGATTGTGTTTGTTTCTGCATGGATGGTATGCTAAGGACAGTTTTGTAACAGTGCGACAGGCTCAATTTTGATAAGTGCAGTCGACTTAATGATTACATCGAGAATAGATGGAATAAATCTGTTTTTTCTCCCAGCTGAGAGGGCAAGTTAAATCCCCCACGGCACGAACTGTGACTGAAATCTGGGCAAACAAAACCTCTCCTACAGCAGAGCCCATTAGAAAAGCTTGTGCTGTTCCTTATGTCCTAAATCCCGTGTGCAGGAAGAGACTAAGACCGTGAGTGCTGATCTGGCATCAGTTTTACAGCATCACTGCTTATCTAGATCACTGTGAAGGGAAAAATAAAACAGGCCTCCTATTTTGAGACGCGCTTCGAATGCAGCTCAATATCTCTCTCCGACACCTCCATCCACCTCCATATATGCACTGCCGGGCCTGTGTTTTCTCTTTCTCTGCATAATAGGATTAAGCAGTGGTTTCCTGACATTGTAGGTCTGGTGCCTCTCCCTGCTCCTCTTCCCCCCACGCAGAGCTGCTGGCAAGTGGGCGTCGAATCTCGGCTGGGCGCCGGGCCCGCGTGGGGTCTGCGTGGGTCACGTAGGGATTGGCTGCATTGGCAGGAAAACATGGTTTGAAAAGGAATTATAAAACCGCAGCAGTTTCCCTGCCGACTCTCTGCCACCCTCCATCCACGGAGACAACAAAAAGAGGCAGAGAGCAGGAAGTTGTGAGAGGCCGGTTCCTGTAGAGAGAGAGACTCACAGAGGGAATCTATTACTAAGATCCTGAACTTTGGCACTGTCTAATAATAGTAAGGTGATGTGAATAAGATAAAGTGGCTTTTCTCTCGAGGACCAGGGTCATAGAGTTTCAGGCCGGTTATAGGTGCTGCACTGCTGGATCACAGCTGGACGTATATTGTGTATGACCTTTACAATAACATGAGATTGCTTTATGAATTGCCTGTGAAATCCAGGCTAAAGTCTAATTATGAGATAAGGAACATCAGAGTTTGATTTTAATCTGTAACATGGCCTTACTTAGTCAATATTAGAGATATCAAGGTTATCTTTTCATAGAATGTTCTTTACATTTACATTTATGTAGAAAACAAACAAAAAAAATGATTCACAGGCAGTGTTTTTTATGTAATAAAAACCTTTATTGAAACAATATATTCCTTTTCAACACGTTACTAAAAACAAAGTGTGTCCTGCTACATGTTTTATGTTTGTGGTGGTACCACTGAAGATATTGGCAAACCTGCTGACCAGCTGAGAGACCTTATTATTAAGCCCTGGGTTAATGGATTTCTGCTTTGTCTTTTATGGTGAAATGCTTTTCTCTGATTGGTTTCCCCTTGTTTCCTCTCTACAGATTGACCTGGAGCCAGAAGGCAAAGTGTACGTCATCATTGATCTGTCAGGATCCTCCAGTGAAGGTGAGACTCTTGAGTGAATTAACACAGGAAAAACAAAACGACACTTACATTGAGTTTCCACCGACGGCCACTGCAGTGGTAATGGATTTGTGAAATCTTCTAGCTGTTGTGATGCATCATTAGTATAAGAGAAATGCCCTTATCAGATCCTTCACCAATATACTCATGAGCTGGAGGAAGTGTGTGTGTGGCAGAGAAAACCGCAGTGTCCATTAGGGAAATCCCACTCTTTAACTCACATGTGCGTGTGCGGGGGATGAAGCTGTTCTTTTGTGTGTGTGTGTTTAAGCATATGTTCAGAGAGCCCACTCGCTGCCGAGACCTGAGGCTGGTGCAGGGAGAACCTTCCGCAGTTGAGATTAAATTATGATGCAGAACGAAGGAAGAAATGCTGGATGATGATTTAGAATTATAGCATCATGTAAATTCACACTAGGGATATAATATAATAATATATAACTGACTAACTTAGATGAGCTTATCCAAAAAATCTTTAAGTCATTGACTTTCAGACACTGGAGTGGCCATGTTCGTGGTTTAAAGGAATATGTCACAAAAAAATGATGTCAGTCCAGTCCACTTTTTTCTTTGGGAATACACAGCTGTCAAAATTCAGTTTCATCCTTCTAGCCATCATGCTTTTTGTCTTATGAAAATGAATCATGGTTTTTGGTAGCTTGAGTACCATTTTTATTCAATAAAGATGAAATTGTTGTGCTATACCATTAGCTGGTTGCTAGATCAGTTAAAATAACAATGTTTGTATTACCATCATTTCACTACAAAAATCATGGTTAAACTAGGAAACATTTGTGATTGGTATGGTTTATATAGAGTAAAACCATTGTTATTTTCATATGGGTTGTTCTGACAAAATTATGTCTGTTCCACTACACTAGAGTATTAAACCAATAGCCTCTGATAACAGGCCTACAAATCTGTATGTTTATTCACAAACACAGTTCCCACACAAAGACACAAACACAAACAATTACAAGAGACAATACACCACACTCGATATGCCTAAATAACAGTTGTGTTGCCTGGATGTGATGTTAATCACAGGCCTGTGTTCAGAGGTGTCAGTAAACTGAGGATGAGCTTGGCTGGAGACCACTTAATTCCAGCATCTCTGTGCAAACAGTCAGTTACTGCTAATGTACGACTTGCACTGGGCATAAATGAGAGCTCAGCTTCCTTCCGCCCCTTGGGTTCAGTAGGTTTAGATCCAGTAACCTCAGCTAGACCTTGTTATGGATGAATGTGTATCCACACGTTCATTGATCTCTGATTGATCTTTTCTATTGATCCAAAGCACTTTGCCTGTTTTGACCTGCCTGGGTGATTTGACGTGGGCATAAGTATCCCAACAACACCCTGACTTTACAGGGATAAAATTGTTAGGCCAATGCAACATAGGGAGAGTGGGGTTGGAGAGTAAAATGTGTTATCTCGCAAAAATTCCATATACCCATATATCCCAATATATCCATATTTCCATAACTCTCTGTGATTATGTCACCAAATAAAAATATATTTGTATTTTGGAGCGATATAATATATTTTATAATAATTTTATATTACAAAAATGTTATTATAAAAACATTTCATAATAAAATTTGTAATAATTTTATTATTAAAATATAATTTTATAGTATTATTTATGTTGGTAAACTGCAGAAATATAAAACTTAAGATTAGCCATTAATTAAATGTTATATTAAATGCTATATATTATTAATTTAATATTAAATTAACTTTCCAGAATTGGGAAACGGAACTTTGCATTAATAAATAGATTTTTTTCTTTTTCTTATGAATGTTTATATATTTATTTTAAATGTTATTTGTTCACCTTTTTTTCTACTTAATATATTTAAAGTTTTATTTAATTTTTAATAGCTATGTTTTATAAACACTTAAAAAAATTATTTAAAAAAATATTTGGAAATTTGTTCAGCTGTATTAGATTGTTTCCCATCTCTCACATTTGTACTTCTTTAGGGGAAACTTAAAGCTTACCCCACTTTACTCTTTTTATTTTGAAGATTGTCAGAATATGGATAGACACTGAATAGCACACACTCACCCAAATTAGCAGGGACCAAAGAAAGCATTTGCTATATCGAACACTTCTAGATCATGCATGACCCTTTTAGGTCATGACCTTTGATCTTTGCTGTCATGGTGATGACACCACTAGCAGGTGAGAGCAGTTTTTGGTACTGAGAGATGTTAGAGTTGTTGCCACAGACAGATCCAATCAGTCAGTCTTGACAGACACAAACACACACAGGTCAGAGTGTCTCTCTAGATATGAAGGGCAGTCAAGTTATTTTCAGTCGCACCTCAAGCTACGCAGACCAGAATAGCTCAAGCACTGCTGCTTGTCTGTACAATTACTCACGTTTGTACCTGCCTGACCCCACGTCCCACCAGGCTATTTTCTGAATTGGTTAAGACCAAACTTCTTGGTTTATAGAGCGATGAAAAGAGAGACTTCTCACTTGAAGTGCGCTGGTTACAGATGGTTCATTCAGATAAACGAAATATATTTCTGCCTCTTGGGCTGCCTGAATATGTTTATACGCACATAAATCTAGAGATATTGTTGATAAAAAGGAACCAGTAAAAGATCTCCCACCTGCTTTTCATGTATTTGTACCTTTTGCTGTTATCAGCTCAGCCTTCTGATGGCAGGTGACAGACACTGGGAGTCTATCTTTACCCCCCTCTATTTATAGTGATCCTCTCATCAGCCAAATGTATTCAGACCTCTGACTCATCACATCATTCAATACATTTAGCCACATTAAAGCATCTAACCAACACAGGCTGAAAAAAAAATAAGTAGAAAGAGTAAGTGTGTGCGTCTGAGTAAAAGTGTTTTTGTTGGGTGAAGCAGGTCAGTTAGTCTGGATCTACTGTCTTAGAATAGCAGGTGAGATGATGGATTAAGAGAGAGAGAGAGAGAGAGAGATCTTGTAGGTAAAGTATAATAGTAGGTGACGCAACAATTATGCAATATAAAACACATGCAACACAGGGTACCAATAGTGCCAGACCCCTGGTGACCCCTAAAAATAAAGATGCACGATGTTCATGATGTAGAATTTTGGTCAACACACCCTCAGGTTGAATACACACATACATAATATCCAAATACTCTATAACAAACCCTATTTCCATTCTTGTGCTCTATGATTGGCTGCCTCTTTCCACTTCCTGTTGACCCCACACTTGAACTTCTCCAATGGTTCATGTGCTCAGTGAGTTTCAGACTCACCGAGTCAATTATCATGCAAATGTATGCAGGGCTGAAAGGAGGTAGTATCGACTATTTTTAGATTTCTCTCTTACGCTTAATGAGTTCTTGAGTTCTTGAATTGTAGGCCGCTGTGCACTTAATTTTCTCTGTGGGTTTTTTTAAGGTCTCACTTTATCTCATCACCTTACCATTTCCTGTCTGTATTTTGATGTCTTGTCATTCTACATGGAGAGCCGGGGATCTTCTGTGTTCGTTATGTGTGTTTGTTCAACGGGGCGGCTTAGGCTCTGAGATGGTTTAGATTGCAGGGGTTGTCATGGAAACGAGCCTGTGAGCTCACACTTTTCGATGGATAGAGTGGGAGAGATGTCTATGAGCAAGAGAGATGGAGAGATTGGGTGAAAGAGTAAACAAGGTCAAAATCAGAACAATGACACTGCTATTGTAAAGCGTATTCAGATTAGTTGTAGAGCTGTAGCCTTGCCAAAGATGTTTGTAATTCAAATCTAGCTATAAAACACACACAGATTGACCAGTGTATGTGCATGTTTTGAAAGGTATTACAGTTCTGTCCTCTCAGTGCTGTGCTTCAGATAGTTGATGGAAATGACTTCTCAACAAATCTCCTTTTATGCAGTCAAGGTTAAAGAGCCAAACAGAATAATCTGTGCTCATTTTGTAATTTACAAAGACAGTCATGTGACAGATGGCTTGTTAGATAACATCTCAGATCTCTTCACCACTGAAGCTCAGTAATATGACTGTGATATCACCTGCCAAGCTTGCCAGAGAGAGACATCAGCGCTTAACAACACTTGTGTGACTCAACACAAGTTGAGCTTTCTTTCTTTCTTTCTTTCTTTCTTTTTGTGGTCACATGTACTTTACAATAAGGTTTAATTTGTAAATTGTTTATTCGGTAATTACATAGATTACCAAACATAGTTCTGTGACATTTACATTTTAGTAATTGTTAATTCCAACATTTACTAATCAATTTTTACATAAAAACTTTGCTAACATTAGTTTATTTAACAATTGTATCGGTCTTAACTAACAGTATACTGCGCTTTGAAACACTTGATTCTGATTACATTCCAATGTATGTTATTCCTAGATAACTAATATATGAGACTTATATGAGATTATATTACAAATGATTAAATGCATTAGCCTTTTTGTAAAATATTACCCCTTATTCATGTACATTTTTGTATTAAAGGAGATTTAGGAGATTTGATTCACATTAGAATCCTAAGATTCTTCAGTACTGCAGTTTTAGAAACACTTCGCTTCCTTCTTTACTTACTTAAAAATGTGGCTGTAACAGATGAAAGTGCAGTCTGTTAAATGTGTTTTGCCATTGTCAGTCGTTAACAATTCTTACTAATAGACCAATACCAATAGATTCTTTTTATTTTTGCACAATGCTAAAATGTGTTTAAAAGTGTCCTGCGCTTTAATTAGAAGTTCTTAGTATTATCAATTTGCCAAAATATTTAGTAAACAAACATGCAAACATTGAGATATGTGTAGGAATTTGTTAATGCCAAGCATTGAATTTCCGAGTGAATCAGCTGAGGAGTTGTGTGATTCCATGACCTAGGATGTTATTTTTCAGTAAACAACAGTACGACATGCTAAACTGACTGTGCTTGTGTCCCTCGCGGCTTCATTTTCATTTGCACCAAATGTGGCGTCTGCTCTGACTAAAGTCTCTTGGCACCATCGAGCTTGAAATAACTTCCTTTTGCATGTTACCCAATAGCCTAAATTTTAAGTTTATTATCAAACACGTGTCATGTTTGCAACTTTAACAGTTGACAAATGCAAGACTTGACTGTGACATTCGCTTTTCCTGCCAACCATCGCAGCCACGTACCAGACCTTCTGACAGCTGACGGCTATCAATGCCAAACTGAAAGTTGCGTGGCTCATCTACCGCTAGCTGATCATTCTGAAGTTATAGGGCGGGCTGACATTGATATATAAGCAGATTTCCAGTCTCTTTCTCTCTGATGCCATTTTAATTGGTCCCATGCTGTGCTCTGGCTGGATTGGAGAGTGCTTGTGGGTGGCGTGTCTGTGGCTGGAGTGGCATCGGCGTGGGTGGCGGCTGCCCCGAGCTTCTCGTGGCTGTCTGACCGTGGGCGAAGTACAAACTCTCATCGGCTCAGCCATCCGCAAGCCAAAAGGGCGAACGGGGGGTGAAATATAGACAATCAAAAAGAGAAACAAAAGCAGGTGTGGAACAATGAGCACAGTGTCCATGGAAAGAAGAGACCAGGTTTGGTGTAGTGCACATGAGGTCGTCCATGATCACCATGGACACTGTCACTAGGGAACGTGTTAGTTTGATGTCATGCGTTCTCACCTGGTGCATGACATAAGACTTGAATGAGATTCAGACAGTTTTCTGTCACACATTTTGCATGTTTCAGATCTAAAATCTCCTTGGCTTGAAGAATTGGGGAATATTTAGTAAATGTGTGTGTGTCTTTCTTTCTACACAGACTGGGAATCTCTATAGACCTGAGTCATAGTGGGCTGCTCATTTAATGTAATGCAAACAGTAAAACAATGTTGCTTTTGTTATCAAGAAAGAATATGAAACATGCATGTTGATTATAATTTAGATTTTTATAAATTAAAAAAAAAATAATTTTAACTGATTTTTGCATTGTCATATCCCATTGTACATCACATTATTTATTAAGTTATTATATCTAAAATTTTCCTCCAGTATCATGCAGCATGCAGCAACGTGAAGAGAATAAAGAGGCTATAGAGTTGCTTCGTGTCTGTCATATCTGTGTGTATGTGTGGCTCTCTAAGACGAATTGTGTTGTGCTGGGAGATACAGGTACAGGTGTGCTGTGGTTAAGCCCTCCTTTTAAGCAGATGGATAATGTATTATGTAAGCACATCTATCCCACTAATGGCGCTTTTAGCTGCTCTGCTTTTCTCCTAAGCAGCTGCCCGTACCACAAGACAGGACGCTGACTGATATCAGACAACACGCGCACACACGCAACTTGCCCCAGGAGCACGCTGACATGAGACAGACAGCAGATACACTGACATATTCACACACTGACTGCGTTTCCCCCAGGAGCTTCTCATAGGTAAATGGACCTAACCTAGTCCTTCTATGGGGGCTGTGTGCCGCCCTACGGGGAGATCTCAGTCGTAATAACACCTCTGCAGCGGCTTTCTCTTTACAGACAGCATTAAAATAATGCAGCCCACACATACTGTACACCGCTGCATTGAAAGACAAGAAGCGGAGGTGGAGTTGGATGATAACTTTATTAGAACAAAACAACAGGGGTAAAGTTGGTAGACTCTCTTCTCTGTCTGATCGGTGGATTGGCAGGAGAGGAAAGCAGAACGGAGAGATTATACATGTTGATTGTGTAATCTGTCCCTTCGTAATACTCGACTGCAGGGTAAATCTATAATCGTGTTCCTGTAGCTCTACTGGTATAGCAGGGATCTAGCAACAGCAAGGTCATGGGTTCAATTTCTAGGAAATGGACAAAATGAGAAAATGCATAACTTAAATTCAATGATAATTACATCTGTTAGTTGTTGTTTTTGTTGCAGGTCATTCTAGCTGCAGTACAACATTCACACTCCATGCAAATGCTTTAGATGAATCATTTGTTATTATTGGTATTTACATCATATTGTATATTTTAGCCATTTAAGAGTGTACAGTGAATGCGTGGTTTTGTTTTGTTTTGTTTATCAATATGGCAGCCAACTGTAATAATAATAATGCAGGAAAATGCATTAAATGCTTAAACTACTCAGACCTGGTATAATGCAGACAGTAGGATCAACTCGAAAAGTTTTACAAATGCAGTTCAGTGCAGGTTAGTTTCAAGTTTGATTGAGAGCGTAGTTGCATAATGATGACTTAATATATTTGGAGAAACTCAACTTTTATAATACTGTTTAAACAAGGTTTATCCAAAAACCTCAGCACATGGCAAACAAGGTTGACTTTGCTAGCAGCCACTGATTTGCCCTTTCTCATTTATATAATGAAAATTATATAAATATGGATATCTGTACATTATGTGGCCAGGGATAGACTAAGCTAATACTCACATACATTATGCACACTGTCATAGCACAGCGATATGAATGTAATTTCACAGTTGTTGTCTGATGAAAGAACGCTGTCTCTCCCTCAAAGGCATCACCTGACTCCTGGAATGCATTGGAGCTGCAGTGGTCACATGGAGGGTCAGGTGGTCCCTGGCATTATTCACAATTACTGCAGGCCTCAAAGAGAAATGTGCATGAGATCAATGATGTGTTTGTTCATGTTTTCTGCTGGTTGGGTTTGACTTCATATCATGAGGATGTTTGGTTCTGCGACTGACCAGGATCCTAACAGAAAGTATGTTGATGAACATGAACCTTGGGATGTGTGTGGAGTGGACATGCAGATCTTTAAAAAAAGAAAATTCAGTTAAATTTTTATTTTTAAGTATTTTTGCATCCTACACAAGCACATATCAAACACTTACTAGACCCACCTAACCTCTATCATTTCTTTTTGCCAGCTGCATCGTCCAATGAAAATGAGGAGAGGGTGTTCCGTGAGCGGATGCGGCCGCGGAAGCGCCAGGGGGCGGTCCGGAGGCGTGTCCATCAGGTTAACGGACACAAGTTTATGGCCACCTACTTGAGACAGCCCACCTACTGCTCCCATTGCAGAGATTTTATCTGGTAAGACTCTTTACACGTTTACCCTCCTCACCATCAGCCTTTCATATCATTCACAATGGCTCATTCTATACTATACAGGGCCACCTTTATTATAAGAGCCCTTTACAAATAAAAGGTTATGCTAAAATGATTATTAATTGCTTTTGGAAATTAAGTGCGAGTAAATGATGAGAGATTTGTAGATGAACTATTCCTTAATGGAATCACTTATGTAGAAGCAGATATAGACGTCTGTGATGAAGCAAAGACCCCCCTCTGCTGGTCGTACACAGAACTGCACATCTTTCTGTTGTCTGAATGGCAAGAGCTTGAGCTTGTCTAATGCCTTTAATTCACTGTGGTTTTGCAGGGGTGTGTTGGGGAAACAGGGGTATCAATGTCAGGGTGAGTAGGATTCACTAACTGAAATAAAATCATGCTATCAGTATTGCTTTTTTAAATATTAACATTATTGAAAGAGATTGTTTAACTACCATGCAAATGCATTTCTCCTGAATTAAACAGTTATTTATACTGTTTTATATTCTCTCAGTGTGTACCTGTGTAGTGCATAAGAGATGCCACGAACTTATTATAACAAAATGTGCTGGTCTGAAGAAACAAGAAGACACTCCTGAAGAGGTTTGTTACGCATACATCTCTCTCACAGAAGCCCAAATAAAATATTTCTCATTGCATTTTTACAGTATGCAGTATGTAAGCTGTGCATTATAAAGATTTTATATGTTTAATACATGGATGACAATGGATGTCCACGAAATTGGGTAACAAGCTAAGAGGAATACTGTAATCTACCTTACATTTCTTTCTTGATTCTCTATCATCTTTTTCTTGACATTTTTACACAAAATTGGATTTAAACAGGTGGACACCACATGATAATCGCAATAAGAAGATCTGTCTGAAATGCATATGGTTCCATATTGCTTTTAAAACATAATAGTTAGTATGTAGTATAAGTCATGTACCTGAAACTACTGAAAACAGGATTTTCTCAGCAGAATGATCATTTGAATTGTGGGTACTGTGTCATAGTTTAAATAATTTTTTTGTTGTGACAGGTCGGCTCCCAGCGTTTTAGTGTTAACATTCCACACATGTTCAGTATTCACAATTACAAAGTCCCAACCTTCTGCGACCACTGCGGCTCTTTACTTTGGGGACTGATGCGGCAGGGACTGCAATGTAAAGGTAAGCGAAAGAAGTTCTGCCGACCAGCGAGGAATTATTTTTAGTCAAGCAGCTATTTTTCTTGTAGTGTTTTGTAGCCACTTACTGTCTGGCTCTGTTTTCAGCCTGTAAAATGAATGTCCATCGGCGTTGTGAAAGTAATGTAGCTCCTAGCTGTGGCGTTGATGCAAGGAAAATTGCTAAAGTGCTGTCTGATCTCGGAGTGACGCCTGACAAGATCTCCAACAGTACCCAACGCAGGAAAAAGGTGGGAGGACTTAAATATCTTGGAAACCAGGCCAGGTTGATCGTGGGTTGATGCAAAAATATGTGACCTCTTGTACATAAGTGGACAGTATAGTAGACAATAAAAGATTACTATTATAATGTTGATAAATGAGTCATATCAGTTTAAATAAGAGTCCTTCATCTTTTAAAAATAAACTGAAGTTTAGTTGTTTATGTGGAAATCTTAAAGGGAGAGCTAAACAGTTTAATTTTAAAGACCACAGAGTGCAAAAAAATGGTCATAAAAACTAAATAATTTTTTTTGCACATTTTAAGTTTAATTTAATTGTTATCGGGTAATTGAAATTTGACCCATTTAAAAAATCATGCAGTAAAGTGAGTCAAATGATTAGGTGAGATTTATTATAATTGATAAAAATGTACATTTTTTAGTTAACCCCAGGGCAGGACTCTCAGCAACCCACATCAGAAGCCCCGTCATCAGAGGAGGCTGACCGCTGCAAATCAGCTCCAACTTCACCTTGCGACCAGGGTACAGAATTAGTCTCTATTTCTCACTCTCTCTATAACTTTCTTTTAATGAAACACTTTAGATTTTGTTTTTTGTTTTTTCCAAGAGCTCTGTTTGTGTCTGTCTGTAGCAGAGCTCGCTGAACTAGAGAGCATTCGTAAGGCCCTGTCATTTGGCCAGGACCACAAGTCTTCCTCCTCTTCCTCGTGCACCGTCGTTCAGAACGCAGAGACCGAGGGCCGGGAGAATGGTGACGTGAAGGCTGTCCAGACCAAAAGGATGAGTCTGATGGACTTCTCTTTTATCAAAGTGCTGGGGAAGGGCAGCTTCGGCAAGGTGAGAGAACCTTCACAGACCGTTATGTATTTCATTAACTATTCTCAGCTTTAGTACAGGAATATAGGAAGAATCAGGGTTAAAAGCAGTCCTTTTCTCTCTTGGTGTCTTCATGTTGTAGGTGATGCTGGCAGAGCTGAAGGGTACGGATGAAGTTTATGCTGTGAAGGTGCTGAAGAAAGACGTCATACTGCAAGATGATGATGTGGACTGCACTTTGACGGAGAAGCGCATTCTTGCCCTGGCTAGAAAGCATCCCTATCTTACCCAACTTTTCTGCTGCTTCCAGACAAAGGTATAAAAGCCAATGAATCATAACCACCCTTAATTTTCTGTAGTTCAGACTCTTCAGTCTTTTCTCATTTTTGTTGAGGACATTAAAGGATTAATGTCCCAGAAAATTATATTGTATTATATTATATTATATTATATTATATTATATTATATTATATTATATTATATTATATTATATTATATTATATTATATTATATTATATTATATTATATTATATTATATTAAAAAAAATTACCATCATATACACATGGCATTACTGTTCCCAAGCCAGTATTATTGTCTCACACCTTTAAACACAAAAGGAGCTTTTTTGCTTTTCATCAAATAAAAGTGGTTAAAGATTTATACTGCCAAACTACAAAACAGGAAAAATGGTTGTCTTTTTAGTGTCCAGCAGATGGCAGAGCAACACACTATAAGTTAAGTTAATCAGAACTGCACTAATAGTAACAGAGATGCTCCAGCAGGTGGCGTCTTTCTGACACCTTACAGTGTCTTCTGATTATGAATCATGTTTCTTTAGATACAACAAGTGGTTTAAGGTGATAGTCTTGTGAATCATTGTTTCCAAAGAGAGCGAAAGATCAGAGGCTTCTGTAAACTTTTTGTGAAAGTTTTAAGGCGTACATTTCCTGAATGTGCATTACAATATAAAGAGTAAATTAAAAACAACTTACAGATAGAGACGTACAGATACAATAAAAAGCACAAAAAGCTGTGAAGATTGTACATTTCTCACCAGCACAGCCATCATGCAACTTACCAGAACCAATGAGGCATCATTTTGTTTTTATCACCTTTATGTTCTGTCTTTTTACCCCATTCTTATTTATTTTGCACTTTCACTTCTTTTAGATCTCTTGTTCTCTTTCCCCTCCCGCGCCCCAGTTACACTCACTGTGTTATCTAGTGTCCTCATTTCTCTTTCTACTCTCCACCCTGGTATCTTTCCTCTCATTCGCCCACATCTGAGAACGCAGGCCACGTGCTGCCTGAGAGTAACAAAGAAAGCAATGCGAGAAAGGAGGAGGAAGACGTGATGGAGGGATCTGTGTACTTTTTGTGAACTGGAAGCCCTGGCTTTAATCAGCCTCGGGATCACGGCCATATTCTTATCGAGCGTAATTACGCGGCAGAAATGTAAATACTCTTGCACAACTGTTTCTGATGAGGCCTGTTGGGACCTCGGGCAGACATGTTCGAGCTGATAGAAAATGGCTGAAGGAGGAAAGCAGAAAAGGTTGTGTTAAAGGACCGTGAGGACGATTAAGGAACATCTAAAATCTGAATGAAGAAGGGGTGGAGAGTTTCCTCATGTTTCAGCTATTCACAGGGACACCTTAACAATGTGAGTTTAATGGGACAGTTTACCTCGAAATGGAAGTTGTGCCAGCATCTGCTTGCCCTCATGTTGCTCTAAACCCCTATCATTTTCTGAACATAAAAGAATATAGAAAGAATTCAAGTGATAATTATCAATAGTGGCTGTCAAACTCCAAGAAGCACAATAAATTAGCAGGAAAGTCCTGCTGTATTTCAAGACATCTGAATAACAGACTAAAATTTTAAAAAGTCATTATGGATTAAAAACTTGATTAAAGAGAATAGAATAAAACAGTAGATACAATATAAATTGAGATTATTCATAATAATATATTAATATAATATTACATAATGTATATATATATATATTAATTTGGTCATACAGACTTTTAAGTGCACATTTGAGTGACATTTATGACACTCTTAGGCTGTCTTTATATGCCCTATGGCAGAATACCATCTCCACCCACTGCAGCTATAATTGCAAAAAACACACGTGTAAAAAGGATTGAATGAGTCAGACAAAATGTCTCTGTGACTTTATGGTTTGTTATGGTTATAGATAGTGTGATAATGTGACATCACTATACTTTTCACAGATCATTATCGGTCATAACCTAGAAATCCTCATGTTCTTTTCTCCACCAATGTTATGCAACCGACGGTTCGGTTGAGGTCAATGAGTTTGTGTCGTGATGTTCGGGATGATTTACATCTTTACACTCCAGTGATCGTCATCGCTTTTACCTTCCAGACCTACACTGCCTCACATTTACAAAATTCTTTGTCTTCCATGTCTTTATTGGTATCTGATTTTTTTTGCCGTCTTAATATCAAATGTTTTGGAATTGATCTGTGAGTTTGCTCCTGACAGTAATGTTGCAGTGCTGTCAAATCCTTTCTTACGTTTTTGTTAGAACAAACAAGAAAATCTAACTTGATGAATGCACTGTAAATAGCTTTGGATTAAACCGTCTGCCAAATGCATATATGTGAATGTGAAGAATTTTACTGCTTGCTTAACATAAACAGTGAGTAAAACTACTTAATGCACAGCCCTTATCCTACACATTGTTAAAGGGTGGAGTTTTGTGTGTTTCTACATTCATAAGCCTTCATTATAGGTAGTAGTTGTTCTTGTGAATGTCTGTTTGACTGTGTTTTCAACACTAGTTTCGTCATGCACCTGCAGTCTTTAGAATACAAGTTGAAAATGCCTTTCATAACATGTTACATAAGTATGGCTGAGACTAAACAGACGTTTCCTTACGCTGCCCAGAGAGACAGAGAACTGCTTTGAGCAACACGCATACATGCTGCAAACGTTATTTCATAGGTTAAGATATATTGCTTCTTTTAGCCAAGTTTTTTACATTATCTGTTTTGCACTGTATCAAAACGATTCAGTCTTTGAAAATTCTTGTATTCCCTGTTGATCTAACAAAAGCACAGGCGGCTTTGTCTGACCCAAACGGGGCTGTTCTCCATCCGCTATCTTCCAATCAGAGTCTCCGTCTTGCGGTCCAGCTGAAACGGAAGACGCTATTTGTCCATTTCTAATTAGGGTCAGGAAATGTTTGTTCATATTGGATTGGGTGGGCCTCCTTCAGATTTCTTGGCAGATTTACACAAACTAGTTAAGCATCCTGTTTAAATTCCTCCTCTATGAATGCAGAACAAAACACACAGAAGTGGGCTCTTGTATGCTTGAATAAAAGAACCGTTCATCAAACATCAAGGCTTACAACAATTTGTGTCAGATAAAGAATGCGAAAGAGAATGCTGTGATATTTCTGGAAGCGCAACTTTTGTATTGTGCTTTAAATACAAACCACTATATCACTGTTAAAACTCTCATTTCTTGTATATACTGTATATCCTGATTGATGTAGTTTTCTGCTCTGGAAATACCTACAAGCATAATGCTTAACCACAACATAACTGCAACCTTCTATGTCAAACAGGTTTTTAGTCATGCCTCTCCTGTGCATGGAAGACAAAAGAATGAATTTATTGTGCATGTCAGAGAGACCGGACAATAAATAAATGATGATAAAAATGCAAATATGGGCTGTAGAGGTTGTTAATTGATTCATATTTAGTGTTTTTGAAATCAGTTCATATGTAAATAATTGTCATAATGTAAAATAAATTAAATGTTTCTATTCATTTGTTTGTTCTTCTAGCTTTATGTGAAAGCACTAGAGGTCTATTACATGTGGATATCCAGATAAACATTAAACTCTTCAGGGTTTCATGTAGCTTTAACTGTGTTTTCCACTGTATTTTTCCACTGACATTGAGAATGGTGTTGTTTTCTTGTAAAAGAGAATGTATGTCAGATTCCTTATCATAAACGTTCTGCAGGAAGAGAACAACAGCGTATGATAAGATACATTACATTTTTATATCAATACTCTTCCTATAGTGACTGTGATTTCACATTCAAAAAAATAAATGTATTTATTTATTTTATAAATGTATTTTTTCTTTCTCTCTATCTCTCTCTCTTTAGGATCGATTGTTCTTTGTCATGGAATATGTGAATGGAGGTGACCTGATGTTTCAGATCCAGCGCTCACGCAAGTTTGATGAAGCTCGTTCTCGCTTCTACGCAGCCGAGGTGACATCAGCACTTATGTTCCTGCATCAACACGGCGTCATATACAGGTAAACTTACACACTTAAAGCTTAAGCAGCTTCACCATACTGATCTGCAAACTTAATGACTGTTTAAAAAAAAATCAGATGTAGGTCTTGCTCCAAACTCAAACCCACCAAATGTATTCGAGATGGTCAGAACTGTTACATTACAGTTATGCGATTGGCAGATGCAAAAGGCATCTGTTTATGTCCTATCAAACCCATGACTTTGGTGTTTCTAATGCCAGACGCTTCAGGCAAACAGAGCAATGTTTTGATCGCAGCGTCACAGAGCCTTTAAGGCTTGTTTACAGTTGTCTCTGCAAACAGTAGTAACATGGAACAGAGAAAGTATTTCAATCTTTAAAACATGACACGCATCAGCCATGCCATGAGACAGCCGTGTGACTACAGATCCCACAAACGCTGCCAGTATCACTATCTAGGCAGGATGTTAACAAAATGCCTGAGAGATTTTAAATGCCTGTTTTCATTCTGGGATAGATGCTAATTCCTGTTGACCCGAGATAGTTCACGCTATTGTCAGCACAGCGTTTAGTCCAATGACAGGCTATCAGTTTACCCATTTCAATAAAGTGAATTTATTCAGGTTTACAACACCCCGGAAACACCTGGAGTGGCTGCAGCTCTTGATGCATTTCAAAGTTTTTTTTTTTAACCAGAGGACCATGAGATGAAACAATTGCACCGGTTCTCAAGAGTCCCGTGTTTGAGGGGTTGCCATGACAGCGCCGAATGCAAGTCTTTTCCTGTCTGTACGAAACTACCGTCGTTGTATTTCTGAAACTTAAGCATACATACACTCCACAGTCTCGCTTGTCTCTCTTTCAGTCTCTTTATCACACACACAAACAATCTCATATACAAGCAAGAAATATACTAAAAACTGAATGCTGAAGCTGCATTGGGTCATGTGACTGCAGAAAAGCACAACAAGCAATATTCCTTATCCAGAGCTTGAGTAGATAATGTAGTACTGACATAATCCTCTAAAGTTCTGCTGAGTCCTGCAAGATACAAGAGGTCAAACTACACACGACCCCGTCTGAAACAGCCGTCGTCAGTTCAGTGCTATCTCTCTATTCCTACTGTGTTATCTTGTCAAAATGCTTGCCATATCAATGTCCTGACGGTGAAATATTGATCATTCTAATTCAATATTGTGTGTTTGGGTCCATTAAGTGGATTTGCCTAATAGTAGTTACGCAAAAGATCGTTCACATCCACGTTATCTAGATCTAGATCTATTTTAATATTTTTGTATTGATATCATGTAAGTGTAAATGTGTGGACTCGTTTTACATAATAGATCCAGCCCGAGGCAGATCTGTGGAATGTAAATGAAGGTGTAGGGTTTATTAGTGAATTAGGGCTACAGTCTATGGTATGAGAGCCTCCTCAGCCCCCAGCAATGCAAAAATATCTCCACATGTTCCTCTTCCACTATTTTTTGTTTTATTTGGGAGAAACATGAAAGAAAAATTATAAATATGTATCAGTAACAGTATAAGGTTTGCTTTATCTATGCCAAGACCTGTCTCATATGTGAATTGTTTATTTACTAGTCTAGTTAGTCTAAGTTTATGTATACTAATAGTGTTCATTGTACATTTGGATTTTTATTGCATACATGTGTTATTAAGACATTTTTAGGACTTTTAGGAAAGGGATCTTTTTTATAAGCTTGTGAATTCAGAATATATACTGCATATATAATGTCACATGTAGCCTACAGTATTTTTGGTCACAAATGACAAAATAAAACATTGAGACAGTTTTATTAAATTAGTAAACTGGATACTAATATAGTTTGGATCAGGTTTATAAAAATGTATAGTGGTTTAATGTAATGTTTAATTTAACCCTGTTAATTCATTGGTTGAGACCCAAACGTTGATATTTTGTCTATATAGGAAGCTAAAAAAGGGAAATGTATCTGATTGATGTGTAGGTCAGTGTGTGAACAGTCCAGTGCAACTTTTTCTCTGGTTCTCTGTGTTGAGCTGAGATGTTTTTGCCAGGGCCGATCAGTGTTAAAGCTTTATCTTAAAGTGATGGAGGACTGTATGGAAAAATCACTCCACACACAAAAGGAGCACTGGAAAGGATTTCAATAGAGTGCTAATTATGTGTGTGCATGCGCATGTGTTTGTGTGCGGGTGTTCATGTAAGGTGCCATTGTGTGTACGTGTTTACTGTGGGGAAACCAGTCAAAGATTTATTGATGTGTGGGATGGGACATGTAGAGGTGTGCAGAGACTGTCATTAGGTTTAGTAACTTTTTTGGAAGTTAAGGAGAGAATTGACTAAGGATGAATTGCATGTTTTGTTGTTTGCTGTTTATTTGCATGCTCTGTCTGTATTGTTTTGGCATGTGCTTCACTAAAATAATTATGCAAATGGGCCAAATGCAGTTTTAACAGGCCAGTTCTCCAACTTGCAGGTCTGTTTTGAGTGCTGAGTTGTGGATGATTCAGCACAACCGTACTGCACATTTTACTGTAACATCATCACATTACATCATCACTTAGCTTTGTGATCCTAGCGTTTGAATTGATTTTTAAAAATTGAGTGTCTGGATATAAATTTTTAGGTATTAATTAGTGTCTGGTTTAGTGTATTAATTAATTTCTTCATTTATTGAATAACTGATACAAAGATTAAGATTAAATGTGTTTTACAAAAGTCATAGTTGAAGAGCCAAAATAGGCACGTATGTAATGCAGGTAAAGTGCTAGCTTAAATGGCTTATACACAGAATCCATACAATACAAATATTAAAGGCCAAAAATATGTATGCAATGCAAAGGTGCTTGATACTGCTAACAAAAATCAGGTGAATAAGATGTCGTTTACATTGTGCCCAGTTTTAGACTTGATCAGAAGTTAGAAAATAAGATGCATGTAGTTTTGCACTTAAATACTGCACATAAATATGCCAAAGTGAATTTGTCTCTGAAGATTTTGTGTGACCTTGAGCAATATAAACTTCATTGTTAACTCTGCTCCACACAATCCACTTTAATTCAACTCTTGACAGATACTGTGTTTAGAGTACATTTTGTTCTGTTTGCGGTGAGAATGTCTTTGTCTGATGTCATGTTAAGTGGCTATTACAAAAATACTTTCACCTTCCATGGTCAAAAATAGAACAGTTACATAAACCCAGTCCACCCAGTTCCCGCCCTCTTGTCAGAACAGTACCTCACAAAAAGGTCTTCTCTTGACTTGTGCTAGCAAAGAAATGTTGACATTTTTTTGCCAATCAACCATCAAAGACCAAGCCTGTTTGGCTAACTTGTGCTATCTTTGTCCTGGCTTTATCATACTATAGACACACACACACTTTTTAAAACACACAGACCTGGGGGTGAAAAAATTTGTGAACGAAATAAAAGGGAAGAAAATTGTACAAATGTGTAGGGATAAGATCTGATAAAAGTTTTTTGTTTCTTTACTGACATTGTGTTTTTGGATGTTTTTGTAAGGCAGCACTGTGCTGATATATCTCAGATATATCTTTAAATTTTAACTTGAAATATTGCACTTCTGCGAATAAATCAGCCTAAATCACTAAACATATAAACTCTTGATTGACAGTTTGATTTGTTATACTGTACATTTAAATAAAGATTTATATTATTGAAAACATTTCCATTAATTTCCATTATAAAGGGGCAACTTAACCAAATATGAAAATTCTCTCGTAATTTACTCAAACTTATGCATTTACAGCTGTATTCGATTTCCTTTCTTTTGTTGCACACAAACAAATCATTTTATATTTAAATGCTGTCTTGTTATCTTCTTATACGAGGTTCAAAATGTTAAAGATTCTAATATAATAAGTTATTAAGACATATTTCAGTCTAATTTATCAGGAAATAACGTAACTAGGAATTTTACAACTGGTCAATCAGAATGAAGTATTAGAGAATGTCATGTAATAAACTGATATTTGAGTAATACATGGCTTATTTATTCACATTAAGATAGACTCTGACAACCAGTAACATACCATCACATCTAAAGACGTTAGTGAAGTCAACCCCGATGACCTTATTTACACATTATCCTGAAGTGCAGGGGTGTAAAGAATAGGGAAATTAAGGGACAGTTCAAGCAAAAATGAAAATGACATGAAAATGTACCCAAGCTCTTGTTATTCTAAATCTGTTTGGCTTTCTTTCTTCAGTTTCTTCAACAGAAAAGAAGCTTTTAATATTTGCTTGCACAAAGTAAACTAGTTTTTTAGAGTTTTTTAAAGAAATTAAATGATGGAGTGATTGATGCATTTGAAAAGCAGCTTAGTGTCTCTAAAATGCACCTGAATAAAGCATAAAGCTTAGGTTAGGTCAAAGTCTCTGGCCTGGTTTCACAGAGCAGGCTTAAACCTGTTCCAGACTAAAATGCATGTTTGAGCGGTCTTAAAAAATATAGCAGTGTAATTGATTTGCCTCAAGATGCATACCAGTGATGTTTTTTGTAAGGACAGGTTTATTAAAGCTGCTTAATTGTCCTTAATTTAACTAGGGCCTACTCCTTAATTTAAGCCATGTCTGAAAAACCAGACCTTAGCATTATTTTGACTTTTAAGATCTTTAAAAATGGCATAGCTGTGACCAGTAGCTGTAACTAATTTACTTTTTTTATTAGTTAATAGTATGATGCATCTATTTTAAAGGTTCGAATTAAGTAAAGATTAATTTTTTTATTTAAAATGAGATTTATTTACTTTTAAAATGCAACTAATACTATAACAGTGAAGTACAATAACTCAAGTTTTTAGGTCTCATCCTTGTTTATGTTGACTGTGGCTCAGGGGCACAAGAAAGGCGTTTCCCTCGCAAGATTGACCTGAGCACACGGTCACCAGCTTCGTCCTCCTCTCCCTTTTTAGCGCTTGTCTTTTATTTTGCTCTGACACAACAAGAAAACAGGATTTATCAAGCATGACAATCAGATTAGCTCCTCTGAACATTCCTGCCTGTATTCAGGCCCAAGCCAGTTTGTCCAGGTGTATCTGTGTAACACATAAACACACATACAGTGTGCACATGCATAAGAATACACTAAGACACAATAAACACATAATCACTTGACTAAGACAGCCAGCGTTTCTCATGTGAACACATCAAACGAACATGTGACCCCACGAAAGGCATTTCATTTTTACTTCAAGGCCCTTGGCCAGATTCCTCGGTGTCCTGGTGTCTCATCCTTTAACTTTGAAAATGCCATGACAAACTCTTTGTTGTTCACTCCATGTGCTGGTTTTGAACTCTGTAGCACTGAGCACAAACATCCCGCCATGCAAAACAAGCTACTGTGGCAAGTCTCTGCAGCGAATCAGATGTTATCATCATGTGCTCTTCTTTTTTCAATCGCACTATGATTGTTAACTCATTCCTTCGGCACTGAAGTACAGATTTTGAACTTAATATAACTTAGTGGTCATTGATATATGTGGTAACATTCATGTTTAGCTAAGGTACGGTAAATGGTAAGTGGTCACATTTTACTTTCTGAAGAACAGATGATATTTTCTATACACTGTTTATTTGTCTTTACATTTACAGCTTCTCCCAAAATTCTTTAAATGTTTTGCTTATTAGTTTTTCTTAGGTTTTATAACTTTAGTACAGTATTGTGTAACTTTATTTATTTCTTTGTTTGTTTGTTGATATGAAATATGCTATAGAAAGGTTTGGGATGGGGAGGGTAGTACAGTACGTGTGGAATGAGATGAAATCTGGCATTCTGGGTGGTCTGTTGGGTAAGGCCTCCAAATAGACAAAGCAAAGGAAATATCCAGAATTCAGTCCTTTAATCCTGTTATCGACATATAGATCCATATATCTTACTCAATATAAGCCACCATAAGCTCTGTGTTCACGCAAAGAGATTCCTTTTCATACTTCTGAAAATGTTTTGAAAGCCTCTGGTGTCCCATTTTTACGTTTCATTTAAAGACAATCGGTTTTGTGAGAGGTTAAGCTGTCCTGTAAATCACTGAAGGCTTAATGGCCGCTCCGCATGTCAACTTGCATATTGTAAAACAGGATTTTAATAGCACCCCTAAAACTGCTGTTGTTTTCACCTACACAAATGTTCTGCCCTGAGCGCTTTCTAACAAACAGCCATGTGAGGAATGAAACAGAGAACAGGTTGAGTTATGAATGAGGCCTGGTGCTGTTATTGATGTAAAGGTCTACAGAAGGGTCGGGCCCTCAAGGCCCCGTAGATCAGTTGATCTCTCAGGCGTGCCGACCCCATTCAGACCACGGGTTGAAACACTGAATAATCTCTTAGAAAAGTTTATGCAATTGCAGAAATAATGTGAGAAATGTAATTATGTCACATTGCGTATTTACTTTATTTGTCTTGTGGCTACAGAGATCTGAAGCTGGATAACATTCTGTTAGATGCTGAGGGTCACTGTAAACTCGCTGACTTCGGCATGTGCAAAGAGGGCATTCTGAACGGGGTCACGACCACCACCTTTTGCGGGACTCCTGACTACATCGCCCCTGAGGTACACTCCCACTTACTTGTACATTATATGTCATCATAAATAGATTATAATTAAATATATATTTTATATTGTACAGATTGTACAGATCCTCATTTCCTTTTCTTTCAGATCTTGCAGGAGTTGGAGTACGGGCCGTCGGTGGATTGGTGGGCTCTGGGCGTGCTCATGTACGAGATGATGGCCGGTCAGCCTCCGTTTGAAGCAGACAACGAAGATGACCTGTTTGAATCCATCCTACACGACGATGTGCTTTATCCCGTGTGGCTCAGTAAAGAGGCTGTCAGCATTCTGAAAGCAGTAAGTGGCCCGTTTCTTTTCTGTTGATGTGATTTCTTTTTTGTGTGCGTGTTTGCGTGGTTTGCGGTTGACCCATTTGTCTTTTTATTTATTTAGATTCTGTTCATAATCTTCTCTCTTCCTGCAGTGCTGTGTTGAAATCCACTGTATGGCTCGCCAACCTCCCTCTGTTAATTTTTTCCTTTTACCTGTTTGCCATCCTCCTTTCATCCCTTTGTTCTGGTACATTTACATCTGACTTACAAGTATACTAATTGTAAATATTTAATACAGCTTGACAGGATATTATTTGACTTTTCTCTTTCCTAATGTTTAACTATTAAATATTCATAAAACACCCTAAAAATCATTAGCTGCTTTTTGCTCATGAAAGATACTGTAAATGATCTAAACATGCATTTTAAGTGTGGTGGAATCCTAAAAAAATCACTTATAGCTCCTTTAAGATTGTTTATTATAATGTGTGTTACATAAAATTTATTTCTTTTCCTTAGTTTATGACAAAGAGCCCAGTTAAGCGCCTGGGCTGTGTGGTGAGCCAGGGGTTGGAGGAAGCTATCAAAGTCCACCCCTTCTTCAGAGAGATCGACTGGGTCCTGCTGGAGCAAAGGAAGATCAAACCTCCGTTCAAACCTCGGATTGTAAGCGACCTGCTTTCTCACAAATAGAAACCAACTCACACGGTCACAAATTCATGTTACGATAACACATTTGCTCAATTCACACACACTTCTGCCTGCAAAACACAACAAACACTGCACGAGTTTGTACTCTCTCACACACACTTTATCTCTCATGTTCCTCTGACTTCAGCGTTTGCGGTCTAGACTGAAAGTCGGATGCCACAACGGCACTTCTCAGCTTCTGCTTTCCCATGACGGGTGTTGTGTGTGTGTGTGTACATGTACACATGTGAGTGCACTTTAGATAGAAAGGTCACAGAAAGGTTAGGAGAAAATGTTGCCGCCACTTGCTCTTGCCCTCTTGCCCTCTCAGTAGCTGGCATTCTGTCACCACTGTGGCTTACCAACTGCATTTTTAGATGCGCACCTGTTGTACTTAGCTGAAAGCCTTTCCTGTTTCTTAGAAAAGAATGTGAGAGAGAAAAATGAATGTAAAGCCATGCAGATTTAACCAGTTTTTTATTAATATTTAAAATTTTTAGAATTTTGTCTAGTTAAGGGAGCCCTGTACCATTAAACTGATTTTTGTTTCTCATTCAAAAGTTTATGAAAATAGATATTAAACAGAACTTAGAATCTCATATTTAACAACACTATACTTAACTTGACAAAATTCAACCCAACCACTAAAGAGTTCCACCAGCATGTGTATAGCTGTTTTGATGTTGTCTTAAAAGTGTAATAATAATTTTTAAAGTATATTTTAAGTATTATTTCAGGAGGTTCACCTGAATTTCATCAATGCGTCATGACAGTAAAAGTCTAATCTAATCTAATCTAATCTAATCTAAGATACACACTGCACACCCTTGGCACGCAAATTAAATGCTTCTGTGCTAAAATATAATAATTGTTTATATTGTATGATCACTTGCAAGTCGTTTTGGATAAAATCATAATTTATCCAAGATCATATCATAATTATTAATATCATAATATAATATACAAAAATCCAAAACAAAAACTAGCTGAATAAAACAACCGAGTCCACTAGATAGCCTGACCTAATACAAACATGTTTTTCTGTCTGTCTGCAGAAAACCAAGCGTGATGTGAATAACTTCGACCAGGACTTCACTCGAGAGGACCCCGTGCTCACGCCGGTGGACGACGCCATCATCAAGCAAATCAACCAGGATGAATTCAAGGGCTTCTCCTACTTCGGAGAGGAAGCTTTGTCCTAAAGCCCGACCTGGCTCCATTCAGTTCAAATCCAACCTGTCGATCGCACCCACAGACACTCAGAAACCCACCTAATCACGCAATACACAAATACACACTTAAACCAGAGCTCGGTTCTCATTACTACTGTATTTGTCCCGTATTAATCTCTGTATCTTCACAAAAGCCCAACGTTTGAACTGTATATTCTCATTACAGTGGATGTCATGCCAGTGACATCACGGCAAAAAGCTACGCGTTCGAAAATCAATCTGAAAAGAATGTCCTGTAAAATCTGAGAGGGATGCGCACTACCTTAAACCAAATTGACGCTTACAGATGATTGTACTACCGTTTGGATGCCGGTCGGGCCTTCGCACTCCATGATGGAAAGGAAGTGTCAGAGGTCGTGCCCTTGGGGAAGAATATACACTGCATATGTGACAAAGAGACATGTTGTGCTATGCAGTCAAATGCCTTTTTGTGTATTCAGGTGACATTTTGGGAGCAATTTTATACACAAAGACATAAAAAATCTGTAGTATATATAAATATATATATAAATATATATATTCCATCACAGTGTTATGAAGGTCCATTAGGAATGATAACCTGCTGTATATGGGTTGTGTAATGACGTGTTCTGTTGGCCTGAGTAGGTGTGTGCATGACATGTATGTGTACGTGTGCATGTGTCTGCATGAATGAGAGTCGAGGGGTCTTGCCCTCCCAAAGCTCTACAATTCTTGTTGTTTTAATGCTGGTTTGCAATGGCTTTCTTTTGTGCTTGACTGTGTTAAAATTGCAGTGTGTGTATGTGTGTGTGTGCGTGTGTGTGTCATGCTTGCCGCTATGCAGAAGAAGGTGTAGTAATGGAGGTCAGACCAGCGCCCATAAGTCTTTTTGTACAGAACGTGTACATAGTATTTGCTCCAAAGCCTGTGAAAGCTTTTTAGAGTAGGCAGTTGTTGCATGGTCTTGCAAATTGTGTTGTTATTGAGTAGCATCCGTCAATGTTTTTGATATCTATGTGCAATACCCTGAACACATTTTTCTAATTATTTTCTTGATGTTTTTGTCGATGGTTTCTTGTGTATGGGCTGATATTCCTGCTGGTCTTACGGAGTAAAGAGTGGTATATAGGTTAGAGATTCACCAAAGGCTTTCTTTCTCTCATGCTGTTTCCGTTGCTGGTTACATCTCTCTATGCCACTCTCATGTACATAGTTTGCTGACATACATAAGCTGTGGAATGTAGTGAAACAATGTGTGAGCTGTTAATTTATTCGATAAACATGTAGCTATGCTTTCCCTTGTGTTAATAGGTCAATCATTTCCCAGTGTCTTTTGAGTTTATCTCATTTCAGACCTTCATAGATGATAATTCTCAGTTTTGTTTTTCGAGTCATGGTATTTCTCCCTGTAGTTTAACCATGTATGTGAAAAAATGTGAAAGACTCTAAAGAAGAGATGAACTACAAGGGTACATTTCAGGCGTACTAATTAAAAACCTTCTGGAATGTGATGAGTTTCATTTTAGCAATTCAATGGCAATTTGAAAATCTGTGTTAGTTTCTTTTTAAAAGTGGTTCTTTTAGAATTCTTGTTTAAATGTTTATTGCTGTCTAAAGTTTATTTTTGTTTTGTTTGACATTTTACGGTTTCGTTGCGTTTTTATCTGTGTCTGTGGGTTGATTACGATAGCTAGGTCAGTGTTGCTACAAAGCCTTTTCTCCTGCAGACATCTACCTGTCTCAATCTCAGCACCATGCCAAATGTCTCGTCAGTGCTTCAGCTTTACTTTGTTCCTTTTGTTTCCTTTTTAGTCGTAAAGGAATGAACTTGATATATAGGAAAACTTCATGGTCTGTCTTTAAAGTCAAAGTAAATAAGCAAAACTAAGAATTACCTCTTAAATTAAGTGCAAAGATTTCTCTGGCTGAATATTGAATATTTGCGCATACAGTATTAAAGTACATAAATGTTTCATATGTATGATAGTGCTGTATTATATACATCTGGTATTGGACTTCAGTTTCTGTACGGTGAAGCTTTATGTGCACAGAGCTATTTTGTTCCTGGATACATTAGCGTTATCTCATTGTAAGCATTTTACTATGTGCCAAATGTACTGTCATCTAAAGGATGTGAATGTTTTGTTTAACCTATTAAACTCCAAGATGTATGAGAAGGTCTTCTGTGGTATGTTCAATGTGCAGCCACAAACAACCATTCAGAGGAACTCGTCAAACATACAATCTGTAAATGGAAAGGTTTGGTTTTGTAAAAAACAGCTATTTGAGAGATTTTCCTTCAATTGCATGATTTGTCTTGAGAAAAAGCATGCATGCATACAACCATAATTTGTATGTTGTATGAGGATTTATTACAGTACATGTATGTTTGCATGGTATGGAAAGGCAGATTAAGCCTCTGATCTGTTTTATTAAAAGGGAATAGGTCCATAATAAAGCTGAGCTTGACTTTAATCCTCTATTTCAGTGCAATCCTGGACAAGCTCTACTATAGTGATATTTTCCCATGGTAAATGATCAGCTGTGTTTGCTCGTAAAGGAATAATAATAAGTCCTGATATTACTCCATTAAACTTTCCCTCAATTGTCTCATTCTCGGACCTTTTACGTGAGTTTTGCGCTATTTCCTTTGCTATTAGACTCCTACAATATCCCTAAATGATCTGAAATAGCGCACCGACCTCGCAGCGCGCTCTCGTCAAGGGCCTGCATACAAATGAGAGGCAGGCGCGAGCGTGAAGCGCACCAATCAGTGAGCACAGATTGACAAACTCGCACGAGCAGCTGAGGGGAGGCTAGGCGTGAACGAGCGCAGTAAAGCGCTCACGAGTTCTTTACCTAATATTGCCACCACGCACACCCGAACCGGCAACGCTCCGCGTCACTTTGGAGAGGTAGTGCAATCCTCGGCAGTGTTCTGAGACTGCACTAACTACTCCGGCCAGTACTGGAAACGTCTGGAGAATGGACATTACGGAGAAAATATTGTAGATCAAACAATTGTATGGTATATGTGCGCGAACCTTTAAAGATATAAAGTTTTTCGTTCGGAAGGTGAATTTATTTTACGCAGGAAAAGCTCTTACGGTTGTCGTCTACGTTGGTCCATAATGACAGCCGACAGAGAGAAAAAGAGGTAAGGCACAGGAAACTATTATTGTTTATTGTACCTACACTAAAGTGTTTGTTTATGTATTTGTGTGGTTTACCGTTTATTTCAAAGTCTCAATTGAGATTTGGTGTGTTGCGCAATGATACGGAATAAAAAAAGACGCGCTGTAAACTTGCGCACTCTCCAAACAGACGATTTAGAAGTCAAATCCTTCAGAAATAATCTGATATGTGTATTTATTTTGCATGTTTTTCTTTTATATGTTGTTAACAAATTGTCCCTTTGACTTAGTGGCGTTGAGAATTATGTGTGACGACCTTCTCTTTGGGCTCGTTTTTATTTATATAAACGTGAAAAACCGAAACGCATTAAAACATACAAGTGTGCACAAATGCAAGACATGAGTAACAGCGCATAACACATTTTCGTTCTCAATTTGAAGTAAACAGTAGCATTATTTAGTTTTTGTTTATAAAATTGATACAATGGAAATATTCATGTTATTCATGTTCGATTATAGCTGGCCTGTATCGGTTAGTATAGGTTATGCGCAGTAGATTTTATGGAAAAACATGCCAATATAAATATTCCTTGTGAAATTGTGCACTTTAAAGCCATATAGTAATCTTCTCTGAAAATATTGCAACACAGAAACGGCAAAAATTAAAACTATAGTTACAGTTATTCTTTGCTTTTAGAAAAGTTAAGTTAAAATCCTGTTAATAATATATGTGGGTTAAAAAAACAATCTCTGTAGCAACAGCATATGGTCTTTTTCTGTATAATTGTATCATTATTAATTTATGGCTTAGTCATCCTGAATCTGTTACAGTACATAGTGTGGATTGTGACATGGTGGTTTGCACGATTAAGTCAGATGTTTGTAGTTTATAGGTGGTGAAAGCGTATTGATTTGATGATAAAGTAAACCAACACTGGCTCTCTGGTTCCTAAGGGGATAAAGAAGAAAGGTTAAACAATCGTCCATGTCTTGTTTTCCATATTGGTTGCTTGTTAACAGGAACATTACGTTTCAATTGAAACTCAGATCACCTCTTCTTTCAAACCATGAAAAAGCAAAGTGCGCATTATAGACCATGTGAAATTTCTGGTTACTTCTATCAATGTATGGGATTGTTATATCTTATCTGCTAAATGTTTATTTAACTCACTCCAGAGTATAATTGGCATTGTGATTTCCTTGATGAATAATCACATCATTCATCAAGTGTTTATTGTTCCTTCTGATTACTCTCTATTGCACAGTAGGAATATTCAATATTGCTGGTCCGACACCCTGTGTTCAATCATCATGGTCTGGATTATTAGTTGGGGGAGTAAAGGTTGACCATTTCTTTAAGGATGGGAAAATAGGATTATCAGAAGTGAATGGGCACTCTGTTCAGCCTGGCTTTTGGCTCTTTGCGAACTCTGTGTTCTAATGTGGTTGTGAAGAGAGATGCAGAGAGAGATAAAGGGAGGAATTGGTTTACTAATCACATGATCTGCTGTCTTTGACAGCCTTTCCTTTGCCTTTGCGTGTGTGATGTCGCCTGAGGCAGTAGGTGATAGGTACAGCCGACTTGCTATTGTGTTTTCTAGGCTAGTATGTGCGCTTTAGGAATCGTCAAATCTCCCTTGAGACCTTTCTGAAATATTGACTATCCCCATGTCAGGTGCTTGTTGAGTGCCTGATTGACACTTTTAATAAAAAAACACAGCATGCCAAGTGTAAGTGGGAGTGGCTATATAGCTGTCAGTCTTATCCCTCAGCAATATATTGCTTTTCCAAAAAGAAAACAATTGCAAAAAAGAAGTCTTTGAATGACAAAAGAAGCAAAACTGCTAACAGGGCACTGTCCTCAGTCTGTCTTGACCTGTAGCACCGGTCATTATATAGATCTCACAGAAGGTCTCTAACCAAGAAGTTGTTTAGCCAGATATGTTGAAGTTCTTTGCGGTGGGGGGTTGATGTCTGCAGCTGGTCTGTGTGGGAACAGAACTCAGTAGCTTAATAAAGGGCAGAGGACACAACTCTCCTTCATTTGAGGGATCCAGGCCAAAGGTTTGGCAAGAACTACATCTCAGCAGAGAGATAAACCTTCACGCTCAGCTCGGATCAAAACATGTAGGCATCCAAGGGGTGTTTGGGCAGTTTAGAGCGGGTTTGAGTTACTAGACAAATAAGCTGGTGTGTTGGGTAACGGTTACTCATTCCAGCTGGCTGTGAGAGATTGACGTGTGTGGTAATGTTTTGTTTATAACAGAAGAGTTGTAATCACTATATTTGATTATGTAACAGCTCTAAGACAATTATGAAGTATAGGCAGGTTTGCTGATGTTGTGTCAAGTTTGGGATCTTCTTTATTGTTGTTGTTAACCATTGATTTTTTTGTAATCCTTCTTCTTTCAGAAGAACCCATGGTTACTATTACAATAACATTTTTTTAGTAAGTTGTGGTAGTGTAAGGGCAGAGAAGGGGCATTTTGAGGTCGCTAAATTTGCAGCAGTATAATAGAGGGCCGATTATCACATTCTTGCACCCCCGTACCACGCTGTGCACATTTTACAAACACTTCCAGAGCTGGAATAGGGAAACACTGGGACACGGATTACACCACAAGATTTTTGTCTCGGCATCATCTCAGACACAGTGATGTTTGCAAGCAATGTGCTGGTATCTGTGTTCATGTGTTATGATGCACAATATAGATAGTGGTTGTGGTGTTTTTTATCCTCCACACTACATGTGACTTGTTTTTTTTTTGTGAAGGTGGCACACCGCACACTGGGGCCACAGAGAGTTCACTTCTCTCTGCCACGGGTCTTCAGTTGCCTCCACACATTGGCAAGCCACAAACCACAGAAATTCTTTACCTGGCAAGATAAAATTTCTTTCTGGAGAGATTTAGGGCACATCTTTGTTTTCGTAAACGTTTCAGTACATTTTCTGCATGCCACCAAATCATATCCTCGTCACTGTAATGCGGTAAAAAGAATTGTCCACTGCCATTATATTTGATTAGCATTGATATATTACTCAAACTGATATGAAAACCAAACTGTGCTTAATAACTTCCACTAATAAGCCTTTCATGACCTTTGAAGACGATCTGTGACCTAATCTGACCCTTTCTTATTGGACCAAAACTGTTAAAAATTGAACTGCTTTAATAAGTAACGGACATGAACTTGGCCTGAGAGCTAAAAGTTGGATGTTGTCACCTATTAGGAAGTCCATTAACATTACATGTGCAGTATTCTGTATCAAAGATGTTCCTGTAGCTTTACTGGTAGAATGTGGCATTAGCAATTGCAAGGTCATGCATTAATCAAATAAAAAGTGACTCAAATACACTGTATTTTGCTGTGGATTTAAGCACTGTCTAAGTGCATAAATGAACCTCAGGATTTGTGTCATTTTGATCATAATTCGGTTTTCCAGGCATCCTTCGGAAAGGCGCAAGGAGAAGTCTCGTGATGCAGCCCGTTGCAGACGCAGTAAAGAGACAGAAGTGTTTTATGAACTAGCCCACCAGCTCCCGTTACCCCACAGCGTCAGCTCACACCTGGACAAAGCCTCCATCATGAGACTAGCCATCAGTTTCCTGCGAACTCGCAAACTCTTTAACTCAGGTACACATCTAAAAAAAATTGTGAGATGTTTGTGTGTGTCTTTTATACTTTTAGTTTTGTACAATGCTAATTACAAATATTGTAGACTGAACCTAACCCCTTACAAAACATAAAACATTTTTTATTAACAATAAATAATTTATATTGTGAAGACCTCCCAAAAACTCTGCAAGTCACTGGCTTGATAAACATTATAGATATGAAGATGTCGCAAAAATGCCTAAATGTTTTTGTTAGGGTTATGTTTAACAGTGATAGAAGTCAGTGGAACATCCTTGTAAAATAGGAATACCAACATATGTGTGTGTGTTAGTGAAGTTTGGGGTGGGTAAAACCACAAGATGTCCTGTTCTGTTCAATGTACAATAAGAACTGCAGGAAGACAGACAAAGAACACAGAACATTGTTTCCAGACTTCATTCTTGACGCACATACATGTGTATCTAAAAGCGGGAAAAAGAGAGAGAGGAGGCGAGGAAGTTTGCGAGAGGAGGGGATAAAACAATGAAAAGGGGAAGAGATGGAATCTATTGATGAAAATTTGTTAGGGTGGTGTGGAAGTCGAGTGGGTGGACACGAGTGGGCGTCGTCAGATGGAGAAAAACGGGGACAGAAGGAGATGATGAGGTGTGAGGGAATTTGTGACTGCTAGTGGTATTGTTTTCTTTAAATGATGAATTATGATTTCTTCTCTTTTCTTAGTCACAATACTCTCAGTCTTGGCGCCTGAATGTTGTTCTGCATTATGCTTTGACCTTTGATAGTTCACAAAAACTAAATCTCAAATATGTCAGACTGAATCAGTATGTGTATGCTAGTCACTACTGAAGACTTACTGAATCATTATAAAAACTAAGGTTATGAATCTATGAAGTCATTGGTTAAAAAGTGACTGTGATAAAATCTTAATAAAATCCTTTATAGCTTTACTGTATGTCAACAATTGTTTTGTTTGTGTCTATTTTACTTTAAGGAACTTTAATTTACTATAAATCATCTAAGCTGTTACCTTTAAAACTGAGAACTTCCTGGAAGAGTAATAAACTGCTGAATAATAAAATTTGCCTCTGGCATTACATAGTACCATGTTTATAGAGGAATGTTTTATTTTAACAAAGATCGACAGAAAATTGTAAAAATTGTGAATTTTGGGGCTTGTCTGAAAACCAGAAAATGAGACATCACAGTAAAGTATTTATAGCATGCAGGACAAATGTCGTAGGCTTGAGGAGGGATCACAGACACTGATCACCTGCTGGTCTCTTCAAACTCACAATGAAGAGTCACAGTGACGATGTCTAAACAGGGTGAAAGCGTCAGTACTTGGACTCTTATTACTCATTCTCAATGAGAAGGGGTGGAGGCCCTTATCTGCAGGAAAACAGGCCTGAACTTCACAGCATGAAGTCTGGCTGTAATTATTTTGTCATGTTGTTAAGGCTTTTTCAATGGCATTATATAACTCAAACATCCCCTGAAGAGTTCGTTTTTGGGATGTGAATTATAATTCTGTTTATTTCTGTTGAAACTGAGCTGTTTACTTTCTTTGTCATGCTGAATGGTTTTTAATAAGCATTTTAATGAGAAGGTGTAAACCATGAGATGGTGTAAGAAAACTATTTTTTTTGCCGTGTTAGAATACCAAAATATAAATTTGTCAACGCATGGGCACACACTTTAACTTGTCTTTATTTCTTTTTTTCTAAGGCTGCAAAGTCCAACAAACTCGCTCACATGACAGCCAGATGGACAGTCTATATCTAAAGTCTCTGGAAGGCTTTGTTGCCGTGGTAACATCAGATGGGGACATGATATTCCTTTCAGAAAATGTCAGTAAATATATGGGTCTTACACAGGTGAGTTTTACCTCATTTCCTGTATTATTTCAGAATAATTGAATCCCAGGACAAAAGAAAAATATATGTCAGCTTTTTGTAACTTTGTCTATGGTGATGAATCATTCAGCTTTATTTCTCCATGAATGCATCAGGTGGAACTGACGGGTCACAGCATCTTTGACTTCACACACCCCTGCGACCATGAAGAAATCAGAGAAAATCTCAGTGTCAAATCTGGTAAGTGTCGGCAAGTTGTTACAATTGTATTAAAGCATATGTAGGCTTTTATTTGTGCTTCTAAACCCGAATACCGGATTTTTTTCCAGACTTCTTTATCTTTTGGTGTTTAAGTTTTGCATGGAGATGCCCTTATCGCTGTGTACTTATCCCAATCATGATGTTACCATTGCTCACGGATGACAGTCGATGACTGTTCTCATCATCCACATTTTCAAATCAAAAATATGGACAAAAATAGTTAAAAAAAACAACAACATTATAAATATAAATAGGTTGATGTCGACAAGTAAGTTCATTTTTTATTCAGAGTTTCAGGGTTCATTCAACTATCAACATTTCTTTTTAGTAGAAACTGTGCAAAAATAGTTCGTGAATAATTCATACTTTAGTGTATTATGTCAATGTAGCTTCTGTAATGAACTATTTGTGTTTCCATTATGTAAGCAGTGTGTATTAGCACACAAACACATACTGAGGGGCCGTCCCTAGGGACCATGTAATATTTCATTACTCACTGTTTCTCCCTCTATCTTTTACCAGCTCTGTCACCTGATCTGTTGAAGCTAAGAGCTCTTGAGCGAGTGGTGTAATTTTCTTGACATTTCATTGGTTAGTTGAAGATAATCCATGTGCAATAGTACTGAGAGCTCGATATGCTGTAGTTAAAGTTTCATCAGCTTCAGATGCACTTTGCTCCTTCCCTCCACGACCCACTAACAAACCAAAGACCAAAGTCTGATTCTGGACAGCTAGATGAGAAAAAATGCTTTATGGTCAGCATTATACTCAGGTCCACTCAAGTCACTTGTATGTAAAAAATAAATAAATAAAAATAGTGCTTTAATTCCTTGTTAAAAATGTATAAAAAATGTAAAGTGTGGAAGAGAAGTCATGTCTGGCATGGCACATGTTACTATTAATGTATATTAACACTTTTTTTCATTTTAAGTTATTCAGCGTGAATATAAAGTTACATTGTAAAAATAATGATTACTGTATAAGATAAGTTTAAATGAACAACTAATTTTTAAGCACATCACTTATGATGTGTTTGATTAGCAGGACCTGTGTATGGCAGAAAAGGTAAAGATATGTGCACGGGAAGAGATTTCTTTATGAGGATGAAGTGTACGGTCACCAACAGAGGTCGTACTGTCAACCTAAAATCAGCCAACTGGAAGGTAAGAACACATATGCATACATACATACAATATACAGACTTATCAATGAGTTCTTTTAGGTACAGTTTCTTATCCTATTGACAAAATGCAATAAACTAATGTATAGTGTCGCCGCTCTGTCTGTCAGGTTTTGCATTGCACAGGACAGTTGCAAGTGTGCAACAGCCGCCCACCTCAGGTCCTGTGTGGGTTTTCAGAACCGCCCCTTACGTGTGTTACAATGCTGTGTGCACCAATCCCACACCCCTCCACTGTGGACACACCCCTCGACAGCAAGACGTTTATGAGCAGACACAGCATGGACATGAGGTTTATCTACTGCGATGAAAGGCAAGGAAATTTTGACAATATAACATATATGAGCATATGTGCATGAATAGCAGTCCCTAAATTATTTGACGACTTGAGCCACATTAAAAAATAAACAACAAACTAAGTTGTTGCAAATAAATGTTGGACCTTTTCTCAGAACTTCACTTTTTTGCCATTTTTCAAGTCATTTATATGAAGTCAGTTACCCACAGAAACAAAAAACTTCACACACATTAACAGCCATTTAAGATTAAATATATTTTAGATATTTAAAACTTTATCTATAATTTCACAGCATATCATTTTAAACCTTACACATGTATTTTAAAGCTTTATTTGAAAAGTGTAGTTGCCTTTATTTAAAATGCATTATCCTTGGTTAAATGCAATGACAATTACATTTGTGACAAAAACATTTAAATACAGTTAAACTTGTTCTATTTTATTTTTATCAAATGCTTATCTAAAATATATCTAAAATATATCTAAAATCACATGCATCAGCTGGTATGTGTATGTTTCAAAGGTCATTATTGGCACTGCTTATCATAATCCTTTTGTGCTACTGCCTGAGTTATTATCAGTATATGTTGTAAGGGAGAGCGATAATGAGCTTTTCTATTTAAATATCTTAAAAGCTCCTAAGGGGCTGCAATGTATTTCTCCTTCTTTCATAACTTACATAACAGTTGAGTTCATTCATGCCCTGGGGATACGGAAGGCGAGCAGCTCTGAGTGGCTGGTCACCCGTGGGCTCTGCTATTTGTAGTTTGGTGCGAGCAGGTCACTGCTACAAATAGCCTTGAGGGGTGCCGGCATATTAGATTTAATGATACTTGTGTACCTTGCACTTATACTCATTTTTACTAAGTAAAATTTGTTAAAAAGTCCACCTGCCCATAGTACAAAATAATGAAAGGCGATTTCTGTAAATAATAAAATATTGAAGGTTCATATAGGCTGTGTTTCAAAACCTGGTAAATAGGCAAATAACAAATGTATTCTATAGTCTGTTGAAAATATTGATTATTTTGATTCTTTAATCTTGAACTCCCTACAAAACTAAATCACTTCAAACACAGTAGATGCAGCCGATGACTTTCCGAGACAATGTGTTGATGCAGCTCTGTCTTTAGAAAGTTAGCAAAACAGACATTAAAGATAACCATCGAACAGAGCAAATACTCTTGTGTGCAGGAGATTTATAACTTCAATAAACAAGAGCCCTGCTTGCAATCATTTGTTTTCACTAGGCTAGGGAAAGAGTTTACATTGGCTCCCAGCAGCAAAGGTTTGCCGTTAAGAGGATTGATTGTTTTCACCAGATGTAATCAAGAGTCATGAATCTTGGTTAATGAAGTCTTGACTTTAGCTTCACAATGGCTTAATGTAATCGGGACAAACCTTAGGACAAATCACATATTGTCCTAAGGAATATGGCAGCTTTAATTTAATTATGGCACCAGACATTCACCATCTGACTGTTTCTCCTTTGGGATCTTTGTTCTTTAGTTTAATTTTCTCTTGATTTGTTTTTGTGTTGCAGAGTTAGCAGTTTGATAGGCTACAGACCGGAGGAACTTCTCGGGCGTTCGGTGTATGAGTTCTGCCATGCTCTGGACTCCGAAAGCATGACAAAGAGCCATCATAATCGTGAGTTCTTGCAAACTGTAAACACAGAAAACACATGCTCAGTTGTCAGTTTGCTCTATCCATTAAAAATCCATGCATTTCACACAAACTAGAATAAACACACAAGATAAATTCAGTGGCTCATTGTGTGTGATTACATCAAATTCCCAACGTTTTCGATTCATTTAAATATATCTCAGTATGAATCTTGACTCTGTCCTGAAATGACCCACGCCCTGGAACAGACCCATACTTCTCGTGTCAATGTCAATGGATAAACTCAAAACCCCTTAGACCTGAGGCGGTTCCCAAAGGCTTTCTGATGAAGGAAAACAGATGTCCCGCCGGGCTCCAGGAATTGTTAAGGGATATTTATAAATATCCCTTGCTTTATTTGCCAAGCAGATGCTTTAGACAGTGTATAATACATTTTTCTGGACTCTTAAAAATAATCTCTGAAGTGTATTTGTAAGTCACTTTGTAAGTAATATTTGTAAGTCGCTTTGGATAAAAGCGTCAGCTAAATGCCTAAATGTAAATGTATTGTGCTTAACTTTACATAAGCCATTTTGACAAAACAAAACTATTACTAGTTTTAAAACAAAGAAACTACTTTCTTATTTTGTGTTTCTAATATATTGCTCATGTTATGTGAAATCCAGAAGTGCATTAGTTTTGCACGTCTGTCCGCAGATGACCCTTTCATAACGTATTGCTGTACAGGTGCAATGCGATTAGCTCCCGAACATTCAGTAATGGACAACTTACCCAATTTAATCGTAAAGCACAAAATGAGCCCAATGTACCCAAAACTCTTGTCAGATCTTGTTCTAAATGTGATTTTTGTAGTATATTCAAAGAGACCTGGTTTGTTTGTTTTTGCCACATGAGGCATTGAAGCAGTGAGTAGATCTGAATCCCATTATACATGTCCTCTGTCATCTGTAACAGGCCCAGAGCTCATAGATTTGCTCTTAGATTAGACGTCCTCCTCATTAGCCAGTGCATTAGCTGCTAACAAGCCTTTGAAGTGAGCAGCACCTCTCATCTGGTTCGTCTGATGTCTTTTCAGAGCTCTGATCCAGATCACTGCTCTGGTTTGCTTCACTGGGTTTAAACATATCAGCCTCAGTGTCTGTGCTATTACATAATACTGTAGTTAGATCCTTTGATTTGAAATATGTCAACACTTGAATCAGGGGCGTCGCACCCGTGGGGGATGTGGGTGTTTTAACACCCCCACTTTTCCCAGTGAGAGGGTTCAACACCCACACTTTTTCTGCAGTTTTTCCGCAGTTTTGCACAAACGCCTTACAGCAGTCGCTCCTCCGTTTCTCTGGCTGCTCTGTGTCTGCCTCCTCTCCCCTCCCTCTCAAACATGACACCGGCTTTGAGTGTGACCGGCTGATGATTGGCTGTTCTGCCTTAAGTCCCACCTCTCTTGGTGTGTTAGAGTTATCGGTCAGCTCGTGCTGAGGAGGCGGGAACTTATGGTTATGGTTATTTACATCTCCCTTTTCCAGGTACTTTGAATGAGTGTTTATGCTTTCGAGGTTTAAATAAGCTTGATATGTGTTTGGGAAGATGTTTTGTTCTTAATATATGTTGTTTGTATATCTGGAGTTTGTAACAAAAATAATTTCCCCCTGGGATTATTAAAGTATTTCTGATTCTGATTCTTTAGCAAGTCTACTGTTGTGTATTTTCACAACAGAGTTTTGACTTATTTTCTGTGTGTTCCGAGTGTGTTTTTATACTTTTCTAGTATCACTCATTTAAATGGGAAGCTTTTTATATCTTGTATGTTATACCTTTTGTACCCTTCTGTCATTGCATTCACCGTTTTTATTGTTAACAAACAAACCACATCCATCCCCCGCACTTTTGAAAAGCTTGCTACGTCAGTTTATTAAGCTTGATTGTCAGTTTATAAATGCAGATTTTTGGTCATTTTAAAATAAAGGCATGTATCGTGTATGTCTCTAAACGTGTAACGCTCCATATCTGTATTATGTAATATACAATTAAATGTAATCCAAATATAATGTTTAAACATTTTCTTTTGGTCTGCAGTGTGTAATAAGGGTCAAGTGGTCAGTGGCCAATACAGAATGTTAGCCAAACACGGAGGCTACGTTTGGATGGAGACCCAGGCAACCGTCATCTACAACAATCGCAACTCCCAACCACAGTGCATCATCTGCATCAACTACATCCTGAGGTAGGTCAAAGATTCACATATACCTTTTGTATTGCTTTAATGCTCTTGTGTTACATGCAAATATTAAGCATACACATAAAACATTTTAAAATTTATTTTTTTATTTTAGTTTTAAATAACATTCATTTTGTTGAGTCATTTTATTTGACTCAATTTTTAGGTTTATGTTTATTGTTATGAAAATTTGTCAAGTAGAGCCTTTCCATCAATATTATAGCTTGTCATGATTAGATTAAAATTCAACTATGAAATGTTAAAGTGAATAGCGTTTCACCTGTGGAACTATGACCCATGACCTTGGCATTGCATTTGTGCTGCAGACTGTATTGTTGTTATATGTTTTTCTGATCATGTATTTCAGTTCTGTTGAGGAGCAATCAGTGATCTTCTCTTTGGATCAGACAGAGTCTCTGTTTAAGCCGTACCAAATGCGTAGCACGGAGGAACTGTTCAGCCAGGGTGGAGCAGGCTCTGCTTTAGAACCCGAGGACCTTCTTTTCACTAAGCTCAAGGCAGAGCCGGAGGAGCTTGCCCAGTTAGCACCCATTCCAGGAGACGCCATCATTGCCCTGGACTTTGGTCAGAACGCCACCTGCCACTTCTTCAACCATTCCCCCTGCAACTCCTTCACCCTCTTCACCTCCTCAACCCCTGATTACAAGGCCTCTCCCATCCTGCATGCATGAACTCTTGTTCCTTCCCTTGGTTCTTTTTATTCTACCTCAGATTCACAACCGATCACACACATGTACACACATATACACTGCCCAGGTCATAAGCTTTGATGTTGCGGCAAACATTTTGTACTGTATTTTAGCAGCACTGTTGCTTGGCTTTGCTGCAGGGTACGCGATATTCAATGTTAAAAAAGTCCTCTGCTCCACAGTAAATGAGCATCGTATGGCTTTGCATTGGCTTTAGCAAGTGTTTTTTTTTTAATAAAGTTACATTTCAACATTACTTCTGTTTTTCTAGTGTATAGACGCAACACGCTTGAAGGTTTACTGATGGCATTCGGCAGTGTTTGTGTGTTTAATCATCATCACAACAGGGCTCTAATGGTTTACTAATTTCTCTTTTTATCAAAACGCATGCCTTCATCTAAAACCACTGCATGGGAAAGAAATCAATGCACCTGCTTAGATCGGTGTGCTACTAAACTTTTCTTCATTAAGATGTTTAGGGTGTGTTGTGTTTGTTGTTGTTGTTGTTGATCTTCATTGGTTCTTAATGCAGTAACTATATGGGACAGCATCACATTTCAGTTGTTTTTTTTGTCCTAGGTGTCGAATTGTGAAGAAGGACACATTGTTTGACCATGTTGTGTATTGTGCATTTGCAGAGAATTCACAATTTGAAGAATCGGCTTTCTTCCCTGAGTCTACTAAGGTGCCTATGGCCAACCAATCGTGGGTTGTGGACACGCCCCCTGACAGCAGTCCTGATGTTAGCCTGTCTAAAATGTCCTCTGCGTTCACTATACCCCAGGTGCTTTCTCAAGGCAAGACCACGCCCTGTGCCACGCCCTGCTTAAGCCGATGCAGCAGTTGCTCCATAGTATGTTCCTTCTCTATATTTTTCCTCTCTCTATGGTTTATCAATGACAAATATCAGACTTTTCCAACTTCAAATAACTAAGCGTTCACTAAATAACAACAAAATTTTTTACAAAAGTCATTTCAGAAGCAGATTACTGTTTATGGATGAGCATTACGGAAATATTTTTGTTTGGAGTAACTTTCAATGACGAATTGATGTTCATTAATTAACAATGTAAATTTTAATTTAGAAAATTAATTTAGATTTCATGTGGTCATAAATCATGTGAGCATGTAAAATCATGTAATAATTGATTGGTTTCCTGTAACATGTGCTACTGTGTATTATTTGCAGCCTAGCAGTCCAATAAATTACTTTGGCAAGGATCTGAAGGTGGAGCTGACAGAGAAACTATTTGAAAACGTGGCAACAAATTCCACAGACTCCCAGGTCAGTGTCATATGAACCCTACAAGCACTGTATCTAAATGTATTTTTCTGCCCCGATACTTCGATTGAGGCAAAGCTGTGTGAACCCACAAACTAAAACCAGCACACATGCCAATCTCTATTTGTTTAGTTGGACCTGAGCGATCTGGACCTTGAGACTCTTGCTCCCTACATTCCCATGGATGATGAGGACTTTCAGCTGCACCCCATCTGTCAGGAGGAGCCTGTTCCTGACACAGGTCCAGGCCTGAGCTCCGCAACCCTTGGGTCCTTTCAACCCTTGGGCCCATTCTCTTCTGATAACAAGAGCGGTTCTAACACATGTCCAGACACAGTTCATGTGCAACCATACCAAACTGTACCCAACGTCCAACTTTCCTCTGATAAGAGCGGCCAGGTTCTCCGGTGGCCACCAGATCCACCCTCTCAGTATGAACATACAGAGATTAGACGCATGGATGAACGGAGCAGAGAAGATCCGAGACAAACATGTCATTTCACTGCTGCACTGCCACGGCAAAGGTAAGTCGAGTTTTCTTATGTAAATGTGTTTTATTTTGCGGCGCTTGAACTGGGAATCAATAATTAAGTAGATTTGCATTTTAAGAAGGAAACAGCGGTGCTTGCAAGGCAGTTAAAGAGCTTTTTGGTAGGCTTAGATTTATGGCTTTGGTTCTGCATAAATGAAACTGTGTCGTCTTGTTTTTGCAGCTTTGCTTTAAAAACAAGACGTAACGTCGTATTTGCATTGCTAAAAGTGTTGATCTGTTTAATCTTTGTGGTCAACATCAAATGTTTGAGAAATGCTCCTGGGCATTGTATCAAAATCATTATGTTAATTCTTGTATTCGACTAATGCTATTTTCTGTTTCAGGTACTTTGAGAACTTTGGCCCTGTTCAGAAAGACATGAGTCTGGGGCAGGTAGCTCTCATCAACAATTTTAAGCGGAAGAGACAGTCCGAGTTTAGTTTCTCGTCTTCCTTCTCTGATATCCCGAAGGTAAGCTGCCGTATCTTATCTGTCATCATCACAGTGTAGCAAAGACAGAATGTTCAAGTATGTGCGTTCAACAGGAGATGACGCCTCACGATGAGAATGCGGACGTTAAGAGGATGAAGACGACCGTTGACAGCTGTGCCTTTTCTGTCAGGAAGTCTCTCAGCACGAGTGTGCTTACAGGTACTGTATATATATTAACATTCTCAAATGGTCTTTGGTTTTGTTCTATACTCAATTGTATGCTCTTTTCCTTTACTTTACGACAGATAAATTTCCATTATTTCAAAGTGTAGTTGATGCTACTCGAGGCTGCAGACAGTCTCTCCAAGAGAGCTCGGAAAATCTCAAACAGTGTTTTACAGAGTCGTTCTGCCCTCCCAATAACAGGCCGTACCACATGTCGCCTTCACCCAAACACAGAGGTCAGTTTCTTGCCTTTACCTCACATCAGCTGGAATCTTTTTCCCCATCTCTCAAACTTCTACGTGCAATGTTTCTCATGTTATCTTATGATATCCATCTATAATGTTGGTCTGACCAATCAAAATTGAGTATTCTTTAGAGCCATCAATACCACACATGCATCAAAGCTAGGCAGCAATAATGTTCTCTAGGCCTTCATCTGATAACACCACTGAGTTACTGATCTTGTGTTTTTAACAGGGATGATAAGTCAGCTACTGGGCCCATCTTTCAACACATACTGCCTTCCGGAGCTTACGCGATATGACTGCGAGGTAAACGTGCCTTTACAGGGAAACCTGCATCTGCTGCAGGGCTGTGACCTTCTGAGAGCCCTGGATCAGACAACGTAGATCCAGAACTTTTATAGCAATCCATCCACTCTCTGCTTGTTTCTTTGTCTCTATATGCTGTTTACTTTATGAATGTATTATCAGGCACATTTGTATATTTTCCTCTAAGACATGTTATATTTTAATATATATGTTAAAATTGGATTGTTACTTTAATATGTTCAGACAAATAACTGTCATGCTTCCTTACTTGCTGTTCTTAACAGCTACAGTCAGATTTGCCAGATGATTCACGTGCAGATTTCCTGTTGTCTACAGTATGTACATTATATATATTTTAAATAACTACAATATATTTACAGTAATATAAACAGTATAGTAGTGTCATTTTAACTTATTCATGCAGCTTTGAATACTTAATAAAAAATACAAATAATGTGTTTGTTTAAAACAAATTAAGGCTATGGCCTTAATATTAAATTTGCCTTGAACTCGTACCAGCAAAAAGGTTGCATTAATCTATGTAGCTCAAGAACATGTCTGTTAATGATACTGAAAATTAATATTTAACCCATGTTTTTCTGCTTATATTCTAAACTTTCCCCTACATTCCCTTTTCACACAATTATTATGACAAGAATGCTATATTGAGTATATAGTTTCTCTGTCATATAAAGCACTTTATTTTAAATGCAAATGCAACTTCAATGTTTTCTGTAGACAAAAATGTAAAAAGGAGCAGGGGTGTAGTGTTATGTCAAATTTTAGCTATCTTTACAGGCCAGTACAATGCTAACCAGTTCTTTAATATATATTTCATATTCTTAACACAACTACACAGCTGTAACCGTAACGCTTATGTATTTTTCCATACAAACATTTCTATTGTGTGTACAGTCTCTGAGATCAGAGTTCTTTGCTCTGATGTCTGTAACACGTCACATGTTTGTATTTGGTGTTCAGAAGTGCCTTGGTACTTGTCTACATAGCAGTAGGCAGAAATGAATCTGTAGCCTTTACATTCCTAATATAAATGCTAGTTGTTATATTTTGTAGTACATTTTGTGATGTGTATCACCTTCTCGTGATACTTTGGAGTTTATTTGTGTTACTCAACAAATTATATACTGTAAAACTAATTTCAGCCTTATTGTGGAAAGAGTGTGTGATTGTTCTCAGGATAGTGGCTTAAAGTAACAACCGTTGGTATTTTGTTTTCAAACTTTCTTGGTCGCGTTAAAGTATATGTAAGATTGCACCATGCACTGCAAGCCAAAATTTTCAAATCATTTTTAGAAAAGGCACTTGCTTATTTGCTAGTGTAACATGAATGCATATTACTTTTAATTTTGCTTTATTCTTGTAATTTTGCCAGGCTACTGCAAGCTACTGATTTCACTGTAACTTTGACCCTTATGTTGATATATTATTGTATAGATAACTGCGCAGTGTTCTCACTGCTGCAGTTCATATAGATTTTAACTAGCTGACCACACGCACAAACACACACACACACACACACACACACAGTACTGCATGCAGGGCTGGATTATGTACAGGCCAGTGGTCTGGGCTCTACATCCAGCACTGATTGTGTATAGATGCTAATATTTTGCATAGAACGCATCACCCCCTTCAAATGTGACTTGAAATGTGACCCCTTCAAATGAAAACTTGAAATTTTGCTTAAAGATGATCAATTGTAACCCAAACACATATGCTATAATGTCTGATACTTCTCTTTGGCTTTTTATTGACCACAGACCAATCTGCTTGTATCACTGTGATTTGAGTAATATTACAACAATGATGACCCGAGAAATGGTGCAATACATTATGTTGTTTTAGGTCAAAAGCCTTTGAGACACACTTGGCAATCTGTTAAGATACAATATGTTTGTTTTTGCATTTTAAAACAGCAGTGTTGATTGACCTTCAAAGCCTTTAAAAGCCTTTTTTGTCGAATGTCTAATACATGTATATATATATATATGATTTATGTATGGGTTGTTCCTCTGCATGGGATCTTTACCTAGTATAAAATTGTTACATTGGTGATTATTAAAGCATTTAAAAATATGTATAAATTGGTGTTTATTAGTTCCAGCAAACCTTCAATTCACAACACAGCAAACTGCTAGAGATACAAAAGATTTGTTTGTTTTTAATGACAATAATTAGCTTACTAGAACATTCCGATCCTGTTCTCTGTCCCGCAAGACCATGGTACTGTTGTCCACAAACAAATACATAGTGCCAAAACACACAAATGACCAAATAAGGAATAAATATTTAAACACTAAATACGCAAACACATAATTTGGGGTAAAGGGAAAGCTGAGAGCATCAATATAAAAGGAAGTGAACTGTATACATGCAAAGTTATGTGTTTTCACATGGATCAGGGACATGGAGGGAACCCAATGAGTTAAAACTTGAGGAGGAGATTTGTCCTTTTGTACGGATGCCTAATGACCATAGAATAAAACTCTAACGCAGTTTTATAGTTAATATCTGTTGTTTTCCTGCCCTCACAAAAATAGCAGTTATTGTTTTTTGCATACAAGATATTGTCTTCATTTGTAGCTGAGGAACAAATAAAGAATGGGAATATATCATCATTCTGGAACCGAGAAACAAAGGAAGTTTCTAAAGTGTGATCTAGTTAAATGTTGTGATTGATTTTGTTTAACATCGCTCATATGAATTGCTCATATGTATCCAGTAATTGTTCTAGTGCGACAATGGATGTTTCATAATTTAAAGTGTGTCACAGACTGATGTAATCTGTCATTAGATTGGGGTCAAACCAATATATTATGTAACTAGTTCCCTTTTTGTTGCAATATTATCTTTCTAGTCATTAATCAAATAATAAATAAATCAAATCATAATAAATCAAATATCTGGGCAAATCCTTACAAATCTCTGAATACATAAAAAATTGCATATAACAGTAGGTTTACAAAATAAAGAATAAAATCTACATTTATAAAATCTACACCTGTAAAGAAAATTTCAAAAAGTCCAAAAAGTCTACCTATAATGACAAGAAATATTGATTACATTATACAGTAGCAGAATAGAATATAGAATAGAATATACAGTAGGATGGGCAGTGTTGTCTACAAGATTACCCAACATTTTTTGTGCATACCTGAGCACATTGACCTTTATGCAAATGTTGTTCATGTTTATTGCTGTACTTTCAGGTTAAGTCAAGTTATAATTTATCATTTTTGGCAATATTAAAAATTAGGTTGTTGACACAACAAGCATTGTCAGTAAGTAATAGCAAACCAGTAGTAAAAATAGCAAAAACTTTGTTAAATGTCTCACAAAAACACGGCACAGAGTGAGTAGTTGTGGGGTTGCAAGAGATTTCTTGTGGCTGTACAGTGCACCATTTTCAGACTCTTGAATAACTTGACCGAATGATGACCTTCTGCCCTGCAGTCTTCAATGCAGGTGTTAGATTTCAGGTATGATTTGTAAAAGAGGAACGAGACAATGTAGTTTTTCCTTTGGATAACAAACCTTGCATTTTGGTATTATCTGATGGTAAAACAGTGACAGACTATTGTCAGTATGTCCGCCCACCAGATGCAAAGAGCTTTACGCAAAAACTCAAACCTCAAAGCCACCATTTCCGGCAGTAAGGCACACGACTGGAGCTTTCTCGTGGGAACTTGTGCGACACTTTACATATTTGCTTTCTGATATTCACACGTCTCTGATAGTAATCTCTGCACTGTGTGCATTTATACTACATAGTAAAAGACCATGCGCTTTGCATAGTGTTAAACGTCACAAGGCTGAATACTGTATGTCACTATAATTAAAATTATTTTCCAAAAACAAAGATAGCAGATTATATAACGTGGTGCAAGTTGCTGCTGTGCCATATGACTTTTTAAAATCTGCTCTCCATCTAGTGGCAAACAAAGTAAAAACAGCCCTTTGATTTGGCTGGAATTTAAAGCACATGTCTGCTTTCTCCCTAATATGCAGAGACATCTAAAATTAAGCTAGTAGGCTATGTTTCCCGAAAACTCTAAACAGTGTAGATCTGTGGGAGTGCTAATGTTTGTTTTGAGCGACCAGCCATATGTTGCGTTCCAGACATCTCGAATTTAAGATATTTCCAACCTCAACTGGGAAATAGGAACGGCGTTCTTTAACGTTACTAAACGTTCTTTAATGTTACTACATCATTAGTGCCATTAATGTTTCAGTGTTACATCTTAATTGTTTAATGTAACGTTTATTGTTGCTGAATCCAGACGTCATTTCCGGGTTTGGAAATATCTTAAATCCTAGTAGTCTCAAACGCAGAATTACGCAACAACATTTCTTGACTAATGCTGTAAGATAGGGCGGGGTTGTGTTTGCAGTTGTATTACTGCAGGTGGCGCAATTGGTCCAGAAATTACACACACTTCAGCTTTGAACTGTGTGATCTGGCTCAAACATGTTTCCACAGCTTAACATTTGCAATAACCAATTGGTTAGCATAATGTAAAAAGCTCTTTATAGTTGTTGTTGCAATAATACACTGATATCTGACAATTTTTGTATGTATTTAAACTTGCACAACACACAACACACACACACACACACAGAAGTAGTGTGAGAAAAACTAACTAAAGAAAGGTTCATATGCATAGGTCACTATTTCTAAGAAAATTAAAAATAATTTTAAGTACTTTTAACAATGACTCATTTTGGCCGAGAGATGTCAGTATTGTAGTATTTACATAAGGCAATGGCTAGCTAGAGATAAACATATTTTAGGCTACTGGAAAACAAGATCCACCCTTTAATCGACCTTTTTCTGTGTAAAGACAGCACGTGCCTTCTGAAACCTTAGTGAAGGACCCTACAGACCACTGATCAGTCTGAGAATACTTTTCTTTGGTTGATTCATTAAACTGGTAGATATTTGATCCAATATCGGATTACTGTAATTTGTCACAAAACATGACATATACATTAGTCTTTTTACATATTGTACATAAGCGAGTATATAAAGAGTATATAAAGACTAGCATTAAAACTTCGCAATTTTCTAAATGTGACAAGATACAGAATGCAAGAGGGGGGCTGCACATTCCTGCTAATGTAAAGGGGAAGCCATTCTTGGAACAACACATAAAAGGACATTTTAATTTACAACCTCTCCCCGCCCCCACCGCACCCTCCTCCCCCTTTATCCAATCACACAGTGGGTGTTGTCTCTGTGTAAACCAATAATGGCCAAGTGCATGCCCTTTGAAACATGACCATGATAAATTATTGCATGTTAGTGGTGTGTGGAGGAAAAACAGACCAGAATGGACAGAGAACCAGCAAAACAGGAATCATTTCCTTTATCAGTGAATTATTCTTCATGTGGTTAAATCACAGATTACTCATAAACAGTAGCTTTCTGCTTCTCCTTGTACAATACAACACAATAAATGAATGATAGTGTATTTTAATAGTAATTTGAAGATAACCTCTACATTAGAAGTTAAGATAAATTTACAGTAACATATGTATAACAGATGCATGGAAAAATAAAAAAAAATGCAATACCTTGTAATTGTCACCACATTGTTGTTGTGGTATTATTTATTCAGTCAAAACAAAATGCTTTTATGAATTATAACCTCATATACATCAACTACTGCCTCTCTTTATAATACAGTGTTATCTTCTTTTTTTTATCCAGTTTGCCTCTATTGTCTGAAAAGAAATTTCAGCTATCCCTTGATCCCTCTATCATCATCATCATCATGGCAATAATTTTAGTATAAAGCCTGATAGACTGACCCTGTGAAGATCAAGAATGCACATATTATTTTTGACATAGTACATATTTGCAGTTTACTGGTAGTGTGTACTTGTATACTGTATCAGGTGTGTCATTAAACTGAAATGAACAAAGCAGATGCAAGTGACACAGACCATTACCTACACAAACCCCTCTGAAAAATCAATCAATTTCTCGTACTGTTATGCATAGTTTAGAACAGTAAACAACCATGTTTTTGCAGGATGTTTGTGATTGATGACACACAAGTTAGGCACAACGACCAGCAATGCCATGAAGCTTGTCCCTGTTTTTGATGACATGCTTTTAGCAAAGTTACTGACGCTTGAGGTTAATATTTGCTTGTTTTCCTAACCAGACTTGAGGCCATCTGTACCAGGGTCCATGAGGATCGTTCATAATCTTATCTTCTGTGCAGAGTCCATGTGGGCAATGTAACCTCAGCAAAAAGGTTACACTGCAGTGTATTCAGAAAACACTGTCCCCATACTGGCTCATGTATGCATAGTAATGCTAAAGATATGCCTACTAGAAAGAACATAAAAGTATTTGGTAATGGGATTCTAAAGTGCTGTTAATAAGATGCTCTTGAGTAGTGAAAGCACATAAAAACAACAATTTCGGTTTTCTAGTTGTTTTTTTTTAACAAAGCTGGCATTGGGTAGAGACCTAAAATAAAAAGAAAGGTCAGATGTACCATGTGACATAAAGTAATAACCTTTTTTGTTTTGTTTTTAGAAAATGTCCTAAAATCTTTGTGATAAAAATGAAATCGCTAACCTATTATAAAATATCAACTAACTGTGAAGTGTTTTAGTTTTATAGATCATATTTATGTATTTATGCACTTATCATAGCGGTAATTTAGCAATGACCTTGTATGTGGTCTGCAATAGATCAGAAACAGGGTTGAGGCACATTTTAGGAAATCCATTTTTCGTAAGCATGCTTTAACTTGAAATATGTGCACATCATTTATGTAAAATAGGCGTTTGAACAACAACAACAACAAAAAAGAAATTTTAGTTTAAAAGTTTATACGATTTAAAAACAGCGGGCAAGTTTCCTCCTCCCCCACGTGAACTCCCTTCCGCTCGCGCAACTCCTCCAAACACGCCGCTGCCTTTTAAAGCGCGAGACAGCATGAACGCTGTCACTTTGACACTGAACGACGCAAGCTCGTGAGCTTCGGTCGTCTCGTTCATTTACCCCCATTTTCGTTTCCCCTTTCACCTCGTCGATAACACATCATCATTTAATTTCATATTTTTCCATCGTGCGCAACTTTCATAGCCCCGTATCGACATGTACAGGTATTTTGGGGAGCTGCTGACGCGCGGCGCTAGTAACGCTCTGGCCTCGGGATGCGTCGAGTCCGCGCTGCCGGCTTCCTCGTCTTTGCTGAGGGTGCGCCATTACAGCGATGCCGCCGACAAGGAAGACGACCCAAACTTTTTTAGGATGGTGGAGGGCTTCTTCGACCGAGGCGCTGCTATTGTCGAAAACAAGCTAGTGGAGGACCTGAAGACCCGGGAGACACCGGAGCAGAAGAGACACCGTGTGCGTGGGATCCTCAGGATCATCAAACCCTGCAACCATGTCTTAAGTGTGTCCTTTCCCATTAAGAGAGACAACGGAGAATGGGAGGTGATCGAGGGTTATCGGGCACAACACAGCCAGCACAGAACTCCCTGCAAAGGAGGTAAGATGTCTTTATTTTCTTCATTGGGACGTGAATGGTGTATAACTGCGCATTTGACGTGCTTTGCTGAAGTTTCTTTCACTGTTGCATCTGTGTTTGTAGCCTGACGGTGGTTTACGTAGTTACATGCAGACCTGTGATTTTATTTTATATTTTAGTGTTTGTTTGAAATATAACATTTGGGTAGATTTGATTAGCCTTGGCCTGTCTTCGCTGCAAAAATCGAAATATTTTCTAAAGGTTTCCATTACAAATTACATCATGAACCACCATTTTTATTCCTGCACAGGTGTGTGTGTGTTACCTGGGCATAGCAGACATTAGGCTTTTCGTCATTTCTGTGTGCTTTGGTTTCTTGCTTTTGTCTTTGGATATGTGCAGTTGACAATGCATCTTTAATATTCTTCCTTCTTGGCACATCTACACACATAAAATGCGAACAGCCCAGTTTAAACTGTTTATCTTAACTTACAGCTGATTCTGTCCTCATGCCAAACAAAAGCAACAAGTTGTCTCAAGTCAACCTTGTGTTGACTATACAAACTTTAAAGGATGTCAATTCATTGTGTTGGAGAAGGTTGATATAGAAGCTGAAATGTATCAAAACACAGGATTTAGAAATGTCCATGTTTCTTTATTGTGTGTAACGCACTATGGAGGAAGGGTTTCACACCCATATTGTCTTGTTGTAAATCATGAGGCCCACAGAATCCCATTCTGTCCTGACAGCTGCAGTGAGCTCTTTGGTTGGGTCGGTGGCAGATGTTAAGGAGCAGTGGTAATCGAGAGATTGATGCTATGCGGTGTGGGAGGGGATCTTGTCATGGTAGGGCATTTTTGGGTGATTTGTGGGGTGGTAAAGTGACGTATCGTGAGAGAGAGTTATAGGGGTGGGTTGTGTTTGGAGGTGGGGCCCAATGATGGACCCGCTTTGCTTGTAGATGAAGACATCCAGTGTGTATTTACAGTTTTTTAGCTCCACTTGAATGGAAAACATACAGTTTATGGAAAGTTTAGTTTGTTAATAATCTGATTATTTTGTGCATTTCACACAAGAAATGTCTATACTGTCTTGCAAATATCACAAATGCTCTGTAAACTGCAGATTCTTCAGCCAATCAAAATGCTCAGTTTTGCGCCATAGTGTTTTAGCAGTTAGCATAATGGCTAAAATCTCTTACACACTATTAATAATTTATTCACTTCAGTTCAAAGACTATCACAAACAAAAGTACTTTGATGCACATTATCTGTGTGTAATGGACAAGATTAGGTACAAATTACAAAGTGCAAGAGCAATTCAGTTGTGCTGATAGACTTCAGAGGAGGGGGTTGTATGAAGGTTGAACAGGGGTTAAACGGTACGTAGTCAGCTAATGGCCTGTTTTAGTATTTCATCATCTGTTAGCCTAAGTCACGCACACGAATGACAGAAATGACTGGATCAGCAGAAATGTATTGGCTGCATAGCTTGTTTGTGCAAGAGTAATGAGAAAAGGATGGCATAAGTCAGACTCCTGGCCTGACTTTCAAGTTCACTTCCTGGTTATAATGAAGCACACAAGTAAGCCAGGCGGGTTTGCTGGGTGTAGTTGAAGGAGGTTCTGTCCAAGTTCCTGTGTTCCTGTGTTTTCCAGTCTGGTGGATACAGTAAGAGGTCTGTGCTGAGTCATACCACTGCTTAAAACCCCCCACCCACATCCCTTCCTCACTCTCTCTCTTCTCTCTCTCTCTCTCTCTCCTCTCTTCCCTGTGTGTGTAAATGAAGACAATTTCAGCTAGTGCATAAAACACATCTGTTAAGCTGGTGAGCTTTCAGACAAAAAGGCACTTAGAGATGCTGATTTCAGTGGAACTTATTAGTAAATGCTAAATATATAATATAATTTCATTTGATTTGGTTCAGGTTTTTCAGACATTTTTTCCAAAGTGACATTAGCTGCTATTTATTAGTTTAGTCCACATTTGATAGCCTGTTTGGCAGCTTTCACATTAGTAGGATTATGAAAATTAAATATGAAAGAACATTAGAACACATAATTTTACTGCTGTGAGCCAGTCATCCTCATCTGCATGCATACGGCAACATAATGCAGTTGATGAATATCACAATTTAGTCTCATTTTCTTCTCTGGATTTAAAGGATGGATTTATGTTTATTGTAAAAGGGCTTGATAAGTTTGACAGGCTGTGCTGGAGAGATTTAACACAATCGTTCAAGATTCATGGTGCAGTCTGGAGTCATGAGTCATTGCAGCCACACACACACGCGCGCGCACACACACACACACACACACACACACACACACACACAGCGCACACACTAGCCCAGCACACCTGATATTCAGCTGCACTTTACCTATCCTGGTCAGACTGAACATTTTGTGCTTTCTCTTTTATGTTGTGTAAGAAAACATTTATTGTTAATGCTTTTTACTCTTTCTGTATAGTCGCACATACATACGGTTCGCACAGTCATGAAAAAGCTGGAAATATCAGGGAATACAATTGCGATTTTTAAGCCTGGAATATGAAATTAATTTTAAAAAAGGATGTAAAAAAAATGCAACACTTTCTACAATTCCCACTATATGTGTACCACATGTGGATGTCTATGTGTTGCATATACTAGCATATACTATGTATTACTAAATATGCCATTTTGATTCGTACAGATCAGTGATACTGAAGATCCACATATATACATATATACATATATACATATACACATCCACCTCCTTTATGACATGCTGTGCATAATTCAAAATGAATAATCTTTGCATTTATTGGCACATGACATATGAAAACGCACTCATTATTTAAAACATTTGCAAAATGATTGCGTAGGGTATCAGAAACACAGTCTCTGTGCACGCTCACGAGGTCACGTCCCTGCTGTTGCTGAATTTTGCCGACAGTCAGTGCCAGCTTTGCTAGGAAGGAGAGATTGTGGCACTTTTCCTAATGGAGCGTGACCAGAGGAAAAAAAGTTTAGTTGAAATATTCACGGCTTGCAGGTGACTGTTGTCATTGGCATGTGAGAACTTGTGCAGTTTCAAACGTTCTTATAGTTTATTATTAAACTGCATTGCTTGATATTTAACTGGACTTTATTAATAATGTGTGGTTGCATTTTTGTTTGATCCTCATCATTAGTCAAATCCTTGTTTCATTTATCTTTCTTCTTTCTCTTTTCAGGTATCCGATACAGCATGGATGTGTCTGTAGATGAGGTTAAAGCTTTGGCCTCTTTGATGACATACAAGTGTGCTGTTGTGGGTAAGCTTCATGTTACCTTACCCATATTGAAGTCATCTTCAGAAGATATCTGCCTTGTGCTTTTAGCATAAATATTTACAGCATACATATACTGCACACACACATAAACAATGTTCGTTTTTTGATGTTGAATTGCTATTGTTATCTTCTTCCAGATGTGCCATTTGGTGGAGCTAAAGCTGGTGTGAAAATCAATCCCAAAAATTACTCGGTAAGTACTTGACAGACACACATACAATAAAGACAAAGATCATCTCTTTAGCCTCCTGGAGCTATCTCCTTCATCATGTCTGTGGGCTTTTAATAGACTTAATGAAGAGGAAATGACATAAGTTGTCTTTTGTCTTGTGAACAGGTTCTGCTCTCTGATTGGCTGAAGTCTCTGAATGCATTATCTGTGTGTGTGAGAGAGTGTCCACAATGTATAGATGTGTGAGAGAGCATTAGATTTGTTGTTCTGTGTGTTATCTGTGTTGAGTAAATAGGTTTTCCTTTCTCCGTTACTTCTATTGCTCTCAGTGAACTGTATTGAAATAATTTTACATTTCATCTTTATTTAAAACATTATTTTAAATCTGACATTCAAAGTTTGAAGTAGTTTTTAAAGGGCTGCTCTTCTGACCACCTACTTTAAAGCAAAACGAGATGTTTAAAGACTTCACAGACTTTCATTATGTTTTTATAGTTGACATAAATTAGAGGATGTCAAAAAACAGCATGCCATCCATCTAATTGTGAACTCTCCTGTTTAATAAGTGTTACAGCAGGCTGTCCAATCTAGTGTTTTTCACCATCAGATGTTTAGCATTGAAAAAGCACTCCAGACTCACCAATTGATTTTATCTTTTTGTGCTGTTTAGGACAATGAGTTGGAAAAAATCACAAGACGATTCACAATTGAGCTGGCCAAGAAGGGATTCATTGGTGAGTTGTATTAATGTGTTTAATAATCTTTGAAGGCACTTCATGTAATAATGCACATGTAACCCCATGAAGGCATTTGGGCACCAATATAATTCACTATAATTACACTGTATTTAAACTTCACATCTCTCCTCTAACCCGGAAGCACTCTGGCACTTCAGCGCTGTCAGAAATAAGCCACGTGGACTTCTTCCCTACCCCCTCTTGGGTTGTTTTTGGAAATGTATTCACATGGCTGTTTTCTGGATGCCTTCCTGTTTACCCAGGCCAGAGCGGCTGGCACTTGTATGGGGGATGGTGATCTGCTCTCACAGTGTTAAAGTGGGCACTAAAACTCCAGCGCTCAAATAAAAAACATTACAGGCTGCCTACACAGATCACTAGAGCTTTTAATGTTACATAAATACTTGAGTTACAGTGTGTTTGGTGCGCTTGATAAGAACAAGTGTGAAACTGGATCACACCCCCCTTGGCTGCTCATATGATCACTGTCTGCATTCTTAACAAATGGCCCTCTGTTATAACTGTTATGTCTTTAAGCTTCTACATTTACATTTATGCAGACTAAGTGCATTCATATAGTTTACATTTGATCAGTATGCCCATTTTTAGTCTAATGCTCAATTAGTTAAGCTTATCCTTTTCTCATCTTTCAGGACCTGGCATTGATGTCCCTGCCCCTGACATGAGCACCGGTGAAAGGGAGATGTCCTGGATCGCTGACACCTATGCTAACACTATTGCCCACACTGTAAGCAACTTTTCTTCGTGATGCTGATTCACACAAAACATGTTTTTGCATTCCAGTTTGTTGCTTTTTAATTGTCTTTGTAATATGAACCGCAAGGATGTCATTGAATGTTGCAGCGTGTCTTGCTGTTTTTAAACTAGGTCAATATTGCATGCGTGTGAACGGTCTCTAGCTCCTTATCAAGTTACAGCTAATAATTCGATTTACCATATACCCATAAACTACATCTGAGACTCTGGGATTTATCTATCTGCATAATTTTTTTTTCGATCACTGTAGATTAATCATCAGCCTCTTTCAACAAAAGTGAATTGTTGCAAAACACCCATATCACGGTATTTGAGCAATAAGCAATCTTTACTAAGATTAAATGTAAGAGCAAACCTCTTTCATCTTGTATCTTTATCAGCAACCTATAATACTGTTTGTTTGTACATCTCTGATAATGTTGTGCTATCTGTATAACAAACTGTGCAGTGTTTGCATTTGTGCCCAAATAAGTGAGATATTTATTTGCAAAGAAAATAGCAACCAGATGTCGTTTTGATAATGTATTTCCATATTAAGAGAGTTGATGTGCTTTTTTAGATGACGCCCTCAAGTAGCAGAGATGCAATAATTTACACTTTTGCAAGTTTAGTTAATTTTTAGACACACAAGATTTTCTTTTTGCAGATTTTCATGCAATGTTAATTAGAATTTACATATTTTAGTAATTTCAGCCTAGGTGCCTGTTAGTATGCTCTAGTGTTGTTACCATGGCAACAAAAAAGCTTTCCTGCCTTGTTTTTTCCTTATTATTTTACTGTAAGTTGTCGTGTAATGACATTATGTAATGTTAAGAGATCAAGCTTCACTAATCATAAAAGGACACAGCAAGAGTCCTGGAGCAAACTAGAGGTTTTTGGAGCAGAGTAGAGTTTTGTAAAGCAATAAAAACCGCAAAAGAGTGTTGCATTCAGCTGACATTCAAACATAGCATTACCCTGGCAACAGCCTGACCTTAAAATACTGCATTTTATAAAACAATTTCTGCACCCTTAAAGCTAAAGTGTGCAATTTTTCTCTTGTGCTATGTTAGTTAAATAAGCAAAGACAACTATTTGAAAGTTATTCATAGATTTGTCCAATATGTGTCAATACTGTTCTGTAGTGCTATGAAAAAGCTGCCGCCCATTGTTCATCCAATGGTGTGAGATGCAATGACAAATGACTTAATGAAATTTTTGCAATTCCACTTTGTGGCGCTAGTGAATCGGGTAACATGTCAGTTAAGACGTGCTACATGCATAGAAAAAATATTTGAGATTCTCTTAACACGCAGTTATTCCCTTGGTGAAAAATATCCCATGCAGTTCAAGGACGATTTCCAGGAACTCAAGATCTCTGACTATTTGTTTCGTCCTGTGGCTTCACGTTGGCAAATAAAGAACCAGAGCATTTCACCGTTCATTGCCAACTGATTGCTCAATAGTGTTATCAGGAGAGCCATTATGCTTTCATTGTGTGTTGAGTATCGTGTACTTTGTGGCTACTTTAAAAGAAGCATCCTGAAGCATTAGAGATGTGCACTGTAAAATCTGATGGGTTTTTAAAACCGCAGAAAAAAAATCTGTCGCTGTTCTGCAAGGGAACGGTAAATCATTGATAATATCAGGTGACCAAAACACTATTGAGTTTATCAAGGACATTAATCCCCGTTCACCACTACTGCAGATTTACATGTTTACAGAGGCTGTCGAGGGACATGTTACGCAAACATTGGCTAATCAGACGTATAAACTTGATTAAATCGTTCAAAAGCAATAAATGATTTGATCTCTTCTCAGCTTTACATGTATATATTGGTACAATGCATGTTGGGTCATTGACACTGAATTCCACTTGCTGTAGTACGTCATTGTTTTCTATCTTGGTCTCTACCTCATAGATGTAAAAATTGCTACAGTAGCTTTGTCGGAAGCTTGAGGTGAACCTTCACCAACACCCCTCGTGACTGCACATGACCCCGACTTTCCACCAGCTGTCCTTGTCTTACCCTATGAACAGCCCTGGTTGGTGCTTGTGTTTCTGAAGGCGGAAACAGTCGTGCCATTGGTTAAAGTGAAGTCTGCGAATATTTTCTGTGCTTGTGAAATGTGTGGATTGTCACACATGGATTAACATTTATATTTGCGCTTCTGTTTATGGTCTTTATCAATATAACTTGTAATATCTAACATTCTTTGTGTCTCTCGCTTTCTTCTAGGATATCAATGCCCATGCGTGTGTGACTGGTAAGCCCATTAGCCAGGGTGGTATCCATGGGAGAATCTCAGCTACTGGTCGTGGAGTCTTCCACGGCATTGAGAACTTCATCAATGAGGCCTCATACATGAGCAAGCTGGGCCTGACCCCTGGATTTTCCGACAAAACCTTTATTATTCAGGTAATTCATGTTTCTATAATGTCTCTAAAGATTATGTGATTTTTCTCTAGTTTTCTCTCTGGTTAGGCCTAAAATGAATAATATGCTGACTGTTTTACTGGTCCAAAAGGGGAAGAGTTCATCAGTTGTCAGCATCTAGTTGATCTTTCGGTTCCTTTGAAATCATGTGCCACAAAGTCTCTGAAACTCCACCCAAAAAAATAAATCTGCTACAATCCCTGCTTTTCCTTTCATCTCTGACATCACCCTGCAGATGTCCTTTCCAAGATTAAACAGAGGTTTTGTCTTTAGGTTCTGATGAAGTTCAGTCTTAATCACATTGTGGTCACATCTCTCTTGCGTCAATCTGTGCCAGGGAGAGACGATGGGTGCTCTGGGTTTACTGACATTTGATTTACTGTGATTTATAGAGAGGTGGGGGGTTGTGTATTATGGATTTACAATGACACAGAAGGAATATATCCTAGTCATTTGTGTAAGACAGCCTCAGGAGATAAGTGCATCATGTATTTTGTTACACTGAGTTAATACGACTGCTTCCCTTGTGGCTTTTTTGTGTGAGCAGCAATTCCTCTTTTAAGAATCATGTGAAATATCGTTTGCGAGGAGAAACAAACCAATTGCATTAACTCCTTATATTAGTTATTTTATTGTAGTGTACTGTAATGTATTGCATTATAATTTTATACTACAATATACATACTACAAAAGACTGCATAAAATATTGTAATTTTTAGACAAAAGGTGATTTAAATCAATGTTTGCGCATTAGTATACATTTTAACATAAAAATCAAACGGTCAAAAAAACAAGAGACAATGCAGATCTGTGCTATGTTAACTCAAACCACACAGGGGCGCCACATCCACAGAATAGTTTCAGACAGCTTAAAGAGACGGCATCACAATAAACATCTTATTCTTTCGTTTCTTTCCTCCAGGGTTTTGGTAATGTGGGTCTGCATTCCATGCGGTACCTTCACCGTTATGGTGCCAAGTGTGTGGGAATTGCTGAGATCGATGGCAGCATTTGGAACCCCAATGGCATAGATCCAAAAGAGCTGGAGGACTATAAACTGGTTAGTACAGGCTCAAATTTTTGTCAACATTTTGTCAACACTAGTGGGATTTTGCTCTTCTGTCAGTAGTGGATCTGACGATGTTTGTCCTTTTCTTTTTAGCAACATGGCACCATTGTGGGCTTCCCGAACGCTCAGCCCTATGAAGGAAACATTCTGGAAGCTCAATGTGATATTCTCATCCCGGCTGCTGGAGAGAAGCAGCTGACCAGGAAGAACGCTCACAATATCAAAGCTAAGGTTTGTCATCAACGGCCAATTTAATGTCTATAGATTGCCTTCTGTGAAGGTGCATTGCATTTAGCAAAATGAGAAATGTTTTTTAAGCGGTTCATTTATCACACTTATCAAAACTTACACAGAACGTTCTGAAAACCTTAAGTTTGAGTTTTCCACAATATGGTTTTTGAGTTGAATCAAAGTGTGTGAATATGACTATTTTATTGCTCCAGATTATTGCTGAAGGTGCTAATGGTCCCACTACACCAGATGCTGATAAGATCTTCGTGGAGAGGAACATCATGGTCATTCCGGTAAGAGAATTTTTAAAATATGCTTCATTCGTTTAAGTGTCATACTACAAGAAAATATAAATAATAATCCTTTCAAAAAAAGGACATAGAAAAGATAAATGTACTGTGTACTTTTTCTGTGTTGCATTACCTGCCTTATTTCAGAAGTAATTACAATCCTTATCCAGAAATTCTGAAGTAAAAAGTATTTAGATCATCACAATCCAAAGAACGATGTGATTTAATGTTTGAATCCATAATATTTTGTCTGCTGGTGATAACAAACCCAGACAGCTTTAAAAAGTTATCTCCCGCTATGTCATTTAAGCATTAATGAAGTGAGACCGAGACAAAGTCTTTTACAAACATTAAAAATAAACATAACTTTAATATGCACTCATAGCCTACATTTAGCAGATCCTTGTGGATTTATGTGCTGCTGTCTAGAACATGAGCGTGTTGATTACTGTAACTTGACTGAATTATGCAAAGGAACCAAAATAAATTGCATCATTGAGCATGTTTGTTTTTATTTACACTATGCTTAATACCACGTATACAGGAATATTCTCAAACTTCAAAGCTTGTAAATCTCTTTTTCGAAATACATCCTTGTGAAATGCATTTTCTCTACTTTTCAATGTGTAGGACATGTACCTCAACGCTGGAGGTGTTACCGTCTCTTACTTTGAGTGGCTGAAGAACCTGAACCACGTCAGCTACGGTCGCCTGACCTTCAAGTATGAGAGAGACTCCAACTACCACCTGCTCAGTATGTGTTCAAGCTTCTACTAAACACAGTTTACTTTCCCTAATATCCCTTCAACATCATCTTCACTTCAGTCACTCAAAATGAAATCAGTGGTCCACCATTTAGAACATGGTGACAATCTTCTGCCATTTCTTTAGAATGTTCTCTGCAACGCCCTCCACATTTTTGTTTTGCAGACAGGTTTAATGTAGAGCTGTGATGAGCAGGGTGTGCCTCTCTTCCCTGCAGTAAAATGTGTCCTGTTCTGCTGTACTGTCTGTTTTAGGTCACACGTCCTGCTCATCTCGCTCTGTTTTTATCTTCCTTTGATTGTAAAGGTTTATTTGTCAGAAATCAGAAGCTAGAGTCAGTTAATGTCATTTGTGGTAATTAGATGGGATGGAAACCACAGTAATGAAGCTACTCATACACAGATATGTAACAGTGAGGTGGATCACTGATTTACTTTTAATACAAAACACTATTTAAAAAAATTATTCTAAATATATGTGACATTGTATATTAATGTATTAAGAAAAGTATACTAGACTAGTGGTGGACAGATTTTCAGTGGTCCACCTGCTCTGTGGAAGGCATTATGTATTTTCACTGTTTATTTTTATATATTTAGCTTTTTTCTACATATACTTTCATGAAATTGAGTATAAAAAAGGCTCTTATATAGTGCTCTTCGACAGCCTGTATATTAAAAATGACCATTAAATTTAAATTGTTGCCTTATTTATTTCAGTGTCAGTACAAGAGAGTCTTGAAAGGAAGTTTGGCAAGCAGGGTGGACCCATCCCAATCGTCCCCACTGCTGACTTCCAGGCACGAGTAGCTGTAAGTATCCATTATGGTTCTATCTTTGTAACCCCATGTGCTTCTATTTTAAAAATTGTCAATTCTTAGTACGTCATGCATGAACTTAAACTAAAATGTGTCGATTTTGGACCTATAGGGAGCTTCAGAGAAAGACATTGTGCACTCTGGTCTTGCCTACACCATGGAGAGATCAGCCAGGGTAAGTACTTTATATGTTGTCAAATGCTTTGAAGGTATTTAAAACTAAAATAACACTGGTATGACAGGGAACCGCCCTTTTTTTCCATCTCACAATGTTGTGCTGTTGTACAATGAATGTATTATGTGTTTAACTGCTACAGTCTTCAGCCCTAGCTTCAGGCAGGTGATGGTCTAGTATGATCTTCGTGCAGGAAAAACCGCCTCACCCTCTGCACCAAACTTACTAAACACTAAACAAAGATTCTCAGCGTTTAGCTTTCTTTGTTAATTTCTTTAATAAATTCTTTATATAATTCTGTAAATGAGCTTTTGTTTACACCATCATTCATGTTCAATGGTTACATTTGTGTCTTGCAGCAAATTATGCGCACAGCAAACAAGTACAACCTGGGCTTGGATTTGAGAACGGCAGCTTATGTCAACGCCATTGAGAAGGTCTTCAAGGTCTACAATGAGGCTGGCTTGACCTTTACATAAATTACCCATAATTCCCTCTGCAAAAAGAAAACAAAACCGTCCACTGCTTCTCTTTTTCTCTCTTGATTCTCCCACAACTTATTTAACCTATAAGAGTTTACATTAGGCTAACCCCACAATCTGTCCTCTATTATAAAACCATTACACTGTAATGTACCATAATTTCAATCCAGTTGAGTTTGAGATGATGTTCGTTCACTTTATTGTAAATTTATGTGGCCTAAAGTCGTCTCAGAAGAAAAGGTGCCATTTCATCGGGTTTCTTTTGTCCCAGAGTTTTGTATTGATCTGTGGTTGGCTAATGTGGTCGTTTTCAAATGCGACTGTAGCGCACATTTTTAAATGTTGTATTGCTTCCTCTCACCTCAAAATATCATGTGGTGCGTTTTTGTCTTGTTGCAGTAGGTTTTATTTACTTATTGTTCTTTGTTGCATACCATATAAATGGTTATTGCTAAAGTAATGAAAGATGCCTTATACCTGTGAGCAGGAGTTTTATACTTAGAGGAATTATTTACTTTTTCACTATAGTTCATGCAGTATATCACACAAAGGGAAGCCCAACCTTTATTGTCAAATTTCAATGTTCCACCCTAGATATAGAAAAAAGGTCTAGCTGAAAATGTGCAGTACTTTTGGTAAAAAAAAAGTTTGTATCTCCCAGTGATGATTAGAGATCTGTTTTGCTAGTTATTAACCTGCGACAAAGATTTTTAAGCATGTGCAGTATTATGCTTAAATGAGAGCAAGACTGTCACCAAGCTTACCTGCACCCACATCCAAAACTCTGTCCTGAAAATTTATATTGCCTTTTGTTGAGAATAAAAGAAATTATCGTAAGTTTCTCAAATTTTATTTCCTTCCGTTTGCATTTTTTACAATCATCCAAGAGCTTAATTTGGGTTACATTCGAACATAACACTCACAAAAATATTTAATATTTTTAAGTTAACTGCAGTAAATTTACAACATAAAATTTCTTTTATTTTATTTTAGCTGACATGGAAAGTGAGCTAGAAATATGCAGCATCAGAATCAGACAAAAGTAAAGCGAATAATATACATGTTCATTCAAGAAATTTTTTCCCGAATGCCATAGCCTGATCCGTGGCCCCTTTGGCTGCAGCATCAGTGGCGGCTTTGCCGATCGCGCCACTCACCATGTCTCCAATGCCTGGAGACGAAGAGAAAAAACAAAGTTGATTTAAACTGGTAATGTGTTTAATCAATATTTACTCTGAACAGGAGCTCTTGGAAAGATGACAAAGTAAGAGAGTACCTCCTGCCGCTTTTCCGCCCTGTTGATCTTTCTTCTTGCCTCCTCCGATCATTGATCCGACTTTCTCTTTAGCCACCCCAGCTGATGTAACATTGACAAGAGTTAATAATCTTCTCTGTATACAGTATATAGAGTTGTTGGCTAGCTGTGAGTTAAATTACATAAAACCCCTTAAAAGTTATTAGATGACATAATGCCTTAAATAATATTTGGTTACAACAGCATTATAATACAAGATGTGCAACAGATAGTTCATATAAATTTTTTAACAATTACTACTATGCCAAGTTCACTATCTGTAGGCTGTTCTGGTACAAGAATTTTTTTACAGTAATCTGAAACTGACAAAATAATTCTTGCAAAAATGCATTTAGCAAGAAATGATAAAATATTTTTCTTACCAGCCTGGTCGATGATCTTATCAACCTGCCCTTCCATTCCTTTGCCGATATTCATGTTTAATGGTGTTGTCTGGTGTTGTGGAAAGAACTGTCAAATCTGTCAGATCTCTGCCTTTGCATCAGGGGTTTTGCTTACTTATAGGCATCTGTGTTCAGCATTTCCGCACACACCCAAGAAGCATCTGATGAGAAACACCCACTCAAACACGTACACCTACAGAAAAACTTGTAGCTTTAGCTTTATCCCTCTGCATCTGTGCATATCACTACTTAAAAACATAAAGGCAATATTCACAGCTTTACTAAATTTATTTTATCTCCTAATCTATTTCACAAATCATTAAATAATAAGCCATTTAGGTTCAACATTATAAACTGCCTTCAGCGGTGTATTATGTATCATCTGGGCAGGACATTGGAGATTTGCTATGGAACAAGCACCTCTGAAGTACAGGAAATACCAGCTTTTGCTGTTAGGGAATTATTATTGCTTTAAACAACACAGTCTTTTATGACTCATAAACAAGGTAGTGCAAGAATCTGTGAAACAAAACACTGTAGACAAGCCTAGTTTTTGGAGGCAGTGGATGTTTCCTATTATGTAAACTGCACATACACTACACACCCAAAAGCATGTGAACACCCAAAACCACACCCATATGTGCATGTTGAACATTACATAAAACCATAGACATTAACAGAGTTTTCCTCTATGCGTCAACTTTTGCACCAAAACTTTCCACTAGATTTTAAAATATGTCTGCAAGGATTTCTGAAAAAAAGCAATTTTGTTACTTGTCCAATGTACTAAATATAAATGTTAAAAGTTGAAAATTAATTCAACATCATTTTAAAAAACTTTTGTCATGTCATGCCAATGTCAGTTATTAATCCATTCAAGTTGGGACTACATGAATGATTAATGTGTTTAAATACATTTGTCTGGTCAAAGGATTTTCAGTATGCTTTGTGCAAGACAGCATTCAGAGAGTAATTATTATTATTGTGTTTTTCATTTATCTTTGATTTTTTTTGAAGAGTTCTTGATATGTTTGAGTTTTGTAACCACCATTAATCTCTCTAGAGACTAACTCTAAAGACTTATGAAAGTCTTAATATCTTGTGAAAGATTAATTAAAAAATGTTACATTAACTAAAAATATATGAGTTGAGAACTTTAATCCAAAATGTAAATATTTTTAGTATAAAAATGTTTGTTTAACAAACATAAATTGGGAACTGTGAACATATAAATTATGCTGATTAAACATAACATTATTATGCAACCGATGCACATATTTTCTTATGTAAATCCAACAGATATTTTTCAGTGAACATTAAATTATCTTTGCTATCACCTGTCATTTTGCTCCACATTTAGGGATTTAAGTTATGGTTAAGGATAGGGTTTTTCTATAGAAAACTTGTTGACCCAGAAACCCAACCTTGCATGGCTGACTGATTTATGCATGTGCTAATAATAGGTGTAGCTGAAATAAGAAAACCTGTTTATCAAAGAGAGTGTCCTCATATGTTTTTAATGATAAACGTGCACAGTTCACTGAGCAGGATGGCTCAGGTTTATAGTGATATGACCTGCAATAAAGCAAAATTACATCAACTAGTAGTAAATTAGTAACTCCAGACAACACAAACTACTACATATTAATTGTGTTTTGCAAGACTTTATTCTATAAGCTTGTGTAAATGAGTTAGGTCAAAGTCTATAACCCTATTGTATATAGTTGACTTCAATCCTGTTCTGTCCAGATGTACATGTTCTACGTGCACAGATGCATTTCACAATTTATTGCCAATTGCAGACCTTCGACTGATGCTCTGCCTCATATTGTGTTTAATATCTTGAGTATTTTTGATTAAATTGTTAAGCAGTTTTATGGTGTGCCTTTTGTAATGGGTGTTGCCTTAATAGATTAACTGTATGAACTGTGTTTGACTTCATGTTTGTTTGACCTGATGAACCTGCAGTAGTAGCTCATTAAATTCTCCACCTTCCAGATAAATAAATATCTTTCTCAATAACTGCGCAAGATATTATGGGATCAGGATCATAATCACAAAAGATTAAGAGGGCACAACAGAACTTTGGTCAAGTAGTCTGGGATTTTCAGTGACAGTTTTTAAGTTCACTTTTTGAAAATAACATGAAGTACCATTTCCAGTAAAATCTTGTTCCTATACTGAAACATTCCTACATGAAATAATAACTGGTATCATAAAGAAACAGTCCACTTTCATTTGAAAAGAAAGCCTGTCTATATGTTAACGAATCTGAATTTTAATATTGACTTTTTGTAACAAATAGTTTTTAGCTTGACCTAGAAGTCTGACTTAAATGTTTTAAGTATTTTTTAAAGGGTAACCTTTTACATTTTCACATTTTGCATTTTTTATTTAGATTTTTTATGTAGTTGTTCTGAGTTACTGTACATGCGTGTTCTGTCTGGTTGCAAGTTGTGTGCTAGCGTTTATATTTTTTTGTAATTTTTTTGTCTACACTATCTTTCTCTCCCAACAAACACAAAGTTGTGATTCATACTAAATTTGTCAAGGTCAGTCAGCAGCCAAAGTCAAACTTCAAACAGCTGCATAGATTTCAACAAAACTCTTTATTTAACTTATACAGTTTATAAAATCAGTTTGTCTGCTTTGATGCCAACTTAACAGGTATGTGGGACGTGTGTTTGTGTGTCAGAGAGAAAGAGAGAGAGAGATTAAGAAAGATTGAGAAGAGTATTTTCATATTTTGATCAATACCTTTATGTGTCTGTGCAAGATATCAGTGTGTGTGTGTGTGTGTTTATGTGCGTGAATACAGGAGTGCTAATAAGGCAACATGCAGTCAGGGATTTTGTGGCTTCAAAGAAAGAACAAACTGCAATGTTTGTTAGCTTTGTCCTAGTACCTACAGCAGACACAAGCCTTGGGGTGGATTTGAACACACTATTAAATGACAGATACGGGCAGGGGTTTGGTGGCCAAGATGACAAATGGGAGGGGTTAAATGAAGACACTCATCTTAAGCAAGGATCTATACTTCTTAGCATTTCCCCAATAAAACACAGTGCCTAAAATCAACACAATGCTACAGAACAGACAAACTTTGCAGTGGCACTGTAGTATTGCTTGCATGACAAGTTTATGGTTGCACACTGGCCTTACATGCATTGCAACAAATTCAAGACACAACAGTGATGTGTGTTTGAGCATTTGATCTCTTTCTACTTATTGGACAAATTTCTTCCTTTAACAGACAAAACACAACGACAATGGCAATCACACTAAATTCCCAAACCACTGCAACCAATCTCAAATGTACAAAGACAAGCTAAAAAAAACACGAAGTCTAGCAGTGCTACATCAACACAGATAGTTATTTTTTGTTGTATATATTATGCGCTCACATTTTGTGAATATACACATTTATTCCTAGAATACTCTAACAAATCCCACAGTAGGTCTATTGGTCAAGCACACAGTAAATCTATTCTGTCACACATACAGAACTAAAGGAATGTAATGTATCTCTTAATGTACACACTTAACGTTGTGTACATTGCAGCATTTTTAAGACGAAACAAATCTAAACACGGCCGTGATCTCACACAGATCCAGACGCACATTGCTACATGCCCTGATGAAATGAGATGTATTGCTTTTCTTACATTACTGGTCATGCGGTTATCTTAATTTTTTTAGCCATGCTCCTTAAAGACCATGTCAAACTCTGACATGAGCCTCTGAGCTTCACATTTTCATGTTTTGTGTAAGGAGAGAGAGTGTGTGTGTGTGTGTGTATGTTTGTGTGTTGTACAGTACATGAGGCATTGTAGTGGACGGGTGAAGGAATGGGGGAATAACACATGGACAGCATGACGACACCACAGACGAACAGCTGGCCAAAAGGGAAAGCGTCACACATCTAAAGGCTACAGGGCTCAGGGAGAGTCTTTTTCGATTCTGGATTTCCGTACAGTCACAAAAAAATATCGGTCACATCTGGAGTCTGGTCAGGGTGAGACTTTGGAGCAGAAACTCAGCTTTACATCTCAGGACTAATAACCCTGTTAAAAAAATCAAATATTTATGTTAGTTCATGAATGCAAAGTTTACTAACTGATATTTTGTTAATACACCAAGCTACATAAATAAGCCTAATACTTTAAATACACTGATAAATGCTCTGTTTGCATCATTTCCAGCACTGAATTTCAGATCATTTGTAACACAGTGTGTGAAAACCCAGCTGAAGTCATTTTGCTATGTTCTACATAAAAATCATCCTACATAATGCAAAGAACATTCTGTAAAAAATATAACCTTAACATCTTTAATATTGACAGGGTATGGCCATGCCTAAGATTGAAATCACAAGAAACATGTTTTTTGTGCAAAATAATAAAACACAGCATTAATAAAATTATTAATTTTAGCATTTAAAATCATTAATTTCAGTATTCCAGATGAAAATTTGACTACTGTATCTTTAAATTTGTCACATAATCAAAAAACATATTTTAGTTTAGTTTACACTTTTTTTGGCTATGACTAATGATTTTGAGACTAGCTTGGATTTCCCAGACAATGTAATATTTATAAGAGTGTCCACAAGCTGTCTTCTCACCTCTCCACCATCTCCTCCTTCCATACCCCCATGGGAGAAGTCACCCTGTGAGAAACAGACACATTTAGATCCAGGATACATTTGCTTTCTGCTTTAGCTCTGATATTAATGTATGCAGCCTTGGATCTCAATAGCATCCTTTGCTTTTGTCATGTGTTGAACATGTGCATAGTGAATGATAATTCAGGCATGCACAGATGCAGCACAGCCATGGGTCACTCATACAGTCTTCAGAGGTGCAGGGAGGGAAGGGTGGTAAACAACAGCCATGGAGCTGCTGGGGAAGATGAATGCAGATGGCAAGCACATCCTCTGCTGTCTTTTTTCTCTTTTTTTATCTCTCTGCAGCATAGCTGTACTGGACTGTTCTGCTGAGTCACTGGCAGGTCCAAACACACTGCACAGGTCTCATACTAGTCAGAGATACTCTGAATGTCTTGTCTATTCGTTCAGTCTAACACTTTTAGTAATCATCCTTCCAGTTCATTAAAGTCAACCTGAAATCCCATTTACAATCCAATTTACTTCTGACGTATTTTACATTCAATGGAAAAATATAGTCACACACACTTGATTTAAACAGGAATTGATTGGGTGGCCATAAAAATTTTTGTGTGGGATTTGTACATGAAACAGAAAGTAAATTTGGAGTTGGAGAATATGGATGCATTTTGACAACAATTATTCAAAGACAAACATATTTTTAGCTGAAATAACAATTCACAATTAAACCAGAACTATATGAAGTAAAAAGGAACAATTTGATTTCATGTTGACTTTAAAAGAACAAGTGAATTTATTTAAGGTTAATTGTCTTTAAGAGAGTGGGGGAAAATTCTTTTTTATTTAAGACAGTTATGCATGCATTAGTGCTTGTTTTTGAGGTAAAACCTGCTCCTAAACAAGCCCATCCCTGCATGCAGAATAGTTCAAACATTAGGTTAGTATCAAGAACCTTATATAAGAATTTAAGATTACATTTTAAAAAACAAATATCAATCTGGAAAATCGTGCATGATCCACAGAAAATGTTAAATGTAGCATATTTGATTTCAAAGCTCCAGTTCCATCAATAAGTTTGTACTAAAGTGCAATACAATTAGATATTATTGCATTAGACATGTTAATATAAGCATAAATATCAACTGTCATGACACCCCAAATGAAGATTTGATTCACTTAAAGATAATGTTATTTCTTTGTTGCCAGTGACTAAAGATCTTTACAATTCTGTCATTCAGTGCAATTGCATCTGGTCCCCACTGGCTGTAGTAAATCAATAACCTGACAGGCATTGATGAGAATTTAGGTAATCAATGGAGTCATTCAATCTCATTTTGCACAATGAAGATAATGACTCCAGTAGGAGGTTTAATGAATGTAGCTGAAATCTGCTGTTAGATAGATGGTTGCACATATATGCCCCATCCGTGTGAGATGTCATACAGCGGTCAGCTAAAGGAAGATCAGGTTAAAGATTAGTTTCTAATGCAGCATGGAGTCTATAGCACCCAATCCCATTCAATAAGCACCTCATATAAAGCCTCATCCTGTCAACCGCACAATTGTAAACACAGGAAAAATAGACAGAATGTGTTATAGACATAAAATACAGCATTTATACAATGCATGCGGTATAGTACTCAGAATAAATGGATTAACCAGATAACAAACAAATTTTTTAGCTTTTATATTTAAAACCAATAAACAATTTATAGAATTCTTAGGCTAGACATCTTATGAAAGGTGAATTCTGCAAATGTTAAAATGTCATTTGTTTTAGTTGGGAAATGTCGACATCCATAGGTGGTGGTGGAGAATAGCATGACATCACTTACCGGGTTGACCATGCCGGTGGACGCAGCCACATTCTCCAGCCCCTCTACTGTTTTCTGTCCCACTTCACTGGCGCTTCCCACCGCTGTCTCACCCACAATATTCGCCTGATCGGTGGTCCTCTGGGCAACTGCAAGAAATCACTGTCCTTAGTCATTTTTCTTCTTTATAATAATTTATATCAGTTGATGGGAATTTTTTTAATGCTCACCTGTGTTTACGCCTGACACCACTCCCTCCTTTGTCTTGTTGCCTAAAATGCAATAAATTTACATTTAAAACAATTTCATTTTGGAACTAACAAATAACAATTTACATTTACAAATCTTAAGTAAGCCATGTATATATATTTAACTGTTATCTGTTTTATTGATTGAAATATCTCAGAGGAGTTAAAGCAAGGTAGCAATCTAATCTCTATTTCATTAACAACGTCAACCATTAAAAGATAACAAAACAACAAGCTTCAAAAAAACCTGTCCGTCTTAATAACCATATCCACTCGATATTATTCTGTCACATTTGTGAGTTTAATGGCATTCATTCATTCATTATTATTATAGTCATTTAATAAGTCTATATTCTTGTAATCATACATTCATCTGGTGACTAATTTTTTTATAGTCAGCAGGAAAGGTATAAGGTTAAATGCCAACCAACAACTATGATTAAAGACTTTTAATTTTTCTTCTTCTTTTAATTCCTATTAATGCTAACGTATAGTTAAGTACTTTCCTCATAGCTGAGTAAATCTATCTGACTATAGATCTATGACAACAGATCTATGTTTCCCTGTGGGCTTTCCATATCAGCCACTGCACAACTCTTACACATTCAGAAAATAATCAAATTCTATGTACTATCCTAGTAAATACATATCTGTATATAGTGTATACATATCTATATCTAGTGCATTCTTTAACCCCCAGGTCCATGCAACTACACTGTATGCAGTCTGTGTTTAAGGTCTGCGTCATATTCCGTCTTGTTAGAACATAGCGTTCCCATCATGTCCTAGCTAACACATCACTTTGAACCAAAGGCCATTAATGGCACATAATTCCCAACAGTAGCTTCACAAGTATCTTAGAAAGTAAGAGACAAGGTAATCTGCATTTGCAACAATCATCCCGAGAACGGTTTCACGCCCTAGTGCACATAATGCTTTATAAGCACTCTGAAGCTTTCTCACACTACGCACTACAAAGAGAGCAGGACTGTGACCTCAGAACAGATGCCCTTGATGGAGGAGGGGTTAGATTACATCACACCTCACTGCACGCTGGGCCGACAGTGGAAAAGATGAGACCTGATTGGATTAGGTAATTTTATAGAGTCATAAAAATTACACTGGGAAAGTCAGAATTTGGTATTTCAGTGTAATTTTTACTAGAAATTCCAATATTTTATAAAGGAAATGACATATTAGGTATAAAAAGACCGGAGGAAATAAACAACAAAACTCACGCATGTTCTCATTCTCTGTCCCGTTTGTAGTTTGTATTTTCTGACTCTAACCATCTGTTCATTTCTGAGCACGTATGACATAACAGCATTGCATTTTTCTCAGTGTTGTGGGGGGGTGGTGAGAGTTAGTCATCAGATTCGACTCACAACCGGGCAAATCCTGCTGCATCGGCGCACACACACGCACGCAGGCACGCACACGTGTGGAGAAGGGGGTGCAGAAAGGGAGGGAGTAAATGCTGCAGTGCTCAGCTGATATATGCCCCCCCAACTTTCTCGCACAAACATGATAATAGATATTTCATATTTTATATTTCACTTCCTGCAGAACACATTTTAATGCATTTTTAATTTATAAATATTTAAAACCTACGGAGCTATAACTGATGCAGATAAGCTGACACCTTTTCCTAATTGTATTTATTAGGTCTAAGAACAATGTGTGTGCTTATTTGGGGATTAAACGTTTTTTTGATTAAGAGTGTTATTTGAAGCATTAAAGCACACTGATTTTGGGACTTAATTTATAAGCTTTCATCCGAAATCAAGTCTGAAATTCTTTCTCTCTCCGTTTCACCACACCCTGGGTTTCTCTCCATGCACAGCTCTGTTTTACTAGTCGTGTAACCTACATCCACAGCTGCATCCATCCACAATCCTTCAGTTCTATAGCAGAATAGGATGTAACCTCACAGAGATCCTCCTCTCTCTCTCACACATACTAATGGAATGCAGACTCATCCATCACACATGTATTAAAATCCACAGGGAATAATTGCAGAGACCTTTACAGAACAAGACTATTATTACCATCGTCGGCGCTCTTTAATTTGATCCTGCGTGGGACATGCAGAAGTCCCAGCACAGACTTCTGGATCTCCCCTCCTTCTCATTTCCCATGCACATCTGCACTTACCTACATACATGACCCCTTCTTTGGTCCTAAGAGCTGCTTCTTCAACCCCAGCTTTGGTCTTCTCAGCAGCAGCCACCACTCCTTCCTTGGCCATGGAGAATCCCTTCATGAAAACATCCATCCTGAACGCTGGGCTGTAGATGATGCTCTGCAGAAAGACACGGCCTGGCGGGATTTGCAAAGGGTGAGAGTCCGTCTATGAGCTGAAAGCTTCAGATGATAAGCGAGAGGAACAGTGGTTCTCTGCTGGGACAGACGGATGCACAGACACTCGTGATGGAGAGAGCGGTGTAATGAGAGAGAGAAAGAGAGAGGGAGGCGAGCAGGCGCAGGAGAACGAGACAGAACCTGCTGGATGCTGCAGTGCATTTAAGTCACTCTGCGGCTACAGCCCCCCCCTTCACAAACACACACACACATTTCTCTCACAGACACAGCAGACACGCGCTGCCTCTCGTAGCCATGCCGAGGAGTGTGATTACATATTTATTACGCTGTCGTGCATTAAAACCAGATGCTCTTTACTGTTATAATCTCTTTTACATTAGGAACATGTGTTTTTACTCAATTCACTGTGCTGTGCCTTTATTTTTAGACCATAAATATATATCAAAGGTCGCAAAAATATTCATATTTGGTCCATAAAGATGATTTCGAAATCCTTCAAGGGTCTTTACACTTTACTATTACCACAGCAAAAATGCATTATTTAATCGCAATGATGCATATATCACCTGAATATAACAGTAAATATAATATAATGTAGTTGTGTACGATAAAATGATTATTTTGCAATAAAATGTAATCATATTATAATTGTTGCACTATGGATGCAAATTTTGACAAAATTGAAAGATAAATGGATTTATATGGAAATGGGTTTATAATGTAAAAAATAAAATTCAGCAAATAAAAAGCTGAATCATTCGCTACCTTCCATGCTAAAAATATTTATTGTCAGCTGAATGTCACAGATCAGCAAGAATTCTCAAATGCAATGGGATTGGCTGAGAATGCTGAATACCGACCCACCTGGTGACTGCTGATTGGTTAACAACCAGTAGATGATGACTGACAGAAGAAAAGAGGCCGTGAGGAGAGGTGTAATCACTGATGAGACCAGGCTTTTCCCTCGCTGTAGCAACATCACACAGCACATGGTCATCTGTTTTATAAGGGATTAAAAATTTTATAGGTTACTACAGAACAGCCGTCATCAGAGAATTAACAGAGCTGCATGATACTACATGACAAAATCACAAAGAAATACATCTGAAATCATCTCAACTTCAGCTTTTAAAATGTGGAAAAAGTATTAAGTGAGCCTAATTTTTTGTAACGTTAGTGTATACATTATTATGTAAACAGTACTGAAGAACTCTAAAGTAGATGATGTCATACTCAAGTGCTTCTCTGCACTTGGACAACAGACACCTTTAACACACAGGAAGTGTGTGGTGAGTGTGCAGGAAGTCAATTTGTAAAGCGCAGACTGTGTGCTGGGCTTGAAGTATCTGGCCCAGGAGACCCTCTATTTGTTGTCACAGCTGAACCGCACACTGTTGAAGCATACACACAAAGTCAGAGACCCTGACGACAACCATAACACCACAAGAGAAAATGCCTTTATTAACTCTGATTTGACAATAGCCCCCTTCTCTGCTCTAGACCCCTACTCAAGCAACCTAAATCAAGTCTGATGTCTTCGTAGGTGGGATGTATTGAGCCCAGGCTGAGAGAAAGCAGCTGATGTCTGCCCAAATAGGGTCAGTACTAAGAATAAAGGCTCCTGTGTGTTATAAAAACTATTTTTCACTGCTGACAATCTCAGGAATGGAACCCCAGGATATATGTTGCCGAGATGTGTTCTGAATGTCTGTTCGTGTTTTCTGTGTAAACACCATCTTGAGCCAGAAAATGGGAAGCTGATAAAGCAAAAAGGTCTTTCAGAAGCTTAAAAAAATATACAGATCTGGTAGCTTTTCAGAGCAAAACATGACTTTTATAGCTCAACTTACAAGGTAATTACCAGGGAGAGCACTGGTAATATTTATATCCCAAATGCACTGCAATTCACCGCAAATAAAGTGTCTGCCAAATGCATGAACATAAACATGATTGTTCCACTTAATGGTTACCTTGGAAACAAGCATGAGACAAGCTTGTGTGCGGTCAGCGTGCTGTAGGATTATAAGTAGCACAATACGTTGATTTATAGTTTTTACCACACGACAGATTTCCTCCGATTGTTAAAGGGTGTTGATACTGTTAGGGGAGAGGAGCGAGCGAGAGAGGGGGAGTGGGAAGTGAGAGGGTGGGGACAAAGGCACGCTGGTGAGGATACCGGCTGGTGTGGACGGAGAGAGAGAAAAGTTTCCAGGATTGCTCAAGGCTACTTTTAAACATTCAGTGTCTCTGGATTCTTCGTGTGTTTTGGAGGAATGGACAGAAGGATGGCGCAGACGTTGCCTTTGTTGATGTTTGCAATCCTGAATGCTTTGAGCTGCCACAGTGAAGTGAGGGCCAGGGACCCTGAAGTGGAAAAAGAAGAGGCACAGCAGATGCCCAGCACGTTTGAAACGGATCACCTATCCATGGCACATAATAATCAACATCATAGCACCTCAGGCTTAATGTCCTCTGTTGGCACGCATCAAAATTCTGTAAAGCACTTAAGAGAGAGATTACATCCATCTGCACACAGAGGGTGAGTCGAAATGTTTGGAGGCTATTTTCAAATTTGAATACTAAAGCTTTTAAAAGCATGGAAATTATATAGTGAGCAAAATTATTACGAATTTTATAGATATAAATCAGGATAAATATTATATTTTAACTGCTATTTTAACAAAGTAGCCACTTGTTGTCTGCATTGTCAGCTGTTTCAACTAACTTTATTAGAAACCAACTTGGATGCTAAGGTCAAAACAAACAAAAGCACAACTTTTACAACTACAAAATTTATTTAGACGAGTCTTTTGATCAACATACCAGAAATACCCAAACCTTTGACGAGCATTCTATGACTCTATTTATTTTGCATTCACATTAGCATCAAATTATTGCTCTCTCTCTCTCTCTCTCTCAATAATGAATTTGCCCGAGAGACTAATTACGGTAATCTTTTAAAGGAAATAAAAGTTAGTGCTTCAGTGACCTTCACTAATACAAGAAATCTGCTGGGAAGTTACTATTTTGAGATATGAATGGCATGGTCTCCAGCAAGCTCAGTGTGATATCCACTAAATTGACATGCTGAAGTTAAGGGGTCTTATGTGTTTAAGGGGTGGGTGGACGCAGCTGTTCAGCTCTTCTGTCCAAACTTGTAGTCTGATAGTCTTACAAGGGCCTTTTAGTCTCAACCTAAACAAAGGAATACGAGCCAAAGACGTGTCCAGAAAAAAAACAGGATCTAATCAAAAGTGTTTAGGTGTTTAAAGAAAAATAAAGGGATTAGAATGAAAGATAAAAGAGGGGCAGAGATGAAAGACTGGTGGACTGATGAAGGATGTTCAGATGTGGGTATGGAGGCAGATTAATGATAAAGCCAAAAAGCGACAGACAGGGTTTGTCTTCAGTCATGATCTACAATGACCGAATCAGTGGCTGAATGATGTTTTTTCTGGACAATGGAATATAGTTCAAGGTGACAGGGAGAGGAAACAGGACAGCCAACTTGTATGTAATCTTTTTCTTTTTGAAGCGGAAGCTGAAAGAAAGGTCAGCTGGAATAATGCAAGGAATCTGTTATACTGGACAACAGACATGCAAACAGACAATTAAACAGAAAATGTATCTAAAGAATTGCTTATTCTTTCACACAGCTTTTACATATCTTTATAATGAGAGCAGCACTGAACTGTCCTCTGTTCTCTTGCACAGTTTAAACATTATCAGCATTTAGCATGCATCAGTGTTATTAAACAAAAGCTTTACAATGCTATTACAGAATTTAATAGCATTAGCATGGTTTAAAATAAAATGCAATTATAATCCGGGACTCATCAAAGCAATAATGAATGATTCAGATGAACAGATCAAATCTAAATAAATAACAAAAAGAAGCAAAAAACCCCTTTCCTCTCACTGATAATGAAAAATACAGTGGCTGATAAATATTTATGGATGGTAAAAAATTGCTCATTTAACCCGTCATCGACAGGTGTGTCAGAAAGCTCATTTTGGACCTTGTATAGAATTAAAAGCAGTCCAACATTTTAAAACATATGCTCAAAGGTACAACAGAAAGCAAATTCTTCAACCTGTTAATTGTCACCGTTCCACAGGTTAAACACTTATTAATAAATATTTATACAAATATTCACTTTAATATTTCATAGTTGAATTCTAATCTAATCAAGACAAACATGACATATATATATATATGGATATATATGGAAAAAGATCTCAAGAATATTTTTTTTATAACAATAAGCTAAAAAACTAAAATTATTATTGTTAATGTTGATTTTTATAAACACCTAAAAAAACCCACCTACTACAGTTTCAGATATACTTAGTGTACATTCTTATATGTTTATGAAATATAACACCACAGGAAAACACAGACTTACTACATTAAGATTAGAAATGCATAATCATTTTCATCAATGTGGGCTCATGATATACTCTCAGATACAACTGAAAGTTGGTACAGTGACATAAATCCTTTTCCTTAGTGATAATCTGTCTCTTGGCATGGTGGGATATGAACATGGAAAACAGCAACAGAGATCTTATTCTGCAATTGAAGCTGGTGTAATCTATTTTTATCTATCTTCCCAAAATATATCTTCTCTCTCTCCAGAAACTGGTGTGCGTATGTAAATCATCGTGTGGTCACTACAGCTGTACTATGTACTGAGACTCAGACAGTAAAATCAGTAAACCCCTGTCCTGATGGAGCTCCAGACTGCCAAATCATCACGTGAGTCAATGTATTCATTTACACATCCTCATAGCAGACAGTACATTACATAAATATGCTAAACATTCTGGATGTGATGATAATGCTGATGATTATGATCATCAGGTATAGGTTGGTATCACGGCCTATGTACAAGCAGAAGCAGACTACACTTTCTTCTTTGTACTGGCAGTGTTGCCTGGGTTATGAAGGACACAACTGTCTGGAAAAAGGTATCATATCATATACTGGGACACAATATGGGAGAAATGTTTGTAGCTCAACTGGTCTGTTCTGTTGATCTTATTAAGAAAAACCTCCAGAGGATGAAGACCACATCTCCGAATCCAGACAGGACCAGTCAGAACATTCCGGAACATCAAGGGTTAACAACAACAATGACTCAGGCAAGTCTGTTGTTTTATTATGGGCAAGCCTGGGTTCACCTTTAACCTTTCATACCCGCCTACTTCTGTGTGTTTGCTTCTTTTAAATGACCTTTTTTTGCTTCTAACAAAAAGAGGAAATAGCCAGTGGGTTTCTGGCTTAGTGAGTGTGCTTCAACAGGAAAGTGGGAGTCAGCTGGCACTCGGGATAGCTAGATTGCCTTATACCAGCATCAGCACGAGCAAGAGGAATGACAAAAAATAAAATCTATGTTTTCCCACATATCCTAAATAACTGCCAGGCTAATATTTTTATGGCAGACAAAACAATCAAAACTTTTTCCCAGACTATTAAAAGGGACCAGCCCTTGCACGCCCCCCATGCCTTAGCTTCCGGTGTAGGGTTGGGTCATGAGAACATCCTTTACTGATGATTTTGATATTCAGATTTTATTACCGGAAATTCCTTAACAATTTCATACACAATATAATTATTGCTCTTTTTATATAAGAAACAATTATATAAACTTATTTATAAAAGTGAGATGGCGAGAGTGAGAAAAGAATGGAAATGATATTTGGTTCATAATCTGAAAAACATTCTGTGGACTATTTTGTAGTTAAAATAACCCCTCCAGAGCATGAGTACCATATTTGTCCTCAATTTATCTTTACATTATTTTGTAAAGTTTTCTCACAGTTTCCTTGTAAACAAACTGAAATCAATGCAATCTTCATTCTGCAGAAGGTAAAATGTTGACTGACCAACTAGACGACACAGAATGGGATGACAAGCCTCATATTGCTTCACTTCCTGTTCACCCTCATCACAGTCCTATTGGTAAGATCCCAATTCGGTGCTGCAACAGAGCCGAACACAAAGGGGAAACATTAGACTTGTACATTATAATAAGCATACCATGAAACGGTAACTTGCAGTTAACACGACTACTTAACCAAATCATCTTCCTCTGGAGGATATCCTTTCATTCTTATAAACACTCGACAGTGATGTAATCACCCAAAGATGTTGACGGACAGAAGCAGACAGAGAAATCAGACAGAGATGTCATTGCTCACAATGAGTCACAGAACTCTAATTGCAAATAAGATTTTAGCTTCTCCCAGTCTGACATTTGAAGAGGCTCATTTAAGGAAACAATATCTAGCCAATAATCTCATTCAGTTCAAATGCAATTACATCTTGTAAAAGGAACATCTATCAAAATAATGCATTTGTTGTTGTGGGCAGACACACATTTAAGTGTGTTAGTAAGTGTTATGTGTTGGAGGCCTGCAGGGATGAGTTTATTTCTAATGAAAGTACTATACGAGCTCAGGCTGGGTCTGTCAGATGCTATGATATTCTCTAGGGATTCTGTTCCTGATCTGGCAGGTAGACTATCTGCGTAAGGACTATTTTAAGCTATTTTCTGACTCAGTATGCTGAAATGTGCATAACCTTATATAAACCAAATGCAGAAAGCAAAAGAATGGCACAAGTTTTTTTTTTTTTACTTTTTATGCATTGACATTTCAGAAATGTATGCAAATCTTGTTATCGATATTCCAGGTGCAAAAGATGGGATGCCTACCTCTCAGCCCCTGCCAATACTCGATTCATCCGTTCTGCTGTCAATGCATCAGTTAATGTCAATTATGATGAGTCAACTTCAGCCAGTGCTGGAGAGCTTCAATCAAACACTCCAGCATCTCTCCGGCGAGGTGGACGAGCTGTCTCGGGACCTGCAGCAGATGCGGCTGGAGCAGTTTGAGGAAAGGTCCAGCAGGACTGAAGCTGGAAATATCGAGGAGAAATTAGAGTACAGCCATCTGCAGATTAGTCATATGAAAACTCAACTAGACAAACAGAAAGAGCAGATGGAGAGAGCGTTTCAGAGCCAACAAGAACTGCTGCAGCGCAACCTAACAAAACTGAAGGAGGAGATGGATGATCAGATCGATCAGAGCCTGGATGCACAGGTCATTTGCACAGCAATATTTAAGATAAAATATTGTAGACACTCACAAAAACTCATTTACTGATCGTTGCATACATGTGTTTCTCAGGTAAAATATCTATTATTTTTATGACAAACCACACAGAGTTCACTAAATTAGGAAAAATCTCTTATGCCATCCCAGCTGTAAACTTTTTTCTTCAGTTGAACACAAATAATTTTTATATTAAAATGCCGTCACATTATCTTCTTATATGGGGTACAAAATGGCAATGCGTTAGAAATGTATCCATCATTAAAGTAATCCAAATAACTTCAGTGGGTTATTCTTATGGATCAAAACAATATTTTGAACTTTTTTAGTGCATTTCTCGATATACATCTTATATCCATATTCACAATGGGCATGCTAAATTAAAAAAATGGCAGCATGTCGATAACAAATTCCCCATATTTGGGTGAACTATTCCTTTAATACTGAGGAATCCAGATTATTCTTAACGAGCCTAATTACATTTATTCATTTAGCAGACACTTTTATCCAAAGCAAGCGAAAAATAATGGCACTATACAAACTATGTTTACATGTAGGACTAGTATTGCATAATTAGCACCCAAATATCTCCATATAAGGACTTCCTGCGCAAACACTTCCTATGTATAAAAAACATGTGATTTCTGTGTAGAAAGTTCAGGTTTTATTCACAAAATAATAAGACCAATGACTGAACACATACAACAGGAATAAGCATTAAGTATATCAATGATTTGTTTTGGTGTTCCGGCTCCAGGTAAACCTCCAGTCTCTCAGTGTGTTGGTTGAGGAAGTAAGACTTGGACAGAAGAGGCTGGAAGGGACACTGCAGAGAGAACGTGCTGAGTCGGTCAAACCGGGTGGAGGCCAGCCAACACAGGAGACAAGCGTGTGGGAGGCCATCACACGACTGAATGAGGAGACACAAAAAAACTCAGCACAGCTCAGTAGCTTGTCGGAGACCTCAGAAGACACTGCTAGGACTGTCCAGGCCCTGCAAGGAGATCTACTGAACCTGGGCCAGAAACTAGAAGAGGTCAAAAACGACACAAAGGTCAACTTTGTAGAAATAGGCTTTGAAATACAGTCTGCTCGCATGAGGGTGCAAAACAGCATTAGTGATCTTAAGGCTAATTTAAGTGCACATGAAGGCCAACTGAAAGAGATAGAGCTAGATCTGGACAACATCTATCAACTACAAAGAAATAATTCCCCACATGCAGGTCAAGCATGTAGCTGTGAATCATTCTCTGAATCCCTGGTGAGGTTGGAAATGGAGGTGGCTGACGTGACACATTTGGCGAAAAACAACCAACTTGCGCTGGAAGATGCAGGGGTGGAGGGGAAACAAGCTCGCTGGATGACAGAAGTGGAAGATCTTCATCAGGGTCTGCTGAATATGAAAGAATCACTGGCTTTTGAACAAGGCAGAAGCAGGATTATAAACAACAATATATCCCAGCTGAAGGCTTCGCTTTCGGACAGTCAGCTGGAGATTCGTGGCCTGAAAGAGAGGGACGCGGCAAATTCCCTTGAAATTCAAGGTTTATCGGCCACGTTCTCGTCTCTTCTGAGCGATGCTGTACGCCACTCCGAGGTTCTGGAGATGCTACTAGGAGAAGAAGTCTTGGAATTCACCAGCTGGTCATCTAGTCAACAGAAAGAACTTAGTATACCAAATCTTTTACAGAAAATGCATTTGATGCAGCAAAAAATTGAGAACCATGATAGGAGCCTAGAGAGGAAAAAGCATCCGAGGGAAAGTGAGATGCATAGTGATGACGCTGTTGCATACTCGGACTGGACCAGCACAAAGAACCTAGTGGGGACAGACAGTGAGCTGGTCTCAGCGGACCCCGCTACCAGAGAGGAGGATGAAGATGTGGACTACTCCGTAAGTGACTTCTGGAGTCTCGGAAGAGAGGTGGAAGAGTTAGCAGGCCGAATAAATCTGCTGGAGAAACGTTGTGGGAACTGCACTGAGACCCCTGGTGGCTCTGTTGCAGAACTGCAGGCGGATATAACATCCCTACGTCAAAACATGGAGGATCATTTGAGAATGTTTGAAAAACTGTTTAGTCATACAGAAGCACTAACTGGCTCTGGTAGAAGCCTGAACTTGGATGAGGTTTGGAAGATGGTGAGGAGGAAAGAAAGGAAGAACAGGAGAAATCACAATCAAGAAGAGATGAAGGGAGGAAATCAAAACTCTTCTAGTAGGCGAAGCAAAAGATACGCTGAAACAGGTAATGCAGTTAATTAATTTGCTTGAAAAACAAATACATTTAGTTACATTATGACATATTTAGAACTTAAATATCTGCATTATGTTGTAGATACACTAGCACTGCCCCTCAGTGGAAAAAACTACAACTACACCATGACAAAGCATTTTATCCTAAATTGAAAGTCAACTCATTGATAAAATGTTTTATTTATCTCCTTAGATCATCCTCTATTGCCATATTCCCCTGTGGTGTTTGTCACAAACCTGGATCACAGACCGGGGCCGAATAGGGAGCTCACATCAACAAACGTGGCTGTAAACCACGGTGGAGCTTTCGATCCTACATCACAAATGTTTCATGCCCCAGAGGCAGGACTTTATCTCTTCCTAGTGACCTTAGACTTCCAGAGAGGTCATTCATTGGCTGTGCTGAAGCGCAGTGGAGTTTCAGTGGTCTCCCTCAGACAGGAACAGAGGGGACCGTGAGTCGAGTCATCCTGCTGGAGCTACGACAAGGGGAGGAGGTTACGTTACAACTGATACGTGGATCATTACGAAAAGCACAGCCTGGAGATAACACACTGTCCGGACTGTTGCTTTTCGTTACAGAGGAGAAGGACGTGCTGTGAGGAGGTGGAATTATGAGGTTATGTTAACCTGTTAAATGGTGCATCACCACCAGACCTTTTAATAATGATGCCAAAATACTTTTGTATTGGGTGTTGAAATACCTGTGGGTGGAACACAGTCATACGCTTGTAAATATGCAATCTAGGAACATAAGATGCCAACATAAAAACAACTTCAGGGGATTTTAAAATGTGAAACCGTGAATAATAAACTATAAAGCTAAGAATAAAAAACAGTTCATTCATTTTAACATTGTGATATAAATAAACAACTGGTACCTATTTGAAGAACATTTCAGTCCATTGAAACTCCTAACAAAATTTTTATCATTCATTAAAGATGATGACATTAAAAGCAATTAAAAAAGAAGAGAAGAACATTAAGGTTGTGTACTAAAATAAGGTAATTTACTTAGAAATTGATACATTGGACAGATTCTGTGTACAGAACAGCTTTCCTTGGTAAACATAAGGCACCTCTCCAAAAAACAAAGATTGTGCACAATACAAATAAAAGGTTCATATTATTCAGATCATAATACACTTCTTTTTACACAATACAAAATTAAGAACATTGTTCATAACAAACATTGTTTAATAATTGATCTAAACCGTTTACAGATGAACATATGATCATCATATTTAAATTCACTGGAGTTTTGGGCAGACTATATTAGTATGGACAAAAAATGATCTAATCAAAATTAAACCAATCAATTCCAAACAATTCCTATCAAAAACCTGTTGTCATTATTAGATTTTAAGAATTTGGTCAATTCATTAGCAACTCGTCTTTTTGACATTTATTTATGAGGGACAATAGTACACACAAATACAATAACGTAAGTGTTAAATCTTCATTATTTATATTTCCCAAATTGCTACAGTTACTGACTTACTGGCAACTAGCAACGCTATAACCTTGTTTTCAGGCTAAAATTTGACTTGAAGGAATCTGTTTTTTGTAGATAAAACTGCATTTCTCACAAATGCCAAAAAGCATTTCCATTTGTATTTAATTTGTACCAAAGCTCAAAAGTCTTGTAAAGTATAATAAAAAATATTTTCAAGTACTGTTTCATAGTAAATGAATGATGAAGTGAAGGTGCCCGCCCCGACCTTTCAGTAAATTACAGAAAAAGGTTTTCTGGTTGTATACATTAGAGGAACAAAGGCAACCATGAGAAATAATAATTCACACCCACACTTTGATAGGAAGTCAATAACTAATCTCAACAAATCATAAATATACGGTTTTCTTAAGATTTGCAAGGTTGAGCTGCTTTGTAAAAACATTGCAAATTTGTCCTGCAGGTTAAAGGTTTCCTACCACAATAATTCATACTATATGACATGAATAAATAGCACATGCATTTGCATTTATCTATTACATTAGACATTTATGAGATTCTAAACCAGAGTCACATGATTCCCAAGCGGTCACATCAACAGATGAAAGGCAAAACTGTCTAAATGAGGAAATCCAACCTGACACTCATGAATCAGATGTGATGTACTGAGGTTGACTTGATGGTAAATAAAATAAAACTACGGTTATGTGGTGTATGAGACCTGTGGGCATCCATCTGCTCTGAACAAGATCAGATCTGCCATTTTTCAGTCAAAATCCTTTAGTCGAACACATCTTTTGGTGGCTGTGGTGTCTGCAATCTTTGATTCTCTGGTGGTATTTCACAATATGAATTGTAATGTAATTAACTAATCCTTATAAAGGAAAGCAGGTTAAAAAAAATTCTTGAAAGAGGATAATAATTATGTTATGCATTTAATGGGGCATTTTTGTTGAATACGTGTATATATGATAGCATGGGGCACCGGACATTTCCAATGCCATTCTGGGCGTACCCTGTCTGTGGCCTGAGATGCTCCAGCTCTCCCACGATGGATGGATGCACATTTGCAATAGTCATTAAATAGAAAGCAATCTCTTAGTCTGTCGGCAGTACAGAACACGGTCCAAATGCAGAGTGGCCGTAGCTAGTAGCAAATAACTGGATAGTGATAACAAATCAGAATATCACCCCAAATATGTTCACCTCCTCATCAAAGACAAAAGGGGTCATTCCTTAGCTTTCTCCCAAAACGTGGCTCTATCACTGCTCTCCAATGGCAAACACTGCCACCACGTCTTCTCTCACAGACCGACATATCGTATTATGCGGCTTTCACAGAAAGCACCATATGCTCATCATTTCTCTCCCAATACATAATGAAAGTACAGAAGGAAACGAGGAAGATGCGAGTACCGATTCCTCTAGTTCGAGTGCGAAATGCAGGGCATGTGACAGACTTCCATCCATCCTCCCTTGTGGATGCGTTATGGCACATACTGTCCAGCAGAGGGTACTACAGGACACCAAGCGGATCTGCATCAGGGTAAGGTTTCGCAGTCAGGCAGGGAGGTAAATGTTCTGCTCAACAGCGCCTCCCCTGGTCTTTTGAGTAACTGATATTAAAGGGAATTCATCAGATTTTGATATCCTGTGATTCAACCATCTTGGCAAGTGTTTTCTTGACTCGTAGAGCTGTAAGGCGAGAGGCTGGGTTGTGGGCCCAGCACTCAGACATGAGTTTCAGCATGGCCCGTAAACACTGTGTGGAGATAAAGAAAAGAGACTGATGGTACTGGGATACATTTTACACTTTACTATCAACTATTAAATGCTCTGACACAAAAAAGTGATTAAATCAAAATGTTTTTGGGGATTTTGGCTTTAGTGTTATGTATGTTAGAGTACTCTTAAAAGTTGACTTCATGTTTCAGTACATCACAGGAAAGAAAACAGTTTTTTTAAGCCACTTGAAACAGTAACTAAGCTGTAATCTCTAAATCTAACCTCGTCACTGTTCCAGCGATTAGACACCACTGGTCGCATGCCTTTCACACACACCACCTCTCTCATGTCCTCATAGGACGGTTCTGAAGGTACCATGTCCCAGTATGGTACCTGATACTCCTCAACAATGCCTGCATGCAAAAAAAGCATTATTAAATCTTATTATTAAATCATAATCATAATGCTAAATATTATGACATCTTATATTCGCAAAGGGCAGATGCAAACCTTTTTAAATACACATACGATCACACACGCAACATACCTCCCGTCACGCATCGGCGGGCCATTTCCCAAACAATAAGACCGTAACTGTAAATATCAGCCATTATGTATGCTTGAAATTGGTTTTTATTTAGGGTTTCATCCAGGACCTCTGGTGCCATGTATCGTCGTGTACCCATTCTTGTACTCAGAGGAATGTCCACCTCATTGGTATCACTAGAAAATAATAAAAATATGTTGTCAATCTATTGACAACTATCTATATAAAGCAAATTCGCTGTAAATTAATATTTTTATGACTAAGCTGAACTGTTGTTTATTACCTGTTGTATTTCACAGCCAGGCCCAAATCAGCGATACAGCAGGTACCGTTCTTTTTTATGAGTATGTTCTTGCTCTTCAGGTCTCTGTGAGCGATGGCAGGCTTGCCCTGTGTGCCGTAGATCTCTGTGTGCAGATGGCACAGGCCGCAGGCTGCAGAATAGGCCAGTCTCAGCAGAGCTTGTGTGTCCAGCGTGGTGTATTTCAGATAGTCATAGAGAGAGCCGTTCTCATGATAGTCTGTGATGAGGAAGAGCTGAGTAAAGGCTCCTGTTCCCTTAATATCTGCAGCGATGAAGCCTGGAGGAAGACACGAAAAATGAGAGTGAAGGTTAAACAGAAAGGCAGTACTAAATCAATAAAGACAGATGTAAAATAAGATCAGCTTAGCATAATAATAAGGTGTGCAAATTTATTTTATGCAATATGTAACAGTGTGTCACTGCTTCATCTCTCTATCATCCAAAGTGCCCTTTAGTACCTACACAGTATATTCTCATGTCTCATAAGCACAGTCTGATAAATCTCCGTCTCTCTGAACCAACTGGCCTCCTCGCGGGTAAAAAACACTTTCACTGCCACTTTTTCCCCTCTCCAGCGGCCAAGCCACACCTCTCCATACCGCCCCTTTCCAATCTGACGCACCATCTGAATCTGTTTTGCGATGGTGCGCTGGACCTGTGAAGTGAGACATTTGGAAATTTGCTAATTAAATTTACAGATTTTCCATGACTATTGTTGCCAAGTTATTATAGAGTGACTACATCCATTTTAAACCCATTTAACTTCAGCTAGGTGACACAGGAGTCAGACAGGATATTTGGGTAGGATGGGACTTAATTTTATCCTTTGGGATGGTGAAATGCTGGTGTTACGTATCATAACGGAGCCAGACTAAGTGAGTCTGGCAGTGCAATGCCAAAATAGCTATTTGGCTACTGGTTAAT